>JARQST010000344.1:57135-419988 GCA_030142225.1 Pachycephus smyrnensis
TGGCGGCAATTTAAGGAAAAGGCGAAGAAGAAACGCGAGCAAAGAAATAGTTCAAGAATCAAACAATTCGTCTACGTTATGTTTAGCCACGAGAAGAAATTACTGTGATAATCCCTACTGCATGCATGTTTCTATTCTTTTTTATCCGCCTTTTTTTTTACCTCTTACACTTAATCCACCATAATGCATTTTCACACTCGCACTTCTGAACGAGACTTTTTTTTGGGTCAGATCCAAGTCATGCATCTAACTTACATATCGTGACGTTACATTCTTGACGCTGATAAAATAGTATTTCCGTCACCATATCTTAATCCGATGAATTTCCTATTTTCGCAAAATTAAACGTACCTACCTATACCTATATGTTACCAGTATCATTTAAACTCTATGTGGGGGAGAGTCGTATCGAAATAAGATTTAAAAAAATACATCCCCATCAAATTTGGTAAGTAACATTACCTCATTATCTTGGCTCAGTCGCTTTTTAGCTCAACTCTGTATCATGATAAAGCCGCCATCAAGATAACAATCTGATTAATTGCCGTAAAATCGAGATTCGCCAGAAGGATTCGTGCCTGCGACTGTGAAGTCTCGTCAATCGCGTTACTGAAGTCTTCCGATTGAATTATCATTACATGAAAAAGTGTTAAAGTGATTCAGGATCTACAAGTACAGGATGCATCAAGATGCGGTAAGTCGATCATTCTTTTAACAGTCACATAAGTTCGCTATTAAATATTCATAGTTAGAATTAAAAAATATTAGTATCAGTTTCTATTTGATTTCCCAACTAATGATTTTTAAAGTTGCATAAACACTATTTAAATTAACTGAGAAAAAACTGATCTTATCAAACAATGCAGTTATCAAGAGTAATGAAAAACTTGCATATTTCAAGGATAATGGGGCAATTATTTTGTGTACATACTGTGCATTATTGCAAAAAAAGAATGCAAAAATTAAAAAAAAATTTACTTCCTTCTGCGCGTGATTAACACGTTCGTCCTCAAGGACATTTTGCGTGGGCGTCCCTATACCGCCGCGAATGATTTTCGTTATTCAAAAGACAATCGGCAATGTCAATCATCGATGATTGATGCGACATAAATGGAAATTGCAGTGTCAGCCACCGATGACCGTTATGGCGACGAGTGTTAAATTATATAACTAAAAATTCATTAATTGCGTAATTGTCGCACACGTATATTTTTGGTTTTATTATGTTATGTGCACCTGTATTACTGATATAAGTAATATTTTGTACTATTTTTGGATTGTACTATCTTTCAGTTTACTCGAGTCTATTACCTGTACATTAAGTATGTACATGTGTCAATAACCTGTCCATCGTGATATCTTTATCTTTTAATTTTGGGTGTGCATATAATAATATATATCATGTCTCCTGCCTGTAAAGATAGAATGACTCATTAGATAGAAAGATAAAGAGCTTTAACATACATGGTATATTACACAGAGTGTTCAATATCCACTTTAAAAAGATTGCTATGTTAAATGCAATACCTAATAAACACCAATTTCATGGAATTAGGATGTCCATTTTTGTAAGTTATAAATAAAGATGTGTTCAAAATTTTTGAGACACCCTCTAAAAAGATGGGTTAATACAATTGCTATCTAATCAAAAATTTCAGACGATGATCAATTATTCTGTTTCAAATTACAAGAAGGCTATTTGCATATATGTTGAATGTAGATGAAATTAGATAAATATTTCTGCGTAGTGGCTTTATATTACAATTTTGCACTATAAATTTCTTATCACTCCTCGACATAGACATGTGTCTGCTTTTTATGGTCCTTGTAATCAGTTCAATGATGAAATTAATGATACTGCCATAGATCTTCCAGATAATACAAAAATTAATGAAGAGCTAATTTTGAACTGTAGACACTGTAGATATTTACTTTTACATTTTATAGAATGCCAATGGTGTCGATAAGGGACGTATTAATCAAGCCTTTGAAGGTGACGTCGATGACACGAATCCAAGACAACGTTACGCGGCTGAAAGCTCTGGAAAATCAGAAAATTCAGAATCGACACTTCCCCATGGAGAAACAGAGCAACGTGCAACATGGACAAATAGTATAGAATTTTTGATGTCCTGCATCGCCCTGTCTGTCGGTTTTGGAAACGTATGGCGATTTCCATTCGTTGCTTATCAAAATGGCGGTGGTGCATTCCTCATACCTTATATAATCGTCCTATTCTTGGTTGGCAAGCCCTTTTATTACCTGGAAATGATAATCGGACAATTTTCCAGCAAGAGCTGCGTTCAAATTTGGCGATTGTCACCCGCGTGCGTCGGTAATACAATTTATACACTTTTCTTACATCAAACTTGTCACTGGATTTAGGTTAAGTCGCCTTTTTCTTCAATAGGTGTCGGCTGGGCCCAAATGTGCTCATTGATTGCTCTAGCCTCTTATTACTGCGCTCTTATGTCACTCACGTTATATTATTTAATTGCGTCATTCTCTGCCGAATTACCGTGGGCCTGGTGTAGAGAAGAATGGGGTGAATTTTGCATTGCCTCCGGAGTACGTTACAGCGCCATGACTACTGAAGTTGCATCTGACAATGATACTTCGAGTACAAGTAATGACCTATTGGAGAAGCTCCGTTTACTTAATACCAGCAGTTACTCAAGTTCTGCTGAACTTTATTTCACGTGAGTAGTCACACAAAAAAGATATGAAATTAACCTTAAGGAATCATAAAAAAATATTCTATTTTGACTCTGCAGTAAAATCGTCCTCGAGGAGAAGGACTCCATTGATGACGGAATCGGTCTACCTAGTTGGAAGTTAACTCTCTGTCTTGCTGCCTGTTGGGCTTGTGTTTGTCTGGTTTTATCAAAAGGCATCAAGAGTACCGGAAAAGCTTCTTATTTCCTTGCACTGTTTCCATACGTCGTTCTTATCGCGTTATTGATACGTTCTGTCACTCTCGATGGCGCAGGAAATGGTATCTTATTTTTTATTAGTCCTAACTGGGGCAAACTATTGGATCCTACTGTCTGGTACGCCGCTGTTTCTCAGTGCTTCTTTTCACTGTCTGTATGTTTTGGTTCTATCATTATGTACGCATCGCACAATGAATTTCGACACAATATCTATAGGTATTTACACATATAATTATATTACGTTAATCAAATTGCAGTTAGGACTTAATAATGGGAACTGTTATTTTTTAATTTAAGGGATGCTATAATAGTCACTAGCTTGGATACTGTCACTAGTCTGATAGCCGGATGTACTATATTTGGTATCCTTGGTAATTTGGCACACGAAACCGGAAACGATGATATTAGTTCAGTCGTCAGATCCGGCACAGGTCTTGCATTTATTTCTTATCCGGATGCTATAGCGAAATTCACTGTAGTGCCGCAAGTAAGATTGTTTTTATTAATTTTATTGCATGCCTATATTATTTATTGTAAATTATGGTATGAATTATTATTTTAGCTATTCGCTGTCCTCTTCTTCTTGATGATGTTCGTACTGGGAGTAGGAAGCGCAGTCGGAATGACATCAAGCATAACTAATATAATTGGTGATCAATTTCCAAAATTGAAAGTCTGGCAAATTACCTTCCCTACCTGTTTTATTGGTTTCTGTGTAGGGACCACTTACGTTACACCGGTAAATAAATAATTCTGACGTTCTAAACAATTGACGTGCCGATATCTGTGTCATTTTGCAATAAACAAAATGTGACGTCGGCTTATAGCTTTTATAGTGCAACCTCTATCGTTGCCTGCACTCGGAACCGGAAGGGACGAATTTTTAGAGGCAACGACTGAGGTATTCAATGGCATGGCAGTATCCCCACCATTCACAGTCCGAATGCATCAACGGGACTCGTACGGGTATCGAGAGAGTTTACAGCAACGACAGAGGTTGCACTGTATCACTATACAGAAGGGTTGCAAATGTTCACTTAGAAATTGAAATCCATAATAATTGTTATTATTAACATATTATAATTGAATATTCAATTTTGAATGTACAGGGTGGACAATATATTCTGACTCTTGTGGATTATTACGGCACGTCCTTTGTAGTCTTTGTCTTAGCAGTTTTTGAGATCACTGGAATCATATGGATATATGGTAACTCTTTGATACATTATAACCATTAATTATTTACTTGTTTTATTAATTCAATATTAATGGGGGAATATTGATCATTACTTTGTTGGCAGGCTTGGAAAATATTTTGAATGATGTGGAATTTATGCTTGGACGTCGAGAAAGTATGTACTGGAGATTGTGTTGGGCCATCGTGACGCCATTACTTCTCTTGACTGTTTTTATATATGCTATGCTTGAACTTTCACCTGTTACTTATGGTGGCGTTGAAATGCCAACGAAAGCTCATGCTGCAGGATGGACCCTATTCGCATTCGGCGTCCTACAGATTCCATTATGGATGGCAATCACAATATTTAAAAATCGAAATTTGCCGTTCCCTTTGGTTTGTATAATGAGTCATTCAAATTTAGACGTTATCAGTATATCTATTATCATATACGTTACAATTGTAGATGATAAAGAATGCTTTTCGACCTGCTGGAAATTGGGGACCACTATTGTCGCATCACAGAGAAGAATGGTTGCTGTTCAAGGATGAGAAGAAAAAACTGAAGAAGGCGAGGAAGCAATCTCGGATAGTTCAACTGATGTTCTTGATCTTAAATATAAAAGAAAAGTAGAACGACGCTGATTGTTTCAACGAAATTTTTAAATATAAAATCCACTTTAAAACGTCCATCACTTTTACTTATCTTTAACAAAGCTTTAGCGATCGACGTATCTAACCTACCTTGTGATATCGGGAAAATATCATTAATGCTTAATCGAACTGTGATTGATGATCAATGATAACTGTTGACCGATCATGATGTACCAATAATTAAGTATTTAAACGATAAAATCGGCCTTTGTACGATACAATGATATATTATCTATGAAAAAGAAAAACATTTATTAAATATTTATAATACACATAATTACAAAAAGGAAGATCATCCTTATTATTCTATCTCTATAATGATTCCATTGAGACTGATGTAATAGATAAACAATCGATCAGATCTTTATCCGATCTATGCTGCGATATCATTTTGTAATACTAATCGGTTCAATCACTTTTGCACGCCAAAAAGAGTGGCCATGACTTTTGCTTTTGTGGAATTCTTCAAACTTTCTTCTCGGGTTATACGTCTCGATTCCTTAAAATCCATCCATTCCCTTTTTGTTTTTGGATTCTTCGGACCCCAGTCGCTCGTCGGTTTTAACAACTGCGCAATTACAATAGTATAATTATATAAATATCAAAATTAATTATACATCAAAGTATATACTTACTTCGACCCATGACTTGTCTCTGTTCTTCATTTTAACTATAATTATCCATATTGGAAATTGAATAACACCAGCTACTAATAGAATCCACCCAGCAGCTAAAAAAGAAATGAACAATGTTATTAGAAGGTACAGAAATTAGTGTGATTAAAAATAAATATTTTTTTAACATCCGTACCATAAGCGGCAGTGGGATAAGTTTCGTTATTGTACGTAAGTGGCGTCATAGTACTTAGAAAATAAACAAGTATAGTAAACAGCATCAGCGGAGTCAGGAAACTCCAGCAGAATCGCCAATAAATTGAAGGTCTATTTCCCACCATGAATTCAATATCATCCATAAAATTGTTGATACCTGTAAAATAAGAATGGCTAATAATATTCCAGTTAAACTACAATTAAAAAAAAAATTAAGATATTACCATACACCCAAGAAATGGCGATAACTTCAAAAGACGCCAGGAACACGATGATAAAGGTTCCGCCGAAATAGTCAACTAAATTTAAGATGTACTGTCCACTCTGGCGATAAAAAATTTTAAATATCCAATATTAACGTCATTCATATAATTTCAAATAACAGATCGCACAACAAACAACTTACCGGAGTACAATAAATAATTCCCACTGAAAAACCACACAGCGAGACACCTAGTGCAATTTTCCATTGATCGACGTTCGGAAAATCGTCCTTGATAATACTGATAACGACCCCAGAAAAGGCTACCGAGGTTCCAATACCCAAGACAAACAACATGAGAAAAAATAAAACCGAAAACAGCTGTGGAACCACGGAAAATTTCGAAAGTGCTTCCGGATACGAGATGAATGCCAATCCGGTGCCAGCACGAACAACGGTACTTATGTCGTCATTTCCTAGTTCATGTGCAAGATTTCCTAGAATGCCAAAGATGGCGGTGCCAGCTATGAGACTCGTGCAAAGATCCAAAGACGTGACAATAGTACAGTCCCTGTGAAAAGAAGAATGCTCAATAGACAAAAAAACGCTTGTAATGATTTCTCAACGAGAATGATTCAGACCATAACCCACCTGCTGACATTGTGATTGAAATTATTATAAGAAGAGTACATGGTAACTGCGCCGAAGCAAACACCCAGAGAAAAAAATGCCTGAGTTACTGCCGCGTACCATACAGCAGGATCAAAGATTTTATTCCAGGTTGGACTGTAAAGGTAGATGATGCCTTTGGAAGCGCCTTCGAGAGTAACAGCCCTGACGAGGAGGCCGATCATAATTACGTAAGGAAATAATGCCAGGAAATACGCAGCTTTTCCAGTACTCTTTACACCTCTTGATAAAACTATGTAGATGGAGATCCAGCTGGCCAGAAGACACAGGACTAACCTCCAAGACGGCGTACCCAAGCCATTTTGTAAACTGGATTCGTTGAGAACTACCTTTCTAAAATATTTTTAATCAATTATGTATAAACTCCATAGTGTGAATGTGGATGACGATTACTATTTACTTACAGGAAATATAATTCTGCGGAACTACTCTTGGTGGAGTTGCTACTGTAACTTCCGGTGGAACCAGAATCGACGCATTCATCACCCCACTCTTCGTTGCAAGTCGACCAGGGTAGTTCCGATTGAAAACTAGCTACTAGATAATACATGGACAGCGCCATTAAGGAGCAGTAATATGTAACTACGGAGAAGACGGATATAGCAATTCCATAACCTATGCCTGTAAGAGTGAATGAATATTAAGGGTATTATCAAATTGAGGTTAACATTGTTTTCTGTACCTTTAAAAAGAGGCGACGCTGACCAAATCTCCACGCACGATCTGCTTGTGAATTGTCCCAGGACCATCTCCATGTAGTAAAATGGTTTACCGATAATGAAAAGGACCACCAGGTATGGTATAAGAAATGCACCGCCGCCGTTTTCATACGCTGTATAAGGAAATCGCCAGACATTTCCTAAGCCGACGGAGAAGGCGACGCAGGACATGAGAAATTCTATTCCATTTCCCCACTGTGCTCTTTCCGTGGCATCCGGATCATCGTCCCTCGCGGACTTGACACTCTGAAGAAGACGATCGTTTCCCAATGTCAGAACAGCCACCATTCCGACGCGTCGCGTTTCTTCGTATCAAAGAATTATAAAATGGATTCACTGAGTTCTCTAATGAAATTCATTCCTGATTTTATACTATTATACTTCCTTGCGTTCAGCAAAATTTAATAATATTTCCCAACCTCTGAATGACAAATCAAAATATTTTTGTTTTTCATCCCAATCGTAAAAGTGGCGCTAAAATTTAAATTTTTAAGATTCCCTCCTGTTAGATATAACATAACGTATGTTTGGACAATAGAAAATTTTTTACTCTAAAACATTAATTCCTTTTATTAAAACTCACCCCGTTGTCTATATCCCCTAGTGACTTATTCATACCGTCCTCAATGATCGACAGCTTGATCCTCCCCGCAGATTGGCGACCATCAGCATCGGCTGTGCTCTGCAATTAAAAATCGGTCACTGATTGCGAATTGGCGTGCGTCGCGACGCGCACCACTGTAATTGCTAATTAAACCCTATTCACTTGTTTTTTCCGACGTCGATCGACCTCGCGATATCGTGGATGCCACGCATTCCGCCGCATTAATTACAATTTCATATGCTAATTACTAGTTTCGTGATTTTCTTTTAATACGTGGAGATTTCTTTGTTGTTGCGTAACAGACAATCTGTAACACGCATACAAACAAGTACAAGGAAATCCTATGAAATTCTACTCCTTGACTATCCTTCATTTTTATCTCAAGTTTCTTTCCCTATTACCTCATATTTCCGTTTCCTTTATCATTCTCTTTCACTGTTCCCGACGTCCTTCTTTTTATGCAATATTGCATATATGTAATATACAAGGTTATTCAAGACTATCGAACCACCTAAAGATGGTTCAATAGTCCTGAACAACCGTATATATTTTTTAAAAATGCTGATCAGAATTCCAAGCTGAGATAGAAAAGCTGATATTTTCACTATGATATTCTCATTCTCTTTGATATTTCATACTAAAATATATTCGCACCTGAAAGCGCATCCATTGATTATTATGCGTATACAAAAAACTGAATCTCTTACATGGCTAACTCGTTTGTCAGATGCAATATCGCTTATGCTTATTATACATGATTCATTTAATAGCAATTCATGAACATTGAGAAAGTGTTTAATTATCTTGTATCTACAAGTGGAACCAGTATCAATAATGTTAACACTTTTATGGATACAATTTAGATTATACACATCGCGAGTGCGTTCCACTCTCATCTCTTGTACAGCAATAAAATTGCCCGTTAGCTTTTGTTACTGCCACAGATGTGTTTGTCTTACGATACTGAATAAATTTTGAATTAAAACTTGCAATTACTAATCTCTCAATTGCTGATACTATCATTCCACAAAATAGCACCGATTAACATTACATTCCACGAATCAATGACCCTCCATGACACTAAACATGTATAAGTACAATCTCTAATTTTAATTGATCTTCGTTACCGATCAAAGTGTAATTAAAAAAAAAAACTTCGAAAATCCAATCAAAGTGTGTACGTCACTTTTTTCAACGCGTCAAAATTTTCAAATTTAAATGTTCATTGCGTTCTTTCAAATACAAAATTTGTTCCTTTTACAATTATTATTAATCAATCTCAATCCGTACCATTATGGACGTTATTCTTTTTTATTATTATTTCAGTAACGATAAAACATCTGTAATCCTTTGGATATTCACGACGTCCAATACACAATGGCTATAACCACACGCTGCTGACACTCGGACTGTGTTTCAGTGACTGCCAAACGAATTCGCGCGCTCTTCGAATATCCACGCAGGTGCGTTCCACCGCTTGAAATGTACAAGGCTTAAATACGCAACGTACGTGAACGTAATTCTAGGGATTGTCCTACGTATTAGTGAACGACCGAATAGTACAGGTGTACTCGTACGCCCCTTAGATAAAATTCAAGTGCCCAGGGATCCATAGAGAAATTAATGATTCGTGTGGACAAATTGATTTACTTCATACGCAAAAATTGCATATGCAGCTGTATTTAAGCACATAAAATAATCATAATAAGCAGTGTTATTGACGATTTTCATAAGCGTCATAAACCAGGGTATAAATACAGGCGATAATATTATACCCGGTTATTCAGCCCAAAATGCATCACCTGAACATGGTTTTACTATAAGATTCAAATGGAAGCTAACTTCAGCTGGTACGTTTGAATAGAATAATCCAGTAAAATGATAATGGTGTCGTAGCAGTGATGAAATCGATAAAATAATTATTGTGAAATTTTCAGATAAACTTATTATTGGTGAAGATCGTCGGTTTTATAGGTACTATAAATGATTGATGAAAATAAGATTAGGCAGATAGACTGTTGTGACAGTGAGGACTTTTGGGACAGCTTATCTGATGTTTTTTTTCTCGAATTTTTGTTTAATCGTCTCTTAACGGTACACAGACTTTTTATGATTGTATCCTATAGTATTGTGGATTGTATCGATTTCCATTTCTTAAGTTCTTTTTTTTACCAACCTCTTACAGTGTCATTTCGAATTATCTGAAGAGACCATTTCAACAAGTGGTCCATGATCTTCTCTGAATGTTGGACCTGGCCAATTGGTATAATGTTTCAAGGCTCTTGGAAAATGCGAACCAAATGCGTGTAGTCGTACAATCAATTCAGGTGAAACGAGTCCACTAGGTTTAATCAAGTCAATTTTTTATTAAGCTGAGAATCAAAGTGGGTAATTAACCTGTAGAGAATTGCCGCTGAGAAACAACCCGGTAGAGATTTAATACGGTTTGCAATATCATTAGTTGAACCCTCGAATTTGAAAGCTTTTCAAGAGATGAGAGAGAGAGAGAAAGAACGTGTCCCTAATTGCACGTATACGTAAGAATCATTACAAGTGATTTAATTAAGTAAGCAATTAATTACTCCTAATCTCGCCAAAGCAACTCAAGATTTCTTAATGACATATCATCATCCAAGATGCAGATATTCATAATACAAATGACAGGACAGGTTACTTAAAAAATTTTCAAAAATCCCTGAAATCATTCATGGAAATGATATGTGTGTTATTATCATTAATCCTATCATTAGATCCGCCTGACTGGTCCTATCGCGGTAAATACTTGATGCGTAAAAAACCTTGTCACCGAAGTTAACGTGGACCTTAATACCTATACCAGTAACAAAATTGTTAAAGGATATTTGTTGGTATTATTCCATTCTCAAAATTGTATTGTCAGTAGAAAATTAATCCAATCATAAAGATACGACCTTTGGAAAATTACTCCAGTGTCAATATACATACGATACCATGTGTTGTCACGTTGCCGATCATTTTAACGATTGATTAGTGATGTGAGAATTCGATAAATTTTTATTATATATACCCATATTGTTCTTACAGTTAAATGAATAATTGTCGAATGGTTTTTTGATTTGAATTTAAAAATAATAGATGTAACTTGTATGAAAAAGAGAAACAATCTTACTAGTTTTTTATCTCATAATTCCATAATTGTTAGCAAACAATACTGTCGAGGAACGTATAGTGCCCTATTGGCGTCTATGGTACATCGATTTGTTCTCAATAATGTACAGCAACTATAGCAAATTCTTTTATGTTACAGACAACTCCTCTAGTTTGTGTAGAGTTCGATTTTTCGATTCGGAATAATTTACTTTACGCTTCTGAGTTTGTTTTGATTTCGAGACTGAAAGTCTTATAACCTGGTATTTCTAAATTTCTTCGATATACTGCTTAGGGTATATTCGCAATCCAATATGATTAGTATTATCCTATAAGTATTACAAAGGGGATGAGCAACTCGGTGAAAAAGATCTATCCGCAGAAAGAAAAGGCCGAATTATAGGTCTGGTTGAAGCTGAAAATACATTGGCGAAAATTGCAAGAACAGTCGGCGTTCGAGTAAGTGAAAATGCACCTGTAGGATTGTACATGGATACACGATAATTTACGTAAGCTATTTGAGTCACACAGGATAAGAATTATGCGAAGAATTATTCCAAGTAAATACTAAATACTGTGTGATAAAATATATGCGATGGTAGAGAGATACTAATCCTATTGGATTTCGAATATAGCCTGAGCAGTATATCAGAGAAACTTAGAAATACTAGGTTAAGATTTTCAATCGTCAAATCAAAACAAACTCAGAAGCGTAGAGTAAATTATTCCAAATCGAAAAATCGAACTCTACACGAACTAAAAGAGTTGACTGTACCAGCTGAACTTTTACGAGCACTTTACGCGCGCAAAATTTCCATAGGAAGAATATGCTCTTATTTGAAGTTTGTTATGTCAGTGGTACATATATATATACACGCACAGATATCTCCGCCGTTATTATAGCGATTCCATCGTTTAATCCAAATACCGGGAAGATGAAAGTTAAGATAAGAGAAAGAAATCACGTCATTATATACGGTTTTTCACGAATATCGCAAAACCATAAGATATGGCCCGTTCACTTGGTTCCTATAGTAAAACAGTTCCTGCGGACAGTAAAGCTACTGTTGAACGACCCTGTATCCTCCTTGCAATTTACTTATTGATTTTCATCCATATTCTCCATCCGACGTCATTATGGATAGTAAACATAGTTATGAGACGAAAATAGAAATAAAACCAAATACCGTTTTATACGTTCTCATTAAATCTATTGTTTTGTTGGTATAAAGGGCTATTAAGCTGTATTAGACCTACTGAAGTGAGCTGACACACTTTATTTCTATGGTAGAGCCAACTTCAGCTGGTGCAATAATCCTGAATAACTCTGTATACATATGGGTATAAGAATTGAGAGATGATTTTATTTATTCAAAAATTAAATTCATTTATGTACAAGGCTTGATAATACTATATTGATCTATTACGATTATGATTCTATACGCGTATAAATGCACGTACAGTCTTCTCGGTACGCAAATTACTCCGGATGTCATGAACATCCGAAACAAATTGTATCTTACTCATTTTCGTAGTACATAGTATACTAATAAACTGCTGGTTATGTATGATTACTATACTACACGAATCTATAGTACAATGTATCTTGCATGGCTGGCTGGCACCAAGAAAGATCAAGGAAAGATTAGAAGATTAATGACGGTGCACAGTAATTCATATTTTCTTACGTAACGACAGGATACGACTGTCTATTAAATACAATTCTAAAATTCATCGCTGCCTATAAACGCTTGTCGCTAGAGAGAAAAAAGGCAGCGAATTCAAGTATAGGTAAATAATAATATAAAAAAATTGGACGTTATCTTCTTTTTATCTAAAGAAAAAATTATATATTCCACCTGCATTCTGAGACTTTTTCTCCCTCTTGAAATGCTGCCATTCTCTTTTTTTCTTGCTGCTCTTGGGACCCCATTTATGTGAAGGCATGAAGGATCTTTTGATTGTCTAAAGAAAAAATATTAACATATAGTAGAATTGTACAACTGTTCTACTTTACCGACGGCATTTGATAATGGCGTTTTCGATTGGCAGTGCAACTTTGCGTCACATCGCATTTCATGACCATAGAGAAATTCTGCCAATCGAAAAGGCTGTAAATAAATCATACAAAGTGAATGATCTTACCTCGAGAATTGATGACGTCCTGTTTTTCACTAGTGCGGCAATTATCCAGAGTAAAATCTGTCCTGTGCCAATGCCTACTATTGTCCAGCCAATTGCATAGGCGTAATCAGGAAACACCATACCGTCGTACGTTGGAGCTACGTATGTCGCCACAGTGTAAATTAAAATGATTAACATGAGAATTGGATTAATGAGGAACCAGCAGAGTCTCCAATATAATCCAGGTCTGTATCCCAGCATGAATTCCATATCATTGAGGAAGTTGGTCAAGCCGTAAATCCAAAAAACTGTTATTAACTGCGTGACAGCGACAATAATAGGGACGAACGTGCCGCCGTAATAATCCACTAGTGTAAGCATCCATTGTCCACCCTGATTAAAATTGACAAAGAAATATCTAATGAATATAACTGGATTGCTAAATAGATTAGATACAATACTCATTAATTATCATTGACTTGCCGGTGTAACGTAAACTTGTCCAATCAGAAATCCAACGATGCTTAAAGTCAGAATTATTTTCCACTGTTTTACTTTAGGAAACTTATCGCAAAGGACGCTGAATGTACCACCGACCAGTGCCATTGCGCTTCCGATACCAAGTACAAACATCATAATGAAGAATAATACAGAAAATAATTGTGGCACTACTGCAAATCTTGAGAGTGCTTCCGGATAAGAGATAAATGCCAAACCAGCGCCACCTCGTACTACAGTTGATATATCAGTGGATCCGGTTTCGTGTGCCAAATTACCCAAAATACCAAAAATAGTGCAACCAGCTATAAGACTCGTGAAAGTATCCAATGTCGTCACGATCATAACATCTCTGTAAATGGTAACGATATTTTATTGTTATTTTTTTTCTATTCATTATATAACGTATTAATATCAATTCTTTATCAACAGACCTTCCGACATTGTGGGAAAAATTATTGTACGACGAGTACATTATGAGACTACTAAAGCAGACTGATAAGGAGAAGAAGCACTGCGTGACTGCCGCATACCATACAGTTGGTTCCCACAATTTGTCCCAATTGGGTGTAATGAAAAACAAAATCCCATTGACAGCTCCTTCCAACGTGACAGCCCTAATTAATAGAGCTATCATAACGACATAGGGAAATATTGCGAGAAAGTAAGCAGCCTTTCCAGAGCTCCTAACGCCGCGAAATAATACAGCAAAAATAGAAACCCAACTGAAAAACAGACAGAGTGACAATTTCCAAGATGGCCACCCGATACCGTTGTCGATGGAGTCTTTTTCGTTCAGGACGATAAGTCTAAAAAAAGAAACGAAAAGTTCTCAATAACTCAACAAACAGATCTCGATGACAAAGTTGTATCTAAAATACAATTGAGATGCATTAATAACTAACCGATAATATAATTCGGCCGAACTGGACATAGTTTGATTCCCGTCAGAAGAGGAGGCTGAACTAGATTTTGCATTATAACAAAAACCAGCCCATTCATCTCGACAATAAGACCATGGCAATTCCGATTGAAAACTCATAGCAAGGTAAAACAACGTCAACGCCATTAACACGCAATAATAAGTCACTACGCAAAATGCTGCCAATAACTGTCCATATCCAATTCCTAAAACAATACAAAAACATTCGATATTGTTATCAATTATAATAGATATCAGATTATTGAGAAAAAAATTGTACATAATTCCACAACATTTTTTTATATCAATAGCCCACGCAGTACTCAAATGAAAGTAATAATGCGGCAGATAAGGTTAATCAAGCATGTGTGTACAGTCTGCGTTAAAAAAAAATTATTTTCTCTAGACAAGTATGAGCTTCAACATATGTATTATGTGTCTCAGCTTCTTATCGCCTGATGATCCTTCGCGGCAAACACAGAGTAGAGCGCATTGAATTTTATTGCCGAAATAAATGCTCATCGATATTACACAACGTATTTTATGACCCTATTCTAATGAGGATTCGTCGAGCCCAGTCAAGAATTACTGGATCGTTATTTTCAGTAAAAAAATTCCTTCTTCTTACACACATTAAGTGATAATTTGCGCATAATATCTGATCGGTATTCAGGAAGTAACAATATTAATGTTTTTTAAATTGTACCCTGTTGCATCATTGATTATACTGATAATTACAACAATTACCGTATACAATGCCTGTACTCATCCCGCGTAATTAACGCAATGTATAACTATATATGTACTTCATTGAAATGTTGAATTTTTTAGTATCGTTGTCTTAGGGCTTGATTCGGACAATTACCTTTCATGGCTGGAGATAAGGCCCAAACTTTTACGCAGGATTTACTACTGAACTGGCCCAATGAACATTCCAGATAATACATGGGCTTGCCTATCAATAATAAAACGATAATGTATGGAATGAGAAATGCACCGCCGCCATTTTGGTAAGCTGTGAAAGGAAATCGCCAGATATTTCCAAGTCCCACGGATGTGGCAATGCAGGACATTAGGAATTCCAATCCGCCACCCCATTCATCTCGCTTGACACTGCTCTGTACAGGTTCAATTATTAATTCATTAATAGCATTGTGTAATTAACCGAATCCTTTTCTTTTTTTTTCCTTATCTGCATACCGTGGATATCATAGATATTATTGAGAGCTTTCCACGAATTCCATTTGCTTCATGATTTTGTCCTGAGGGTTTTTGTGCTTTGTCAAACACTATATGTTCGCCACCTTCACCTTCAAAAGCTCCATTCACCAACCCAGTTGGTTTCTGTAAATAAAAACAATTTTGATATTTATATAGTATATATATATTAGTCACTGCAATTTCTCTAGTAGTCCGGAACAAAAATTTTCATCCCAGACGACAGATGCATCCAAAAGTTAGCTTCAAAATGTCCAAAAGACAATCCAGCAGACACGTCTTGCAACAGTTACATCTCAGCTACATAAATTCTATGTTGTTATTATAGCAGTTACGCAAAAGCTATATAAGTGTAACAAAGAAGTTTCCCGGCAACTTACGTCACGTTAGACACTTATGAGACGACTTTTGGGCGTTATGCGTTATCTGGTTATATTCCAGAGAAAATTAATATCAATCAAAGATTATGCCGAAGAGATTCTTCTTATCATTTGAGATGATCTTGTCAGGATTAACAAATACCTCTAATCCATATATAGGGGCAGTCGAATAAAAGCTTTTAGAAATCCACGTTAATCTTATCATAATGATGAACGATATGTCAATTCGAGTGTACAGCTGACACTAATTATTCCTCGAGAAACGACAAGTTCCAATGGGAAAGGTAAAATAAAAGCAAAGCAAAGAAAACCACAAACAATAATAAATAAAAAAAGAAAAGGTTCTCACTTCAGCTTCATTTTGTTGCGCCATCGCGTCTCGGTCTCAAAAGATCCAGTAGATCCGATTGTCTTCAACACCGTAGAATTAATTAAAAAAAAAAACTTAATTCCCAAGAAAACAAACTCAAAACGTCAAGATCCGAAGTCTCGTCGTCATTCTCGGATGTGAAGTCACTTTGAAGATTACGCAAATTTTCGAATTATCCTCGAAATATTTTTTAATTCCCCATACGAACGATTTCGTCGAATTTAATCGATCCAATAAATAACAACAACTTGTATGAAAATCATACAAGTCTCTAATAAGATTGGCTAAGTCGCACTTAGCACTTTTTTAATAGGCGTATCAACTTCGCGCAAAATAAAATACTACTACATATAAGTCTCCGATGCCGCCTGAAATTCAAAGTGTTTCCTTCAAGTTCCACGAGGTACTGACACCACGGGATTTTACTAGCTACTTCCACAGCTAGTATCAAAGTTACCAACCCTCGCCCCTCTATAAAAGAAATCGCACCAAAGATCGATCGACCGATTCACATTATTTCGTAAAGCCATATGTGGATAAGATAAAGTTACGACTATTTTAACGGGAAGCAATGGCGACTAGATAAGACAATTTTTCAATCTCTCATTACTCTTTAGAATATCTAACGACGCTCGCGAAGTTTTCCATATACTTATTTCTGTTTCTTTTTTTTTTTCACCAAAGACATACATAATTAACACGTGTCATTGAGTCATCAAGTACGCACTGTCTAGTGGCAATAAGTAGCTAGGTCTCGTGACGACAATCAACCAGGTAAATCCTAGATCATAATTATCAGCTGCTATCGAGTAGAACTTTGTTTCTTAAATTGGAGGTAATTCGGAAACATTATGATAACAAAGGGACAGTGTTCTGTACAAATATAACGTGTATACAGAGTGTTTTAGTTGAAAATTTCTTAGTTCATTTTGAAGCTTTTCAAAAGTGCGTGAAGAATTGTATAAAATGCAGGAATTATATAAAATTTGTAAAGCGTGTGAAGGTATTTAATTTACCTTACGACGTCATTTTTCCATTTGGTGTTCTGATTTCCGTCTGCCTTTTTTTTCCTTATCATATCTTTATAAGATTTATGCTTCGATACGATACGTTTGGAATGTCTAATCGTGAATCATCGAAGCTCTAATTGAGACGTTAATTAATTACAAAGAAAACTGACGATTAATCGAATGATTCGTATGTAAGTTGTAATGAATATTTTGTTTTTAGTATGAAACGGGTGTTCAAAATGTCTTCCTCGATAATACACGCAAGTGCTATGACGTATAAAGAAATTAGGTCTGGCATTTTTAAATTTTCTGTACAATTTGAAATTAATCCTGTACAATTTTTATATACTTTATATATATAACGCATATCGCATATATATATGTATCGCATTGAAAATCATAAAGTAAAGTTTAATAGTAACACCCTGTATAACGATTGCGTAATTATACGTACACTTTTGGTATTATAATACATACGTATCTATATGTACTTTATAAATATGTACACAGCCAGGCATTAATCGTATGTGGAAGGGATGCCCACACCACTAGCAAATGCTATTCCCTCTACTTTTAAAAATTTCCCTCTCCAAGCCTATCTATATATACTTCCCCTACTATCTCTCTCTTGCTACGTCGAGCGCTTAAATTCTTGAATTTTTTGAGTTGCATAATACGAAACGTCTTAACGACAGAGAACGTCCATGAGTATTTTAGCGTTGTAAAGTTTTTAGTGGTCCTTTCGCAAATGCGAGAGAAACATCTGGGATGGACCTCGAGGCTACGCTCCCGTTTTCAGTAACTTGATAAATTCTATTAAAAATCGTCTAAATCGAGCGATTGATCGAAATAGAATTTTGGACAGATTAGATTTTGAAGCTTCGATATCAAAAGGCCCTTTCCAAGCCCATCAAATCTTTACAGCGGTGGTATACTCATGGACGTTATCTATTATCATTACCGTTTCGTATTGTACTATTCAAGAGATTGAAGAATTTAAGAGAGCGATAGGAGGGGAAGTACATGGATAGACTTGGAGAGGGAAATTTTTGAAAATAGAGGGAACAGGATTTGCGAGTGTGTGGGTATCCCTTCCACGGACCATTGATATCGGGTACATACTTGCTGTATAATACAATAATCTTTTCAACTAGGGTAAGATAATTTGCGTAATAAAGATGCAATTACTAGGTCAGAATTGTACAGTGATAACGAATCATAATTGCCGGATCATTCAAGGATATAACGGAATCTGTCGTTTAAAGCTGTGCTACGATTAATCCAAAGAAGATTAAATAATTAAAAAATTTCATTCCTTTTCTATAGACAAAAATATCCTTGTTTGTCGATGTATTAAAAAAATAAAACTATTCAATCGTAAAGAAACAATTACTATATCGAATCCTAAACCTTATAGTAAGTTCGTAAGTCTTTTATACCGTATGTCCCGTACCAAGTAACACCTGAAGTTGCCGCGCTCCAGTTCGAGTTCCCCTCTCGTTTTCGCGCCAAAATCTAGTGATATCGACCGGCGATCAGCTGAAAAGGTAGAACGAAGAGCATCGATAGGTTATCGTTGTAAGTTACCATAATTAAAATCCTTGTATATACAAATAATGCATTGTTTACTTAGATGAACTTATTAATAATCTTACTACTTACCATAGAGAAGAATAAGTCGTATATAATAAGAATAAGGGAACTCGCTCTCAAACTCGGCAACTTCAGGTGTCCTACTTGGGACAAGACATATGGTATAACTGTTTGAGGATTCATTCTAAAAGAGACTGAATAATTTTTTATTAAATTCAATTTCCTTTCTATAATTAAAGTATCCCTTCTCCTCGGTAAAACGTGAGCATTGAACGCTGTGGCTTCGACTTAATGACTCCTAACAGTCAACAAAGTGATGCACGTAAGGAGATCGAATACACTTGTAAAACACTTTTTAAAATTTATCGTCGTTTATGCTCATAATTGTTGTCATCCTATCGTACAAACTAAATATACGTCTTGGTATATGGAAATTCTTTTATTTCCAAGATGAGAAAAATTTCTTGTGACGTTTACATACGAAATGCTAATTGCTTGGGTATATATTTTTTTTACGTAATTTAACACGTTGACTGCACCTTGCACTACGCCGATAGGCCGACGGGGGCAGTCAACGTGTTAAACACCAAAATATAATGATTGTGCCTTTTTATCATACGTAATGATATCTGCTGGATATCGTGACCAGACAAAAAGAAATTATCCCATTACTGTCATTAATTTTATCTTGATGATATTTCTCAAAATTAATGAACCGTGCATGCATCGTGATTTGTGCCGTAATCGGTAGTGTCTGTGCTGCAGTGTTGAGAGACAATTTGAAATGAATGAATGTCTAATCTGTATGATTGATAAGATGACTTCTAATTGTAATGACATTAACTCAGTCCGATAACTCGAAAGCGTGCTTGCGAAAATTCTTTTTGTCAGAGTAATTGAAATTTATTAGATGATGCGGCAGTTTTATTTACGGCAGATTGATTATACTTCACGTTACACTGCTGGATATTAATTAATTAATCGGCAATCGATCACAGTATCAATCATAGACTTTTTAATTACTTATCAGCTTTCGCCGCATACTTAATTAAGTGTTAATGATAAATGATAAATGTTTGTTTTATATCTGGCGGATAATAGTCTTAATTGAAATCCCTGGAAAGCATGACTGTCAATTAATGACAGAAGACATTGACGAACAACGTACTTCATGATAACTGTCAATGTGTGCGTGATGATATTGTTAAATTATCAGCAGCTTTTTTAACGCTTCTGCGACGTTCGTAGTGTAAATGACAGAAATTGATTACGTTACTTTTTTTAAATATTTTCACGTAACATTCCATTATTTGATTTAATCATGAATAATCTCAGCGACGTGTGCTACGTGTTTCAATTAATAGTGCATCAAATCTTTGTGTATCTGCGAGTACGTTATCGATAAAAATAAAACTTAACCTGGAAATCATTATTCTAATTTATCCCACCTGTCAAAATCATTCCACACGATGACTAAGTAAAATTGCAGGATTTCATACTTTACGAATTTTCACGATTCACCGTCGAATCCCAGGATGTCGAAGGCTCAGCAAAGTCACAAGGATCGTTATCGTTATCAAGACACGCACTGGCGGATTTCATGGCGTTCTTTACGCTCTGCGCGTTCCTGGGAACCTTCGTCCTGATTTCAGCTAAAAGTTCCAAGGACGATGAAAAATTCTTATCATCTAACATATCCACCACGCCCAGAACCATGGAGTAAGTCCAAATGGCACTTTAAAGAATATCTTTATTAATACTATCTATTTTTTACACGTTTAAAGAAAAATCCTGGATTTACCAAAAGACGCATCGTACATCGTTCCACCGGAATTGACGTCTTCTTCCGGTTCCTGCTGGAGAGCAAGTGGCGACATCTGCTTTCCCAATGATCCATGTACAAGAAAAGGATACAAATATGACGTCTCAGGCGTAACAACGTGCCCTGGAGATACTAATCTGTCTAAGTCACAGTTCCTTACTGTTATTAAAAACCAATCAAAGCTTACTCATCATTCACAAAGTACACAAACGAATGAACGCGCCTTTAAGCGTGTCGCATGCGTTCAGGATTGGATGATACGAAAGACACGAAGCGGCCATGTTTATGGAAAATATCCAATCCAGTAGATAGATATCCTTAACGGAATCACTTTGAGAATTTGAAAATCCCCCTAATGACCTTTATCTAAATAATATCAAATAGCAGCGTTTAGATTTTTTTGCCAACAGATGGCACTCCAATATGCAGGACATGCCCAAAGGATTTTGAAATATTTATATCCATCGAATTTAAATGTCTGATAACGCTTACCGTTAATCCGATTCGATGTTTGTGTCCCTTTATTTTTATTACTGCTTTACTTTATTTTATTACCATCGTCGCTTATTTTTATACTTCGTTGTAACAGTGTACCCGTTTGTAGGATTGTTTTATGATTTTATGAAATAAACTTACACCTGTCTTTATCGCTGATATACGTTGTAGCAGTAAAAAGTAATCAATTACCAAGGATGAGATAAAGTGACTTCTCGTTCGAAGAAACATTTTATCAAACCATTGTAAAACAGTCTGTTTACACTTTAACGAGCTTCGTCTCTTACTGTTTGATTGTCCTTTAGAATTTTGCGATAAGCTCATTGCCGTTAGGCTTTGCACGGACATTAGGAACATGAAAATTTTCGATATAGCAGATACATTATTATTTTCAAGAACTATAATACGTGAATCATTTAGATAGAGAACTTGACAGGCCATTGATAGCGGTATTAGAATTTTCTATGCTTTGCCCTATCGAAAGCTTATCGAAAACATCGACAGTCATTTGATGAGTTTATCCACTAATTACATTTCACAACTTCAATTTTAATCGCTGAATTTTTGTACTAAGATTTATGAGCATCCTAGATATATGATAGCGATTAAAATATTAAACGTGTCGTTGAGTGATCCGATCAAACTGGCAGATGTAAAGTGTCATTGGCGATGATTCGTAGAAGACCGATTATGGATTCCATGTAACTTCGATAAAACCGGCACGTGACTGTTAAAATGAATTTTTGATCAAATTTTCAGATTATAAAAATAATAAAGAATCGTATTAGTATGTATTTTATTACCAATGAGTATACTGCTCTGGCCGAAAAAATGATTTTGATCAATTTTTTAATTAAAGGCATTTTATTATTTTCAGGTACGACCAAATGAATTGCTAAATATAAAAGAATCTCTGAACCAATTAGATCGAGATTTACAGAAAAAAATGGTCCAGTCAACTCTCCCCAATTTCGTATCCTTGGGCCTCTGGGAGAACGATTTTACGGAGAGTGCGATGTTAGAGAGTCTTTCCCCTTCCCTCGACTCTAGTAACCCTTACTCTCGTAACTGCGCAAGGGATGATAAGGGAATGAGAACTATTATCAGTCTAGCGCGATCTCTAGACAGTTAATTATAGTGTCGAACGCTAATCTAAAGAATGCGCAATTAGAGAGAGTTGTCTCTAATTCCAGATTTGAATGAAACAAAGTATTTTCAGACTTCCAGTTTCGAAACGGCACGTGCATGCGCAGTGTCACTTTCTTTTCTTTAATAAATATATAACGTACAATCGAATAGTTCATACGGTCGTGTTTTCAAGGCAACTTCGTTTGTCCTGATGTAAAAAATTCTCTTTACCAGCCACGAGTACAATGAAAGGTATATCATATGGTTGATGAATTACGTTCGAGGCAATACGAATGGTGTAAACGTCATTTCCAAAGTGTGTCTTGCAATAAATCCATTTGTTTTTCGAAAATTATCAAAGGCTAATAATAACGGCGCGTCTTTCGCTCACCTTCTCCAATAACTTGAAATGGGCGTACGTCTGGCAATATAAAAGAAATAATTGTTCATGTTTCAATTAAATATTTGCGATGCACTTGCATCTGCAGCGCACGTGTTATTACGATATGTCAAAAAATATAATGATAATTTGTATGGCAAGTCTGCATAAATATTTAGATGGTTAGTTGATTACGCAAGTGTCGTTAAATTGTCACCTCTCAAATTTTTATACGACGTGAAGTTGTACCTGTATACAGTTACTAGCCTATACTATCCGGCGTTGCCCAGACTTCTTATATCTAAAACGTGTGAAAATCAAATAATAACAATCAGGAGGAGGGGGTAGAGTGTCCAGGTATCATGGTATTCTATATTTTTCGCAGGGCTCTAGAGAGTAACTATGCTAAATTTGGTCCAGATCCAGATTTAGGAGTTATTAGGGATCATACAGACAAACATTCTATTACGCCAGCCGTCGCCGGTCGCCTATAGCCGCCGCCAACGTGTATTGTACGGAGGGCTGCGCTCATATTCTATCTTTCTGCTCAGTCCCTTGATAACGTACCGTGATACTTAATAGCTATAAACCTTCCCAGAAAGATGGCGAATCATATGAAAAAAGATTCATGGAAATCGGTATAGTAATTTTTGAGTTAGAAGGTATCATACAGACAGACACTACCTGAACATGGGTTTACCATATGAATCAAATAGACGCGCTAACTTCAGGTGGTGCGTTTGGGCTGAACAACCCGGTATAACGTAAACATAATATAATACGAGCACACAGTATATGTTTCTAACATGTGAGAATCGACCATTGCGCAACCATAGCAACGCGAGGCAAACAATAATAAAACTAGAGTGTACGCTTGAGGATTGATTAGTATGAACTGAGTGTTCAGCGTTTTAGGACTAGTTTGAAAATGTTGGTCCAAAAAAAATAAAGAAGAAACAAATATAGCGAATTGTTTACACAATTGTTATGGGTATTGAAAAAAATAATGGATAGTCAGTGATAAATAATAATCAAGAAAAATACTAAGAACCTCTGTGAGCAATGAATGAAAAAGACAGCAGCGACGAAGAGGAAGTACCAAATATTTCAGCATTTTCGAAATTCGACGAGAGTATCGAGGTGCGAAATGCTGAAGAGATTAAAAGTCCAATAAACAGTAGATCGGCCAGTATGAAGAGAACGACGAGGAATAAGAGCATTGAGAAGCCTGGCAGTGCTGAGATAAATTCTCCACGTAGAAAACCAGAATTGACGAGGTAAAAATTGTCAAAGCTATTATGATAGCTCATGATATAATGAAGATAATGAAATTTTAGATATTCAAGTAAAATCGATCGTGGCGTCTCTTATGGAAAATCTATGGGAATTGGTAGCGATCCTTCGGACAGCGAAGAAACCGATGACGATGACATTCAAGCTACCAGTATGGTAAAAAGTATAGATTTTTACGATCCAAAAAATTTTGAGGATATGGAAGTTTCCGCGGAAGTCAAAGAATTGTTTCAAAACATAATGAGGTATCGTCCATCTCGAATTTCATATTTCTGAAACAAGTATAATTCCAGTCTAGATAGAAAACGAAATTTCATTAAAGTTCTGTTATTGATACTTTACAGATACACTCCACAGAAAATTGATCTAAATTATAAATTGATACCATTCGTACCAGACTATATACCGGCGGTCGGTGATATAGATGCTTTTATAAAAATACCAAGACCAGATGGATTGGCCGATAAAGTTGGATTGGTAGTTTTGGATGAACCATGCGCCAATCAATCCGAGCCTGCAGTGCTGCACTTGCAATTACGAAGTCGTAGCAAAAGTGCTGGTCCAGCTAAACAGTCGGTAATAAAGAGGATCGAGGATGCTGAGAAAAATGGGAAATCAATTGATAAATGGATCGAAGATATTAATCAATTGCATAGAAGTAGACATCCTCCAGCTGTTGAATTGTCGAAACCAATGCCTGACATTGACAATCTTATGCAACAATGGCCGAACGAATTAGAAGAGAAGCTAAACGAGACGGAAATTGATTTGTCCAAATTAGATTGTGATCTTGTACATCTCGTTGATATTGTTTGCAATCTGTTAGACATCCCCGTTCATGGAAATTCTAGAATAGAAGCTCTTCATACGTTATTCACGTTATTTTTAGAAGTTAGAGATCATCAGTATTAATTATATTAAATATCTTCAAAGTAATTACTCGTCTGAGCCTGATTCCTTCAGATTATCCATATATTGTATCCATAATGAATCTTCAAAATAATCTTTAGGTTTTGTCAAGATTTATCTTCAACTCTGATGCTGCAGAGTCGACTTGACTACGTTGTGAATCTAAAAATGTGTAATTTAAAAAGCAATACATTTTGTACGAAATGAAATCAATTATGTCAAATTAGAGTAACTGAAAGAAGAAACTAGAAGTTAAGAAACTACGCTATAACGTTATTTACCATGCGTAGTATAAAATATTCCCAGTATCAAAACTGCGAGTATTAATGATATTAAACGACTAATATTTTCCATTATTTATATTTAGTCGTCATGAATCATTTAGATGCCATGTGATACGGTACATAACCACGGGAAACCCCGAACTCCATGAAGTCACTGTATCGCTTAATACGCCTACCTATTATCTGCAAATTATTTTTGTAACAAAACGAAATTACTTTTGTCTAAAAATAAAAAATGCTTCCGTCAAATCATCACGAAACGTTACATACGAGGTATAGTACATACGCAAACAATCATCCATTTGATATGATTGATGAATAAGAATCCGTCACGTGGTATGCTGAACTGAAGTGTGTATCTCACGCTGGAATGTTTTGCAATATCGCAGCACGAAGTAGAACAGCATGTTATACCATTAGCAGTTACCGATAAAACGACTGACACTGAGATACTTCTGGATTTTGTTATTGTGTGTACCAGAATGTGAATTGTGACAAGATTTTATTAATCTCAAAGTGAGAAATAAGAGAGAAAAAAGAAATGACGGATCCATCGACACATGTGAATGTCTCGATTAACACCGCTGTCAATGAAAACAATGGAAATGACGGACATGACGACGAGGAGAGACTTATTAAGCCTAGAAATAATTTTGCTTCTTATTCCAGTGACGATGTCAGTATAAGATTTCGGGTGAGTATCATGAAATTCTTTATGGAGTTTACCATGCTTCTGGTTGCATCATTCTCTTATTTGCATTCCTTGTTTGGGAAACGAACATAACCTTCATCAGTGACACATCTGTCAGAATAAGGTGTCAAATTGTTAAGAATCTGATCTTTGAACTTCTATGTTGAATCTTGGTAGTTACTCAATTTTATCTTTTTTCTCATGCATTTCTTTTATAATGATTTATACTTGGTGTGTCAATGTTGTTTCATACTGTTGTACTGGATCGTATGGATTTTTTTACTTTATAGAATGCCCATTGTAGCAATCAGGATAATGTCTGCAATATTGTTGAAAGTCTCTCTCATCGTCGATCAACAAGACTCAGTGCTGAAAACGTTCAACCAGGAGCTACGAATTTTCTTTCAGCTAAATATGAGGTAATGGTTTGTAGTCATAGTTATGGAAAGTTTTTTAGTTTTTCTTTCTGCAATGAGTCGTGGTTGGGTGAAAGATATTTTGCTCTTTTATGAGACAGAAACGTGACTAAGTTATGGCAGAGATAATAGTATCATTTTATAAACTATAACTCAGTGCAGAGGAGTAACTTTATCATATATATAATATGCATGACATGATAATGAATCATTTTCACGTTCTATTATTGTTTAATGACTGAAATATGGATTACTTGGATATATTTAAAATTCATTGTAGTTTGTTTAATTCGTTTACTGTTTTTTATTCTTTATCCATACTTATCAGGCTCTACAAATAATCTGTCGATATTTCATTGGTATAGATCACATTTCCTTCTATTGAATTTATGCGTTACTCTTTAATGATATGCACTTTATCTCTTGCATATGCATCGGTACTTTATCTTTCAGAGCCTCGACTACGATACCTGTGAAAATTATGTTCTCTTGGACGAGGAGAGGAAAAAGGGATATAAATTCGTGGTTAAGAAAAACCTAGCCAGATGGTTCATATTTCTACTAATAGGAATTTGCACGGCTGTAATTGCCTGCTTTGTAGATATCTCTATCGAAGAACTATCAAGTTTAAAATACGGTCGCTTAAAGATATGTATCCTTTTTTAATGCAGCATAGTACATTTTTCATCATTTTTACAGACATTTTCTTACATGTGATATAATGCAGATGTGGACGAATGTGTGATAAAAAACTGCCTATGGTTGCCTTTTTTTATATGGCTAATTCTAAATTTAGTGCCAGTTCTGATAGGAGCTGTCTTAGTATCATATATAGAGCCTGTCGCCGCAGGAAGTGGTATTCCACAAGTGAAATGCTACCTGAATGGCGTTAAAGTGCCAAGAGTAGTGAGAATTAAAACATTAGCAGTAAAAATCATAGGAGTAATATGTACAGTAGTGGGAGGACTTGCAGGAGGAAAGGTATTTATTTTCCTCTTCATAGGCATTTTGATACATTTAAAGAGTTCTGAACATGATCATTAATCATCTATATTCCTTTTGACTTCCTTCTCTGATAATTCAAGGAAGGTCCAATGATACATTCTGGAGCAGTTGTCGCAGCAGGTATCTCTCAGGGAAAGAGTACAACTTTTCGTAAAGACTTAAGGATCTTTAAATACTTCAGAGAAGATCATGAGAAACGTGATTTCGTGTCTGGAGGTGCAGCCGCAGGAGTCTCTGCAGCATTTGGAGCTCCAATAGGTAATTAATGAATACAATGAAGAACATTAATAATAATCTAATAGCTTTACGTAATTTCTTACAGGAGGTGTATTATTCAGTATCGAAGAGGGTACAAGTTTCTTTAACCAAAGCTTAACCTGGAGGACATTCTTCGCTAGCATGATAACAACCTTTACATTAAATATCATCTTAAGTGCCTATCATGGTCACCTAGGTGACCTGTCTTACCCAGGTTTATTGAATTTGGGAAAGTTTGAAACGATGTCCTACAGAGTCTACGAAATCCCACTGTTCATGGTAGTAGGAATTATAGGAGGTCTGCTTGGATCAATGTGGAATTATGTGAATTACAAGATCACCTGTTTCCGTCTAAGATACATAAGACCTAAATGGTTAAAGGTGATAGAAGCTCTGTCAGTAGCAGCAATGAGTGCTGTTATGGGATTCTTGATGATTTATTTTCTTGATGATTGCAAACCACTGGGTCAAGATCCGACAAAATTTCCAGTGCAAATGTACTGTAAAGAAGGAGAATACAGCGCAGTGGCAGCTTTATGGTTTCAGACACCAGAAAGTAGTGTGCGGTCCCTCTTTCATGATGCAAAAGGTACATTGAACAACTTTAAAGCCTGAATACTCCAGTTTTTAATGCTTCTACAGAAAGTAATGGCTTCCCTTATAGGTTCTCATAGTAACCTAACGTTGGCCGTTTTCGTAATCCTGTACTTTTTCCTGGCCGCTTTCACGTTCGGTCTGTCCATGTCCAGTGGACTTTTCATACCGTCGCTCCTGATTGGTGCTGCTTGGGGTAGACTTGTCGGAGCAGGATTTGGTAAACTCTGGCCGACCTGTGTAAGACTTAGAAAAATATTTTATAAATTCCATATCCTACTGGTATACACAATAGACTTCACACTATTATATGGTTATAGGAATTTCTTGATCCTGGAAAATATGCTCTTTTGGGTGCTGCTGCACAACTGGGTGGTGTTGTGAGAATGACTATCAGCTTAACAGCTATTCTCATTGAAGCGACCCAAGGAATATCATTTGGTCTCCCACTCATAATTGTCCTTATAATGGCTAAATGGGTGGGCGACTTCTTTAACGAGGTTTGTACCAAAATAATTACTTATTGTTATACTAAAGAAAATGAGTATAACATTTTTTTTTATTCAGGGAATTTATGACATTCATATTCAAATGGCTGGAGTACCATTGCTACCGTGGGAACCACCGCCATTGTCAAATAATATTTATGCCAGTGAGATAATGAGCCATCCTATAGTGACTTTGAAAACAGTAGAGAACGTGGGTCATATAGTTGAACTATTAACGTGCGTTACTTTCAATGGTTTCCCAGTAGTTGACCCTCCTAGTAGTGACGAGGTATAAATAGTTATATCAACCTTATCATCTCTGCAGTTAATTTATTATTTAATATACGTTATTCATATTCATCTTTTTTCAGGCTGAGATAAACTGCTATGGACGCTTTCGTGGATTAATTCTACGATCGCAGCTCATAGTGCTTTTGCAAAATAAAATTTTTAATGAGTACAATGAATTTTGGGAGACGATAGATATAGAGATATTTCGTAATGAATATCCACGGTATCCAACGATAAAACAAGTCGAAATTACAGAGGAAGAGAAAACATATATGATGGATTTAAGACCATTTATGAACCCTTCTGCATACACTGTTCAACATGTTAGTAATTAATTACAAAGTAATTGCATGAATGTTCTTTATAAAATGATATTATTATAATTCCAGTCCGCATCATTGCCACGTGTGTTCAGACTCTTCAGAGCGATTGGACTTCGTCATTTGCCAGTAACCAATGATACGAATGAAGTGAGTTTTTCTTTTCATACTTTTTTCTTTGGAATTAGAAAACCAGTAATAAGGCAGACATTCAATTTTCTATATGTTTCAGGTGGTTGGTATGATAACTAGGAAAGATATAGCTAAATATAGAATATGGAAACACCAAGGCAGAATGGGATTGGATGAACTTCTTATAACAGATAAACTATGAGAAAATTTATTAGAAGAAATTATACAGTATTCGCTATAATTTGGATACCTTACAACTGTTATGTCTGATATCTCCTTATAACAGACAGTTTGACTGTTTTGAATAAGGGTGGTATCATTTTTATTTAATGATTATCAAAAAGACAATTTCAAATACCCATAGAGTAAAATTGGTTTGCTGCGGTAAACGTTAAATTTTCATGAAGGGGCATGAGGAAATTAAATGAGATGGCCTGACAGATATAGTATATATAAATGCATGAGTGTAAAAAATGTTTAAAGTGTGTAGAGATATGTATATCGTTTAATTATTAACAAATAACTCCCAACCAAGCCATGACCAAAGTTTAAAAAATAAATACACTGGAACGATAACCAACGACAGAAGAAAATAATATTCAGAGGTTGATATATACATTTTCTGTATCCAGGGCTGGTTCCCTCTATATAAACTTGTACTTCTCTAATCCAGATGCCAATGTTATTTTGTAAATCCTAAAACAAAGAAATTGAATCAACTTTTTATATCCGCTAAGTAATACACATTGAATGCGTTTCAAAGTATATTTTTCTTTTACGCTGATTGCATTGTTTACAGGCAATAGAGTTTTCTCTAACAATAAACGTCAAATTCTGTAATGCCATTATCAAAATGATAACGATAACAAGGAATTATTGAGAAAAATATATATATGCATAATTTCCAAGTACCACAAAACAACTGTTAGTCAGTTTATCTCATCGGATGACAACGAGACGAAACACGCGTTTCACATAATAAATAAAACGAAGTAAAGGAACAAGATGTTCTTTCCAAAAATCAAGGCTCAAGTCTAGCGTGAGATTAGAATATCTGAGATTGCGATATCGTTGTCTGAGATGGCAGGTAAAAAAATCAATAAGAATCGGTGACAATTAATCTCGCGAAGCTATTTCGGGAGTGAATCACCTTGACGGTGAGTACGGGTGCGTACGGAAGAGGCGACAACGACTATCTCCTTCCAATCTCCAATAAACCGAGACCTTAGAATTTTTTCGCGAAACTGTACCAGTGGAAAAGAGTGCACGAGGGTCGAAAGTCTTACGTCCGATGCAACTGCCTGCTCCTGATAGAAGGTTTAGTTTTACTACACGATCCCAATCATAGGATCTCTTAACGTGAAAATGATTATTTACGGGTGACGCGATCCGTTGATTCAGTTCTCGTTGTCAACGTCCACTTTGAGGATCACACGTGATTCGCAAATTTGGAGGACGTCGCCGATAAACCTGCAGCCATTCTTGTGATTGGTTTCAAGAAGTTAAAGAAGACATTAATGGCGCTGGCGTCGTTTCACCTGACGGCGCGGTAAATTTAAATTTTTCAAGTGTTTGTGAATTGAATGTGAATTTAATCACTGAAGAATGTAGCTTTAATTCCTCTTCTGGATTCTAGCTGTTGCTGCTCCTGAGACGAATGAATGAACAGGTACTCTGCAAACGTATCGGAGCGTTTTGTAAAAGAGAATTTTCTTGGGGATATATAATAAGTGTTGTAGGGATTGAGTACGAGTTCTGAAAGGTGTAAGATGAATGGTCACGGACGATGGAGTAGGAGTAAAAACTCACCAATACCAAAGAGACGATCAGGATCATCCGGAGAGAGGAAGAAGTCTAGCCGAAGACCATTACCAAGGCCACACGAAACAGAAGAGGAAGCAATCATTCGTAGGTTTCACGATGCACAGAGGATGGCTAGGTTTCGTGCCAAGAGAAAGAAGGCTCTTGAGGAAGCAAAGGCCTTGGAAGCTTCTAAACTTGCAGAGATAGCAGTTATTTCAGAGCTAAGGAAAAGGAATGTAGTCTTGCAAATAGCAAACCCTGTTATACCTGTTGTACCACATCCAACACCATGTCAGCCTGTAACTATAGAAACTCCACAGGCTAGTGCACCATCAGCTTCCGCTCAGAGTAAATACTGTCAACTGCTGGCAGTCATCGAAGAGCTTGGAAAGGACATCAGACTGACCTATGCTGGCAGCCGTACTTCTGCTGAGAGACTGAAGATGGGCATCGTACAAGCCAGAATGCTAGTCAGAGATTGCCTTTTGGAGACTGAAGTTAATTCAAGATAATTTTTATTTTTACTCACTACTCTGTTTATGTGTTGTATAAAATATCTAGGAAATTCTTTTTAAGACTTCTAATGGGACCATGTCCTCTAGCTGAGTCCGACTGATGGTGAGCCACAGGTCATAGCGTATATTGTAAATGATATTTGTCATGTGTCATTTAACAATGACACTCAATCGATTACCGAGCTATGAAATATTTTCGGTTCATAATCGTTTTTTAAAGTACAAATTACACATAGAACAACCCTTAAACGGTGATCAAATCAGGGAATAAGCACAAAATTCATCGTTATTCTTGATGTACTTTATAGGCGACATTTTTCAAGCTGTCATATGCAGCAGAGACAAGTCTCAAAACGTAACGTTACCATATATTAACTTTATATTTCAAATAACGAGCATCTGATCAAAACCAGAGCCTACATCAGTGACCTTGAGTTTCAAGATACTCAGAGTAATAATAATAACAACAACAACGTAACAATAAAAAACAATAGTAATTAATACTTGTACCGAATATACACAATTTTTTAAGAACTCAGAATACTCTCCATATTCCCTCTGCAATGAATTAACATAAGAAACCCAAAATTAAATATCCAATCTATTAGGTTGTCTCATATGTATATTCGTAGCGCTTTCGTGGACATTCACTTATTGTACCAACACTACGAATATATATATCTATATGGGACAACTCAATGAATTTACAAACTTTTTGCAAATTTTTTAAAAACTGAATTCATTAGTGCAACAGTTTCGCTCCACAACAAAAACAGCTATGCAACAGCGAGTTGTATAGGGCGTTTATCGATTGGAAAAATAAAGAATAAGAATCTACAAGAGGCATTGTTCCATGAAAAATAGACGGTTCCGTTCTGAATTTTTGAATCGACAATGGGTCAATATTTCCACGGCGACGTACATATGCCCGTTGGATAATGGAAGTAAGGTGGGAGTAAAAGAAGGGTGCCTTAAGAAGACAAGGGTACAATGCGATGTACTCATTCTTATAAAGTTCAGGTGATTTCCGCGTGTCCATTTAAAATTACTGTATAAAAAACAAGGTGGTCAATTATTTATCACGTCGTCTGTATACTTACACCTGTCTGCCATGAAGTTGCAGACAGGAATAGGAAGGGGTTATGGTCAATAAACGCAACCACGTCACACGCAGCCTATCGGCGACCTCGCTTGGCCCCTTAAAGTGGCTCCGAACGAAAATCTTACATGTCGGCCGATATTGCTTTTGTGCGTTTGTCTGCGGGATATCTTGAGAAACTCCGGCCGGTTTTTATAGAGAGTGACGTCGCCGTAATCGGCCGTGTACCAGGAAGATACGGATGTGAAATGGGACCAGTTCGTCGACCGATTTAACGTCCTCAAGGGTTGATTGTAAGTTTCAGCGGATTGACCGAATTGCGTCCGCCATTGTTGTGATTGGTGAACATTGTAGAGAAGACGGCGTTCTTAATTTGACGCGCATGCGCAGTACATGTTGTCATGAGGCTCCTTATTCAAATTTTAAGAAAATTTTAAGATCATTCACAAAAACCTCGTTGGGTAATATTTAGTTAGCTGTTGGGTATCTTAGGGAAATATTGATAGAGTTAAAGATGTTCAGTGTGAAAAGTCATTAGTGATCAGTCAGTTTAGTGCAATATTAGCATATATTCAAATAGTGGTGTTCGATGACCAATTGTGACTTTCCATTTAATGAATGTAAATAAGAGGAGAATATTTTAATTATACGTATGATGTTTTTCTGTTTCAGGTGGCAAGGATTATACCTGAATTTATTATCAGGTGCCTTTTGTAAGATAGGACTACATCTCGTAACACTGGGATTGTTTAACCAGGATATAGCCAAAAATTGTAGAGTGCGAAGCTAAGAGGGACCAGGAATAGCTGGAAGCGTATGCCCAGCAAAGAATTGATTAAGGACACTTTTATTTCAATTTTATAAAGATGCGACTCATTGTAGATGATCGTTTTGGCACCACGCATAATATCGTGTTATGCCCAAAGCCAAGAAAAAATCTTACCTCACAAAGGTAAGGGAAATGCGTGAATACAGACGACAAAGACTAATGTCAGAGACAGCAGAGGAACGTGCTATAAGATTGTACACGGCGGCTGAGAGGATGAAGAACGCCAGGGCAAAGGAAACGGAGGAGCAGGCAGCAATGCGTAGAATGCAAGAAGCTCAGAGGATGGCTCGTCATCGTGCCAAGAAGAAGCGTTGTCTGGACGAGAATTTGGCACGTGAGATATCAAAGATAGCAGAACTCTCAAAGATGCCAGATGCGGCCACAATAGCCCAAATGTCTGAGATGAATATGAACAAGATATCTGCAGAATTGAAGCAGATGATGGAACGTGGTAAAGTCCCAGAGCACATAGTCCAAATGGCGCAATTCGCTGAGTTCAGTAAAATGACTGACTTAAACAAAATGTCCCAGGATATGGCAAAACGTTATGAGATGGAAAAAATGGCGGAATATGCAAAGACAACGGAGTACATGAAAATGCAAGAAATAGCAAAGATGTCAGAACTTGCCAAGATGAACGAGATGGTTAAATTCTCAGAGATGGCTAAGTACAATGACATCAAAAAGATGAACGAGATAGCAAAGATGAACGAGATGATGAAGATGTCACAGATGGCCAAGATAAATGAAGTACAACGCATGAACGAGATAGCCAAACTTAACGAGATGGTTAAGATGACGGAGATGGCGAAGTACAACAACGATATAACAAAGCTCAACGAGATAGCGCAGATAAACGAAATGGCTAAAGAGATAGCGAAGATGAATGAAAAGAGCAAAATGAATGAGATGATAAAGATGGCGAATATGCAAAATGACATAACGAAGATGCCGGAGTATTCAAAAATGGCCGAAATGGCTAAACTCACGGAATTAGCCAAACTCAATGAAATTACGATTACAAAATTGAATGACCCACCACCGCCGAAGGTACCCGAAATCTCCCGAATACCCGAACCCGTCATCACCGTGCCAAATCCACGAAATCTTCAAAACGTGCAAACAGTTCAAGTAGCCCAAGCTAGTCCATCCAGCACGATAAACTTCCCTACTGTTCCTGGTCAGGGAAAATACGCCCAACTACTTGTTATCATCGAGGAACTTGGCAGGGATATTCGCCTCTCGTATGCCGGTAGTCGTAGTGCAGCTGAACGCCTAAAAATGGGAATTCAACACGCCAGGATCCTCGTACGAGAGTGTCTTCTAGAAACCGAGCATAACGCACGACAATGATCTGCCGATATTCTTAGTCGCTAGATTTCTAGGAGATTATTTTACATGATTATGCTATCCACAATGTATCGAGTACAGTCCTATATTTTACACGGGAGTGTTTCGGCATCCGTAGGAACCATTAAACAATCACATATATATACATATACAGCCACGTATATGCATATATATCCCAAAACATAGTAAATAGTTGTTACAGCGTGCAAATAACGATGCAATCGAGTTTTACGCTGTCGTGGAGAATTATGATTGAAATCTTATGAGGTACCATAGTATATCTATTGTATTTTGTAATGAATTTCAAGAGGGCTCGATGAAGCCAAAGTATGATTATAGTAGCTGGTACAGCTTTTTCATTTTGAATTGTTCATTTTCTTAGCCAAAGTCTAAACGGCTGATAAATCTATATAGATAGGCATCGTGCATTTATACTGATGAGACCGGATACATTAATTATAAATGTAATAATGTTAAATGAACTTTATGCTTATCGAATTGGAAATGAGTTTCCTTCGGTTTCCCTTTGTGATATATGTTATTGGGGTTTTGTTTATCGTTTATTGTATCAGTACGTCTCCTCGGTCGTCGAACACTCCCAGATCTTTGAGTAATTAAAGTATTGTTTAGTGTTTTGCGACTAAGGGAATGTACCTATTGCGAAGAGAATGTAATAACAAGTTACATACCTATGGAGGTAGTGTATTTTTCTTTGTACTTTATTGAAGAAGGAATGATATCTGTTTGTTTTATTTAATGAATACCTAATATTCACGTCTATAATTACGTATACGTACGGCGAAATTTGATCAAACGCAATGTGCACCTACATTATTGGATATAGGATTATAAGATATTGCTAAATAATAAAGTACCATTTTCTAATGTGCCTGGAATTCTTTTATTACGTCGTAAATTAACCTGACATTCAACTTCATTCTTTTATTTGAATGTTAAACTTGTGTTATAATGCAAAGAAATGATAGTTTAGAATAGTTTTAAAAAAGTAAACGCAGCCACGAACTAAGTAACCGTTACTTCGTTTTCAATCTCTTTGTGTTACTTACTGTGTGTATTGCGTTGCCTGCGCGTCAGAGTCGTGTTGTGCCGTGACAAGTTTGTTTTTATTTATTTCTCATTTATTTATTAAGAAGAACTGCAAAACGTGATACACACTCTTCATTTTCAGGTACGTGATTCTGTGTTTGATATACATTTCTAGAGATACTGTATTGGAATGATATTTTGAATTGTAAATATATACAGTTATATTTAAGGTTAGCTTTTTGGAAGTAAGTTTTGTTGTTCTGTAATGAGTGTATTGTAATAGAATTTATTGACTAACATTATTAACGTTAACCCTTAATAGAACCTTAAGTGCAAAATGATATATCTGTAGTTTAGTACCTTCATAATCACCTTTTTCTGTTGTTGGTATCGTACCAATGTCATTATTATATCGAATGTTGCGGATACATAGAACTGAGCACGCTCATCGATTCCAGAAGTGATTGTCTAGTTTGGTTTAGCAACTTCTTTACGATGATACCTATCATATCTTGATTCTTTGTTAGGATTATTTATAAAATTTGAAGATGGAGGATGAACGTGGAAGCAGTGAAGGTCCAGCGAAGATCACGGAACCTGTAATAACTGTTCCGAATCCCAGAGCCTTTCAACAAACAGTTGCACAAGTAACAGTTCCTACCGTACCTGGACAGTCCAAGTATGCTCAACTCCTCAATGTCATAGAAGAACTTGGACGTGATATTCGACCAACTTATGCAGGCAGCCGCAGTTCAGCTGAACGTATAAAACGCGGCATTGTTCATGCACGTATACTAGTCAGAGAGTGTCTTGTTGAGACAGAAAGGAGTGCACGCCAATGAAAAATCATTATGCTCTATTGAATCTCAGCTATAACCAAATTTTTAGATTGTGCTGATCTGTAGTCAGTATCCTACATCAGTACCATTCGAAGGAGTCATAATATCATTTGAAATATAAGACTCTCTGTGGAATACTGATGTCGGAGGATGGCTATAGCAATGTTCATAATGTCTGAAATAGATTATAATAGATTTGATTTACTACATGCATTATAAATACGCCTTGCAAGGACTCTTAATTCCAAACTTATATCATTCGCATTAACTATACAAGGCCAAAAATAGTAATAATTAATAATTAACATATACTGGAGGTGTCACAAAACACCAGTCACAAGACTTTTACTTTACTAGTAACACAAACTTCAGAATATTATTAACTAAAAAGACAAGGCAAAGGGTGAGAATCTGTCTACCTCACATTTCATGGGAAGCTAAACCATTGCTAACTTAAAAAGCAAAACAATAGATTAATTTTAATAATAGCAATGACTGATGATAACACAGATTTAAATCTTAAGTATTTAAGATAAAAAGCCTCTTTTATTTAAATGGCTTTTCAAAGTATTGATGGTTTATCCGTGATTGTCATGTTGATTCATGCCATCACACACACTGATTGATATTTTTATGATATTTACAAAGACCGTTTTGATTTAATAATATAGCCTAAGATAACTTATTACTAACAAGTTCAAATATTTTTCTCCACTGCCAAATAGAAGGCGTAGCTGTCATAATAGTCAGTAATGGATACTTAATTTATTCTCAGTTATAAGTTCTACAAATTTCAAGTACAATTTATAAAATGATTCTCACAAAACCTTATCATATTGCCACCAAAAATAAGTACAACAGACCCCATTGAGATAAAAAACAAACCACTAAATAAAACTAAAAAGAATAAGCAAAAACAAATGAGATCCAGCATTTCGTCTCACGAATTGCATATAGCCTTAACTATTACATTAAAAAGTACAAATCATCTCTTCCTATAATAATATAATAATTAATATATCTGTGAAGCATGAATAAGAGGATAAAGAGAACATAGCCATCATAAAATAGTAGGACGTTAAGTAATTCTGCATTTTTTTTCAAACCTGCGTGTCCTAATGTTAAATCAATGAAGAGAAAAGGCAATTGTAACAAAACCAACACTGCCGAAACGTTCCTAGATAGTTAGTGCAGTTTGCTCAGGGTATCCCTGCCTGGTTTTTCCAGGTGATATCGTACCAATGATTACTGGATTTACATGGTTGTAATGAAACATTCGTATCTTAGCTGTAAACTTATGAAGTTTAATCAATACACTCATCGAGAAAGCATATATTAACATACGTATATTATACAGCTTAGTATAAAACTTTAGAGAAACATGTAGCCTATGTACCGAAATATTTTTTACGACCAAATACCATTGAATTATTATGCTAGTGATAAAAGTAATTGCGATGATCTGTTAACTTATTCTGTCGTTCATAGTTTTAATAAAGGTATTTTTATTCGACTCTCTGTCTTATTATAGAAACTCAATAAACCTTTCAAACGATGCATACGAACGATCACATAAGCTGCACTTTAGATTGATATATGAATATAACGTTTCTCTGCAAGATAATTCTTTATATAAACATATTTTTTTGTTACAGAACCATGACGTCAGAGAGTTTCACAACACTTGATACATTTGATACTCAATTCCCAGCTGATTCTGTGGAATGGTGCCCTATAGAACCCTATCGGAATTTATTTGTCTGTGGCACGTATCACTTGGCTCAAGAAAATTTAGAGACCGCTGTGACAGGTGAAAGAGTGCCGGAGCGTCTTGGGCAGATTTATCTGTTTCAAGTGATCGACAAGAAATTGTTGAGAATAATGAAGAAAGCCCACGGAGCGGCTGTATTAGATATGAAGTGGGCCCATGTTAGGCTGAATGGAAAAATATTACTGGGTGTTGTGAGTGCCGATGCATCTTTAGAAATTTATCAATTGTTGGAAGAAAAGGAACCGAAGTTACATTTAACTTCGAAGTCACATTTAGATGGTAATATTCCAGGGCTCTTGGCCTTGTCTTTAGACTGGTCGACGGGAAGATGTGAGAATGGTGATAATACACATGCAAGCATCGTCGTGAGCGATTCGGAAGGAAAGTTTAATATTATTAAGCTAAATGAAACTGAGGAATTGGTGAAAACTATTTCCTGTAATGCACACGAATTTGAAGCTTGGATCGCTGCTTTTGACTATTGGAATACTAATATAGTATACACTGGTACGGAATATAAAGCCATTTGACAATTATATTTGTTGTAAATAATGTTTCTTTTTGTTTACATTGTGGATATTACAGGTGGAGATGATAGCAAATTTTTGCGTTTTGATCTGAGAATGAATCCTCAGCCAGTTTCGATAAACAAAAGTCATCATACTGGAGTAACGAGTCTTCACTGTAATTCTTCTAAGGAATTTTCCCTAGCTTCTGGAAGGTATACGCAGATTATATAAGTTATATATAATTAGAGAATTTTACAAGCATTATTAATATTTCCAGCTATGATGAAACTCTACGGCTGTGGGACACAAGAAATATTGTAAAACCATTATCAGAACTTAATCTAGGAGGTGGGATATGGCGATTAAAATGGGATCCATTCTTTAAGGATTATCTTTTAGCAGCCTGCATGTACGATGGTTTTAAAATAATAAATAGCCAACAGTCTAGCAATCCAGTTATCGTAGCTCAGTATATGGAGCATAAAAATATTTCCTATGGCTGCGACTGGTCCTTTTTAACCAGCGAAGAGTTCTCTCCTGGCAGTAATAAGAATCTTTCGTTAATAGCTACGTGTTCGTTTTATGATCATAGTTTACACTTATCCAAAGTATCTCTGACTGATGACTGATTAGTTGAAAATATAATGATATTGACATGTCATAATGTTTCCTTCATTTGAAAACCATTTAAATGTGTCTGAAGTAACTACCGAACTATCCACGATGGCGCTGTTGTCTCATGGCGGTCCGCATTTCGAGACATCTCGCAGCCGCGGCCAGTTCGATAAAAATCAGTCGTTCACGGGGGCTGTTTTAGCGTGGTGTCTCCGTGTCGCGTTGTGAATACAGTACCGTTCGCGAGTGCAAGACTTAATTGTCAGTGATTAATATTGGTAAGTGTCAATAGCCAATAAATAATTCGCTAAAATTAGATCAATAAGTACATACGCAGTATAGAAAAGCGAAGCGGTATACACGAGGAAGAGTCCTGGAGATTGGAGCATTCAATAGCAAAAAGGAAACTGGCAAGGATCAGCTGTAAGCTGATGCTCGTCCTGACGGCGCCGAATGACCTAGAAACAATTTGGCGCGTTTCCCCAGCAATTTCTTTTTAACAGTTTAGTTATTTCTTATCTGCCCAGTAAAAAATGTCCTGTGCACTATGTCAAGGTTGTGTGACTATAGATTCATGGGTGGTCACTCGGTCCAGTGACACCGGTATTAATTAGGTTTGCCCTCGACGTCGATTCGACTCGTTAGCGGAAACCTGGGTTTTGCAGTTTCCAAGGTTCTGCGGGTGGCGAATTGATCGACCGGTGGCACGAGGTAGATTAGGTTGGCCCAGGTTGCGGAGATTGAGTGTAATCGGTTCTATAGTGCCTGGAGCTTATCTATCCTTTAAGTTTTACGTGATATCACTGGAATTCCATTTGGCCTCAGATGGAAGATAGCTAGAGGACACAAATTCTATAGAGCATAGAATATATTTCTATAGATTTCAGTGAAAAAGGTTCATGCGTTTCTAGCTACACATCGATTTCTTTTTTTTTCTTTCTTTCACTATATTCCTCAGTCAGTTGTTCCTTCTCTAAAACCGTCTCGCAAACTCGCACGCAGACCTCAGGTCGCGTGTTTCTAGTTTACTAAGAATCCAATTCAATCTTCTCCCGCCTTCGTGCTAAAGGGCTTCACCATATATTTCTTTAGTCCTGAACATTATTTAAGTTCGTCCCAGGGCACCTGGCGACGAAAAGATGAAGGAGCTGCTGTCAAACAGATCCTTATGGCTTTTTATGTTTGTACTCCTCTGCCATTTTCTCAGCTATTTCTCAACGTAAATTTTCTCCGGAATTGTCGCAACGAGCAGGACGTTTCGTAAGAATTTTCCACGGCTCGTTAGTAGTCCTGACGTGGAAAAACACACGGGCTTCTTCCTTTTTCTCTTTATTTTCTACGTGCGTAACCTAACCTATTCTCAATGTGTAAACGACGTAGAGACACTTCTAGGAATGTCTCGTCGATATTCGAGGATCGTAACGAGTCTTGGATACATGCCGCCGATATTTATACGTTGCTTAGCGTACTCGAAAGAATCCTCATCGTTTATTTAACTTCTTCGTTATCCTATCGATGCTGATAAATATATATGCCATAATTCTACCACGAATCCAGCCTTAATATATTGATAGCGAAGCACGATAGAACGGGATTCGATCTGTTATTGGCGATGACTAAGAGTATTTCCTACGCATTTATTTACAGTCTATGATTAAACCGACATTATAATGTTACACTATAGACAAATACTACAGTACATTCTCCTCCGGTACCTCTCTCTCTTTAGTTGATTCAGCCTTGTCACACGACTCATGATTATAGCGAGCGACCCTCTTTTAATTTTCTAATTGAACGAAAGTGCAGGCGTTACCAGAAAAAAACGTCGCACTGGTTCAGCGGGCTTGAAAATGTCGCACAGTCAGCGATTGAGAGATTTAAAAAATCCGGGTATACATATACGCCATTTTTTAGCTCCTTCTATTGCTGATTTTCTAACAGAAACATCCCCATAAATATCAAGTGTATACCATTGCCAGTCGCTCAATTTACTTCTGTAGTGCGAGTTGTTTTTCTTAAAGCGTCTGCTAGCGAGCGTAATGGCGGGACATATTTTATACTCAGTACTTCAGCCTGTGTATATATATATTATTATTTTTCATTAATTGTTTGCTGGATGACTGATATATACAAGTCTGATTCTTTGTATGAAATATTTGGAGCACGGAATCGGTGGTGCATATTATATATATATCCTCAGTGAGTATAATGGCCGAAGAGGAGCGAGCAAGCTGCAGTCGACCTATCGGGCGCCTGTACGTTTCTACTCGGTCGGACTCTCGAAATTCCAGCGGGTATCGACGGGCACTCGACATCCACCCCACAGACAGGAGAATAATAACGCACGTTGAAAATTCCAGACTGTTAACATCTGTAACTCTTAGTGCAAAAAAAGTTGAGATCCTGGAGCGTATCCTCCTACTGTACTCTCGTAACAGGCATAGTTTTTGTCCTCGCTTTAGAATGAGTTTCTTCTCCTTTATAATGGTACGTTTATCATTCCGGACCTCCACATGAAATTTTAGTATCACGCATGCCGTCGTTACTTATGAATAACGTAATACGTCTCTCAGGATACTTTGAAAGTTCTTTGCAACCTCGCGATTATACATTTTACATAGCCACGTGTATAATCAATGTTTTCTGCAGCTGCAAATACGAAGTTTTCGAATCGATCTTGAATATTGGAAGTATAGCATGAAACAAGAGTTACGTAGAATTGTACATGAAAAATGTATCTTGAAAATTCTGCCATCGAATTGCCCATGCGGAAACATCTCCAGAAGTTTCCATCCTGAAGAGGCTCTTGGAATTTCTTTCAGAATTACCAAATCTTTCATATTGCATCGGAACGGAATTCGTCTCCTTCCGTCTTCCCTGATATTGGTTTTTCCTTCTTCTTTTTTGTTTCATTACATTTTCATCTCTCTTTTCTAGAGATCAACCACGAAAGCTTATCTCGTCCTAGTCCTTTCATACAAGCAATCGCTCGTTCGTTTTCAATCCATTTCTTTCTTTTATTTTTGCTTTTTTTTGGAGGTTAGGCAGCGAAGGAAGTTTTTGGTCAATGTATTCCTGCACCTGTATTCCTGCACGTGCCTACCAGTTGCTGCAGATGCACACGATCCCTTTTTTTTCATTAGAAAATCATTCACGCTTCTCTCCTAAGTGTACTTTCGTATTTCACACACGCGACCCATCCCACTGCACGTGTCCACTGTGTTGCATTCTACTGCAGGTATATGCACATGCAATCGTTTTCTGTCGCAGCTCTGCAATTTTTCCTACGAATAACTATCCGCCACCCTCTATACATTTTGACAACTCGAAAAAAATTCATTAGTCAAATGTCAAACAATCTACGCACCTGTGCCATCCCTAGTGTATATGCATACATTCATTGTATATGCAGCTGCACCTTTTGTACGCCTTCGGCATTCATACTACGTGGCATTTTTTTTACACGTGTTTTCGTGCTCCCTATAACCTACACGCCCTCTACGTTATATGCAACTGCGTCTATGTCAGGCATAGACGCACAGACAAGTGGATTTCGCAATTTTCCAGGGGTTAAATTTCTTATATATAGCTATAGCATGATAAGGGGTTAGTTGCAGTTGCAATCGCAATTGCAGTGGCGGTTTCATACAATAGACGTGCTCGTGGTGGGAGAGGTTCGCGAGCGGAAAAGGCGACTGACTTTATTGGCTTCCGGATTTGCAAGGCTTTAAACGCTCTCGTAATGGCGCACCTGCAATTTCTCACAATTTTCTCCGCGTTACTTTACGAGAGGATCCAAGTACCTCGAGCTTAATTCAATAAGACGTAGTTTTAACGAGGTACACGTATAACGTTATACACGGGTAACCACAAGTAGAATCGTATAAAATAATTTATCAACGCGACAGCCCTTAATGACAAATACTAATAATTATATTCAACGTCCCTTCTGAACTCGACTTAAGACTTTACCTTGTTATAATTTCTTTTCTTTTTTTTTTATCACCAAAAGATACGCATCGTCGAATTATATACTGTCACGATTTGCATTAAGGTCATGAGCATCCTCTACGTATACACACCATCCCCTGGGTTTCAACATCCTGGGGGACAGCACGTGGGCGGTGGAACAGAATATATTGACGATACATATTTGTAGCAGAAACTTCTTGGCCTCGCGTCCTCTTGGCAGTGTTCCATATTTACCCCAGTGTATAAGGGTTGGGTTAGGGTTGTTTCAGGATACCTTAACGTATCAGCAGGTTAAAGCGAATAGAAGTTATTTCAAACGTGTCCCATTGCAATTCCAAATAGTTCAATTATGTGTATACAGTGTCGGGGAGTTTCATTTTCATCCCTGCCTTGGATTTGGAATAAAATCAAAAGTCCACATGCTCCAAATTCTTCTTTACCATCCGGGTGATCGTATTTCATGCTTAAAGTACACACGCGTAATTTATATCGTATACAAACTCCAGGACGGATCGATAATACGGAAAGGTTACACGCTACATTAGAATATATAGGATCGCGGGATGTGGGTGTCTTTGTACGTATAATATGGGTATATTTATATATGGCAGCGATAAGAGGGACATTTCAATAGATACGTTAATTCGTTTGAATTCCACGTAAAGTCCGACAAGCCATCGGAAATTCGGAAAATCATCGTTCCCACTGTCGGTTGGAACACCGTTGTCCTTTTGTGCTCGTCAAATCGCACAATAGCCATCACCCAAGGAAATTTTTCCTGCTAAAAAAAAACGTTGAACGGAGCTGTACCAAGTCACACGTGAAATATGAAAAGCGACACGAGACTTTTTTGCGAGTCGTGTGGGTTAGTGTCACTGCAGAATACGTAACGTTGGAAGGGCCGTGAAAAAAAAGGAAAGTGGAGGAAAAAAGAAAATGGGTAGCAAGCTGCAGGATATTGTAGGACGTAAAAAATGGAAAAGTCTATTCTGAATAATTTGCTCGTTTGGGTTAGGCTTTTTCTTGAACGCTTGTACACTAGGTAGGGACGTACGGTGGCGCCATTTTTGAATTACATTCTTTGTATTTTTTTTGCTTGAACGGTTTTTGTTCTTTTTCTTTTTTCTTGCTTTTTTACTAAATCCCAACGCTGCGCACTTTTTCTTCTTTGGTTGTCAAGATGGCGGCGTTTATCCCTCTTATACAGTGCTCGCGCTGTTACTTGCGGTAATGCGTTTGGATGATGGCGGATCGGGGAGTGGATTAAAATACGGGACGAGGAGCCGAGGCTAGACGGCGACAGGGTGTCTAGGAATTTTATTGATAACACTGTTGAGTGAATTGACCTTCGGCATCTCTAAATTGAAAACGAAGACGGATTAAGGACTGTGACTGCATAATGACTAACTGCAACCGGAACCTGCTCTATCACTTACATTAGTCACGCGATAATAATGCGTATATATTCTTCAGTGACAGTTTACGTTATCGAAGTCTTCCAAAAATATTTTTTTATATTCGCTTTACGTTTCGTTTCGATTTATATCCATGCCGCGAGACGTATAATATGATACGATCCTCTCTTCCCCCCCAGTCCTATCACTGTATGAAGTTATCGCGCTACATTATTACGAGTAATTTACATACATTTTCAGCGTCTTCATCGCGCGACAATTCCATTTGAATTTCTCGTCCAGAATCAGTTGATACTTGCGAACTTTTCGTTTCCTTGAAAATATTCTCTCTCCCTATGACGTCACTGGGCTAATCCCTCTTATCGCACGGTATGACGCGCGAATCAAGAGCATCGATCCTCGTTCTTGCCGTATTGCCTGTTTTACAAAAAACAAAAAAAATGAAAATGTAAAATTCACGTATTTATATTCGCGACAGTGTTATCCTCGTGTAACTTGGCTTTTGTGATTAATCCAACCTGCAATTTCACTCTACTCCCTTGTCCTGGGGGTTGTATTGTTCTTTGCCACGTGCTTACGTTAACCCTTTCACACATGACACGACTACGTACGCACGATGAAAACGTATCGCAGACAGGATAAGTGTCTGTTAGGAACGTAACGGCGCTGCTGCTGGAGAGAGCTGAGATCCGAGAGGATACAGGGAGTAGAATGGAGAGCAGAAGGAGGCTGGAGAAGTGTCTCGTTTCGACGCCCACGTCAATCTTTTCAGGAACGTGCGTGTGGTAGCTATCACGCGTGCTCGTGCGTTTATGCGTATGCCTGTAACGTTACTGAGAAGCGACAGTGTGAATTCTGCTTTAACTTTCAAGCGTGAGAATAATTTTTTGTTTATCATTTTTTTTATGACATTCAAATTTTTCGTATGACGTAATGCAATCTATTTAATCGAATACAAGGAGTCGTTATCGAATCATATTTAATCGATTGTGAAAAAAAATCGATATTTTAATACCGATCACGGAGTCTTAATCGTGCGTGATTCTATCGATCGTAACTTGCGTACTAGGCTTTGTGTTGTATGGTTTTTGGACTCTTCTCATTGACTTGTTTTTTTAACTCGATATACGTCTGTTGCTTCTCGTGAATGACTTTATTATTCCCTTATCGTGTTCCTGAGGGAGATTCCGTGGGGTGACAAAAAATTATCTTCGTCCCCTAACGCCACCCTGCATCCACCCTCGACTAGATAAATCTTATGATAAAGATTGTCTAAAGGTCCGAGAGGATGTAGGGGGAGAATTTCTTTTAGGGAAAAATCAACGTGACCTTATGTCTATATTTATCTTGATCGTTTTGATAGTATCATCCGACCTCTTTGACCTTTGTCTCTCATGGCTCTGGATAGTCGCAACGTCGCTGCCCTTTTAGATACCTTTGAGATATTACGAATCTTCACGAAACGTACCCGGAAACCCTTTGAAAATTTAGGGGAAAAAATAATAATCATTCACGCACTATATTTGTTTACGTAACCCAGGACACGAACGCGAGATGTCAAAAGGTCACGGGAGCACGATATTTCCTTATACTCGATGGAATCGAAATTTGTCAATTTATTGAAGAACGTCACTCGCCATTTTTTTTTTACGGGATCAACCCTCAAGGGATGTTACTGGCGATGTCGCGATTGATCCAAGGGAAAAAAAAATTGTCAAGCCACGAGAGAGGGGTACTTGGTATTCCACGTACCTACTCGTGTACCACCCTTCGTCTTCAGTTCCTCCTATCATCCCATCAACATCCTGCAACCTCCTTTCCGCCCTTATTCAGATACCTTCTATACCTATGAGTAAATTGAGGGTTGATACGGTGGGGAATTGCGTTATGTCTCTACGTCACTCTCAAACACGTTTCACTACTTATTCCGAACCGCGAACACAGTAGAAGGGAGGCTCGAATGAAATAGGGGAAGGTTCGTCGACGTGTAACCTGTGCACGTAATGTACAGGTTTGTTAAGAATAAATAGCCGGCAGTTAAATTCGACAGGTGTCACGTCGATCACTAATTGAATGAAATCATTAACCTTTGGACTGCCGTTAAAGCCTCTTTTGGGGCTCGGAAAAAACTTGAAAATCCTACGCAACATGTATGTTATGTATATGTATAAATTTTTGGCCAAAAAGGACCACTATTTTTATGAAAAAAAAAAATGCCGGCAATCTAAAGGCTAATCAATATACTATAGCAACAAGTGATTTTAGTATATTTAATGACTTTGTTATTATACCTAGAATATATATTTTTTTCAAATTTGAAATTCACCATTTCACCAAACCCATGTACCCTCTTTCTTTCTCTCTCTCTCTCGCTCTCTCTCTTACTCTCTACAGCAAACAAACAGTTTTCGCGACAGAGACAACATTCCTGCAGGAATTCAAATTTATCCATCAGCGTCGTGACGTTCCTGAACGTAAAAAAGCTGCAGGGTAAATGTACTCCTCGATAATTCCCGCATCCACCGCTCGCGCTTAAAGTGACGTTTGGATACCGTAAAAAGTACAGAAGCTTTCAGCGAGGGAGAAGAGATTAAAAAAAAACAAAAGAGGACGACTAAGAGTGCTTCTGTTTTAGTTGAAACGATTTTGGAAGATGTACAAATAGGGCGTACGTTAACGATAAAGATCGCCTTTCCTCCACTACCCTTACCTTTGATTTATTTTTTATCCCCTCCCCCCGTTCACCCTCCCAATTTACGGCATTACTACTTTCGCCTTTTTTCTCCTCCTCTTCCTCTTCTCGTATCCTTCTTTAAAGATCGTTCGTCCAAGCTGTCCTTTCCCACAAGATGGTCCACGGTCCAGGGGACATCGATGATCTGGAAGGGGAAGATAAAAAAACATAAAGGGTGGTTTGCAAGAAAGACCTCAATATAAAGTAAGGGTCGCGAACACAGGAACGTCAGATCAAAACCATCACGAAAATCTGTTCCGTAGAGGCTGAATGATCTCTCTTTCTTTTTCTGTCTCTCTCTCTCTCTTTACGTATCTCTGTAGGAGAGACAAGGAGAGAGAAAGAAAAAGGAACGTGTGTGCATGACGGGGCTTTTTTAATCTCGCACTGTTCGGACTATGCTGCCTCGAGATCTGCCCGAGAGTCTGACTATGACTGACCCAGATATCTGCTCTACTACTTTATAATTCTGCCTGGCCGACCTGTATTACAGTCTGTGTCTGAGAATTGAGATTTTTTTTTCACTTTGTTTCAGATACCTTTGAAACAGTTCATCGACCCTCGTTACACAGATATTTTACATTGGTCCGCGTGACATTATTTTTTTTTACTTTCATAAATATAGAAATTAAGTAGTGCAGTGCTGTAGTGGATCAGACTAGTTTCATGTGTCTAGTTCGTTTTTAGTAAATTTTGTATCCGTCGTGAAACGCTAGGGGACTTCTTTCCTCGCGAAATGCGTACGAGGTAGTCCCCTGGTTTTTGTTCTCGACATTCTCATCTCTATTCAAGATTATCTTGTCGCTATATATACGCACTGCTGTAGCATACGTACTTAAAGGATGTATTCACACAGTATGTGTGAAGGTGCGTTCACACGTGATGCGTGCCCACGTCACGAGAGTCATACGAATTTATATGCTCTGCTTGTGCACTCGGATTTCTCCGCTTTCCAGGTTACGAGGAGAACCGACGCGGGAGGTCTTTGGTAACGCGAGAACGCGTAACGGCGTCGTCAAGAGACACGTACATATGTACATAAATACGACGTCGAGCGTCCACTCGTAATTCTCAAAGCGTAACCGGTGCTCCTGTCCATAATTTCACGCCGGCCGTCTCTGGCATTGATTTAAAGAAGATTACGCAAAAAAGTTCGTTTCTTCGTATCAAACGCGAAGTGATGAAAATATAGAAATAAAAAAGAATTCATAAAGCAGCTAGACGCGTGAGCGTTTAGCTGGTACAAGGACGCTCCTGGAAATTCATTGAGAACAAGGCGAGCATCCATTGAAGAAATTTTTGCTCTCGACGCGATATCGATTCTCAGGAAGTCTGAGTCGAACGATTAATACAAAAAATCTCTTGATAATTCAATATTCCATTAATTCGTTTTACGCACGACTCTCTTCTTGGAGCTTTCCATTACTTTAATTATCCCCGTTACGTAATCCCAATGGAAACGATCCTTAATGCATTGGCGGTCATCGGTATGTACGCCTGTGAAAATAATTAACTCTTGTCAATTGAAATTCAATCTTCCTTCAAACACTGTGCCTCTAGTATTTATCCACTGTGTTACGTAACCGGCTTTTCTCGTGACAATTGCAATCAGCGATCCTTAACCGATTGCAAACGATTTATCCATCGCAGAAGTATACTTAGTTTTGTGAATTTGATGTTGAAGAATTTTCTTCCTCTTTCTTTAAATAAATACAAGAACCTCATACCGGATCTCAGTACTCGTAGAGGCACTCGCCGCTTTCGTCGAATAAAATCAATGAATGCCCGGCATTCATTCTCTTTGCATATTTATTACCTGATGGTACGTAGAGCAAGATCATTAATTGCGTACGAGTGTTTTATGTGGGTTGGGTTTAATTTTTTTTAATAAAATAGAACAATTTTTTAAATATAATATTAAAAGAATATTTCAGAAAATTGCTGATTAATCCAGCACGGCTTAAAGGACGAACAGAACGGGTAGTATTAAATCAGAGAGGTCCAAAGTTCTTGTCGAATCTGAATCTTCTTTAATGAAGAATTTTAGTTTGTAATTAATTAATAGGATTAATGTAAGTCGAAATAGAGTAGCTTAATCCGCCAACGTAGGCGGGGCAGTTACAAATCGGCTGGGCTTGGTACTACTGTCCCCTACAAGTTTTGATATATAGCTTGGTATATACCGATATATATGCATATATAGAGATATATATATATACACTTGGGTAACATTTCTTATACAGATATATAACCTGGCCTGGAATAGCAGCGTTTTAAGGTTAGGAGAGCTTGCGAGGGTTCCAAGTGGGTCAAAAGTCAGCGCGCTCCTCTTTTGCCAACCTAGTTGTGTCAGATTTTCCAAATGCTATAGTTGATACTCCGTTTTACTTTAACGTTGCGTATCCTCGTCCTCAACGGCGTACTATTCGTCAACCCTTTGATCCCTTGGTAATTCTCTTTCTTATCGCGCTGATTTCACTGTACATACGTTTCTAGATACATTTGCCTTAGGCGGGGAAAGTACTATCGAGAATCAATACACCCTACTGCCCTCTGCATTCGGTTCACCCTACTAAGAAATAATTCTCTAGCCCTTCTTTGTCCGTTGTATTATTTCAGGCGTATTAAGAAAGTGGATGAACAACTGTTGTTGGTAAATTCCAAAATTATTATGTTGAAAAAAAACGTTTTTGACCATATAAAAAAATTTATTTCGATTTCATGGACGTTCCAATGCGAATAATTTTCTTCTATTTACAGTCCTTACGTATTTCACGAGTATCACAGAGCATTCATAACGCTCCTCGATGCCGCTATCAATCATTCACCACTTCCTGTCTCGCCGACCTACAAACCCTTGCTGATGTTATCAGGAAATTTTGTCCATCGCATTTCCACACGCGTCTGGTCCAGTACGAGCCTGCACGTTATCTCCTAGCGTCCATTGATTGATATTCATTGTTATTCATCATCTCCAAGGAGCTTTAAGCCAACCCTAACCTCCACCAGGTACTTTTGCAACCCGTACGTATAACTAGTGAGAATTTATGACGTTGGGTCCTATTGATTTTCTTGCCAATGGTATCTGCTTTCATTGTATAATTTTTTTATTTCACTCTACGACTTTCTTTTAGGATCCCTAATACACTGGCTTACTTAGTAAGAATCTGTGACGTATTACCAATGATAGAAGAAGTTCAGACGATTTGGATTCCATGAAATCGTCCCCATTAATCGATCCTCTACGTTCCTCAACGAGAACCCGGATCAGCAGCAGGCAGAAAACCATAGAGACTCTCTAGACGAGTATAACGAGGCGCACTTCCGCTTGTTAATGGAATACCGGCTTTTATTTATAGATACTATAATATCAGACTATACGATTCATCGATTAAACCATCCATGCTGATTTTAATAATGGAACGTCTCTGTGCTATCTCGGTATGTATAGTGTTTCTGTCCCGGGTTACTCGCTGGGGTTTGGGGGATCTAGAGTGTCTCGTTGCTCTTGAAGGTCTCACTATGGTGATAAAGCTACGTGGATAACAGTTCGTTAGCGAGAACAAAACGTCTAATTAATATCAGCGAAATTGATAGACGCTTCGCTGACTTTCATGTCTATGCAACAGCCAATATCCTAGATGAATACAAGAACCTATTTAAACTTCCTACCTCTCTGCATTGAGTGACTGCCAACTGTACTCATTGAATTTTCTAATTGACACTTTATATAAACAATTTCTTATCACTCGTATCTACAGAGTAATTGCACCTTTGAGTATAGTATGTATCTGTACCAGAGAAGCCTAATTCATTTTTAACTGGTAGTTGGATTAGAAATTCTTCATTAGCAGTTATCACGTTAAGCTATGAATTCACTCTTATCTGGCTTCAGGCAGATTGCATATGCTGGGTATATAAAGGTCAAAGGTCCACCGGAGTCTTTTAAGGGTGTATCATATAGCGTGTGTGTCCTTTCGAAAGGACCTTCGATATTATACTTGAAGGGTAAACGGTAGGACTACCTTTCTGAATATTGACTCAAAGGAGTTATCGACATAGAGTGTATATATATATACGTATATGTACTATACATTGCCAAGAGGGTCCCCAGACCCTTTTAAGGTCTCCCGGCTCGGAATTTTGATTACTTCCAGCTGGGGGATTCACCGAGTGGGGAATTCCTTAGAACGGTGGCAAGTTATAAGGACATAGCTGGCTCTTCGTTCCACCGGTATAGCCAACTTCAGGGACCATTTTCTAATCCCACTTCTTCCTCTTCTTTCTCTTGCTCCAACGCCTTTTCAGTCCGCTCAACCGTCACGCATTATTTAACTCGGTATGACTTCTGTGGAGTTTTAACAACCCCTGTCCGCCATATTTATTTCTCAGACAGAACATTCTTGCACGGCTTTATTGTACACTCTCGACTGAGAATCGGCTCGATTTTTATTTGTCTCTTTGAAACGTAACACGTAATACATGCCAGATTGTTTTTCTTGCGAGGATTCGTCGCGGTCAGATAAGAGACTTTGGTATTTTGCCAAGTAGGATTATTGTTCTCCCTGAGGAATTCGAGCGAAAGATACTTTCTTCTTGGGAGACCGAGGTCGAGTTATATTCTTTGTATTTTATTTTTTTATTATCTTTCTACGGATTCAGATCCTCGATATTCTCAATTCAATCTGTGCGTAAAATGGATAATTGTTCATTTCTTGATTTTAATGGACGATCTTGCGAACGATAGCATTTACGACGGTTAACCTATTTACCACGAGTGCCGTATTTCTACCTGGAACGTAACCTTTTTAGTTTATCCTTTTTTTCTGTCTTTTCTGCTTCCCTTTACTCGTCGATTATATCTGCTCCTAGTACTGTATCGGAAAACGATTAACGACCTGATCCAAGGATCATCCGGTGATACTGCGACGGATTTTCTTGATAGATAAAGACCACTTCCGGTTATGAGATCGACGCTTAAGATGTCGCCTGAGAGAAACGTCACAATGAACTGGCTTATCGTACGTGCTTTAGTATTTATCTAGATCTCGTGGGAATACGTCGGTACGACAGGATATTCTAGGATATCTTATGACCATTTTTTTTTCTTATATTTTATCGGAAAATATTAATATCACAGTACCGCGTCACGATCTTGACCGACGTCGTACGGAAATACAGGACGATTTCATTGCGTCGTAGGTCAACAAAACTGTCTACTAATAAAACACGTAATGGGATACGCGAGATACAGACCGTCTCGTTAATTATAATATCTCATGTCTTAACCGGGAAGCGGAATAAAGTGTCGCCTCTCGTATTTCTCGTGGTTGCACCCGAGGACAATGCACCCTTCCGGTTTAACATAGTCAGGGCTTTATAATAGGGAAAGGAAGTAAGAGTCAGTGAAAAGACAGTAAAAAAAAATAGAAAAGAGATAGAAATTCAAGAATCGTGACGAAGCTATAATATATAAAATATATATAATAACATATACTAATGTAGGAAAAGAAAAAAAATATTATCAATGAAAATCGAAAAAAGTTCAGCCATTGTTACGTCCCAGCGTTGTCCTCCGTCATGTCCGTTGACGCGTTGCAGCATCACGCAAAGAATGGAATGCCCAGAATGTTAATCGTTTAATGGGATATAATCGGCTAATGGGACTCGCATTGAGCTGACACTGCTGTACAGACTGTACGACCTCCTCTGTATTAATTTGTAGAGTGTATCGTCCTACGGTTTGTATGTACGTCACCGTATCCTAACCTATAAGTGTCACAGACGAATGGAAGAAAAATAACAAGAACGAAATAACCCATCGATCCTTGTCATGTACAGCAACGATGTCCGTCGTCGACGCCATTTACTATTAGTCGTTCGAAAATCAATATCACACGCTGTCACAGGTAAACATAATGGGGACTAATGTTGCTCTGGTCGATTCGCTTGTACGCCATTACGATAGCGACTCCACAATGGATATTAGCAATTACGATCGTTAGCCGCTTTGATTAATGTACGGATGGGATACTGTTACATTAATTTATATAGCTCTATTATTTTCCTGAGATACATTGTCCACGTGTATAGCTATATATGGTGTGTTATATCGTGTAAAAAAGCCATAGAATACCCTGGCAGCGTCTCACAGCCATGGGATAGATTTTCCACGCATTCTCAACTTCAAACGCTCCCTTTTGTCTGCACGCTTGATTGTGTATGTATATTGTGTGTATGTGTATACATATATGTACACCTTTGACTTCACAGAGGGTTATGGCAAATGGTAGCAACCAGCAGCATGGTGTATGAGGAGATCGTGGGAGTCCGGGGCAGCTGACCCCAGCCTCCGCGCACTCTTTTCACGCGCGAGATGCCCCACAATCTGAACTCCACATCCGCCAACTCCGCTAACACGGGCCCCAACCATCAGCCCTATCCTCCACCTCAACCTTATCATCGAATCAATGGAGATGGATTCCAGCCCGAGGTAAGATTGAACTACGACCTCTGTTGCGAGGGTAGATACGTGGCGCGAGAGGTTAGAACAGATGAGAAATGATAAGACAGACTGACGTTTATTCATTTTCTCTTTGTTTCACGCCCTTAGAAGGAGCCGGTGGAGTTCGACACATCTCATCTACGAGGTGCACCGGCGGAAGTGGAGTCACTTGTGCACAATATCAAGGAAGTCGCACAGCAGTTCCTCTACCACTGGAGAACATTCCCAATTGTCTTACCACCGCCTCTGTCAACGTGCACGGATGGCGAGGATACCCTGGCCAGGAAGAAGCATCACCTGAGGGATCTCTTCGTTGCTCCTAGCTTCGACGAGCTCGATGCTGTCGCCGTGGATAGTAAGGGCGAACCTAGGAGGCTCACTAATAAGCAACTGGAAAGCATACGGGAACGAGGGTGAGCTTTGTCATGTGTCCCACGACGGGTAGAGACACCTGGGGTATCATCTTTCTCGATTATATTCTATTCTATATTCATTTTTCGTTAGCTAGACGTAACGGCCACGATGCTTATTTAATACGTAGATCATCCTCGTGGAGTAGCTTAGTACCTAGCGATCCGAATTTTTCTAGTACTGTAAGAGGATCTTCTTCTTTTTTTTTAATTTAATACTATATATCCTCCAGGTTCTAGATCTTTCTAGTGTCTAGCGCCGACGGTTGTACAATTTCTTTATACAAATGGAACAAGTCAGTTCTCTCGGTTAGCGATGTGCGCGGGATGACCTCGTTTTCTCTTATACTATTTCTAAAGGCGATGTCTGATACTCTTTTGTAACGATTTCTGTAAAGCTTGCACAAGGATAAGTATGGAAAGCCGAAGAAGCTGAATGCCACTCAGTTGGAGAGCATTCGGAGATGCGGGTACGTCATCGAATCACGACATTCCATATTATACACACCTATTGATTAATTAAGTGTTGATCAATTAAATAATACATGTCACCCTGACACAGACCCCGTCGCTTACTGTGGACCCCCCCCCCCCCCCCTCTCCAGTCAAGTATACATGCGTTACTGTGCATCTACCCTTAACTGTTTTACACAAGAAGAAAACAAAAAGACTGATTAATTTATAATCACAATCGTCAATGTGGTGTGGCTACAAAATTGGGTTTTAATATGGAATCTAGCATGTCCTCTTTGCATTTTTAATAATATACGTCTTCGTGCTCCGGGATGGTCGAGTATCACTGGTGTGGTTGCACTAGGTTGTTAACTATACCTTAATATAGCGTGTAACTTCGCATAATTCCTAAGCTCTAAGGGATCCTGGTCTTTGTCTGCACGTGTGTATGTCACTTTAGTTCTCAGCTATAGTATAATATAAGAGGATAGTGGTTTCACAATTAGATGCGAATAGTAGTCCCTGTAGAGTACTATTTAGACTGGGACTATTTAGTGCGTTACACCCAATTAAATAGTCTCTCTAGTATTATTAATTTTCTATTATTTAATTATGTATTTTCATTGCCACGTGAAAGAACGTTACTTTTGTCTATTTCTTTTTTTTTTTCATTTAAACTACAAGTGAACCATACCTCATTACCGTACAGGGTGTATCACATCATCCGGACGATCAAGATAAAAAAATACTTAATGGATATTTTTTTAAGGGTGTAAATGGTACACCCTGTATTTAGATATATTAATTATATTTTAGGGTTTATTATTTTTTTGGTGTACTGAAAGATTGTTTTACAGGGAATTCGAGGTAGACTCTATAAACTTTGCGGGTCAGACGCATCGATGGAGATTGAGTGCCCTTTTGCAACGGGGACGGGATAGAAGGTACGAAGCACTCCTGAGGGATCTTGCTTTGGCGACCAGGTTCCTCGTGGTGACTGCCAGGGCACGGCTGGTTTCACATTGCTTCAGCGTGACGCAGTCTCTCAGAGCTCTCTTGATGGGGCTACTGAGACTTCTTGGTAAATATATCAACGCTTGATAATTAATTATATCTCTTTGTGATGATTCATTTTGACACCTGACGCTGTTTCGCGTAGATATTATAATAGGCGTGCCATCGCTGCAAGCACAGAACTTGGACGCAAAAATTCGAGAGGAACGTTGTCGCTATCTTGTAGCGGAATTAGTGTGCAGGGTATGTGTGAAAGTACCTTAAGGACGTGGCATCTGTATAATACTTATTGCCATCTTTTAGCCGGAATATGAAGATTCTTTGGAGTTGCTCTGCGGATTTGTAAGAAGACAACTTCGTCGAGCTGCTATGGAGAAGTTTGAGGTTGAACGAGAATCCTCTCAACTTCTACCAGTGCCAGTTCCCTTTGTTTTTGGGACGCCTAGTGGAGCGGCTGTTGATCTTAGGCTCTTCAGTAGGGATATCATCAGGAAGGCACTACCGACGCTTGTCGCCATTTTGGAGAGAGAGACTAGAGGCTGGTTCCTTCACTTTCGAGAACGGCTTATCTCGGAATTGAGGGCGCAGAAGAAACCGGATGAGGAAATTGAACGGGTTAGTGAGAATACGTTTCAACGAGCATACGTGAAACGTGACATCCGCACGCAATATAATCAACTGGTTCTCTACATGCTTACAGGAAGTAAACGAAGCTGTCATGCGGGAATATCTTCAGCGAGTGTATTCCAGTATTCTTTCTCATCCTGACATACTCGCCCTGGGCGAAGGAATCGCACAGCTCCTGGTGCAGCAGGCACAGTCCGTCGTCCTCATGCACAGGGCCGTGGAAAACGTACAGAGAAAGTTGACACAGACCAAAGATTCTCTACGTTCGCGTATGGAAAGAGAACATCCGGTTCTTTCACGCATAGGACCATGGATGCGTGATCGAATGCGTGAGGCTGAGGCTAACTTCATCGAGGAATGCGAATGGAGTGCCCACGAGGAAGCCCTGGCACTCTGCAGTCATCAGAATCTTCAGCAGACTGTTTATTTCCTCTATCGTGATTTAACCTTCATGAAAGAAGTACTGTCTTCGGTTTCATCCATAAATGCTACTTCGAGTGTACCTTCATCAGGAAGATACCCTATGAAACGTTCGCCTGTTTACAGAGAGAACCGGTGCTCCTGAAGGAGCTGCGTAAGGTGAAGACACCCACCAGGAGCTTTCAGTGGCCCACGCAAATTTGGTTACCAAGAAATTGGATCGTCAGACGCAGCTTTCAAGGACAATCTGAAATTATACCAACTGTACTCAGCAATACACCGACTTCCATTACCACACCACGTGCAGATCCCAGTCAGCCAGTGTTCCTGGTGGAGCGGGAAATAGTACACACTACTACAACCAGGTAAATAAACGTGCATATATATCTTTTTCTTTATTATTCTTTTTCTTTTTAATTTATACTCATAACTATAATATTACTGATAAAGGTGGCCAATGTGGCGCTGGATAAATTACATAGCACGAACATGGTGTTGGACTTGGAATGCCATGTTCTTACTCGGTGTGGCAGTACCCTGGTGTAGTCCTGTTTCTCTTCGAGCTCTACTCCTCGTACAGCCATTCACACCAGATCTGGAGCTTAGTCAGCTTAACGGAACTCTCTTCCCAAGAAAATCTTCTCAGACGCCCACGCTTTGTTCACGACTAGTAGCTCTTTGGCGGCACATTAGTAAAAGCAGGACGCACTTCGAGACAGAACCGGATACAGGTGAGTAATCTTATAAATTCTGTTAATTCGTTGATTTGTTATTACGGTTTTTTTTAATGTATTTGAATATTTGTAGGCTTTATTGGAAAGGGAATGACAAGGCATATGAATAGATTATGGAACTATGGAGTAAAGGGACTCCTGGGTACGCTTGTCATATTATTCATCTTTCCTGTAGTCTGTGTCCTTGCCAGTTTTGGATCCCTTGTGATTGCACTAACAGCAATTATGTGGTGCGTATCTGTATTGTTATTTAATATTTATTTATTTGTATTGTATTGTTGTTTAATATTTATTTGTTTGCACACTGACAGTTTTTTTTTCCCTTTAGGATGCCATTAGTCACACTGACTCTTCATATATTTATGGGTCTCATAATGGATCTGGACAGTCCAGAATTAAGCAGAAATCGGTATCTGGTCGTGATGGAGGCATTGATATGGAATATAGGAGCTCAGGGTTGTCTACAACCTGTAGCAGCTTTATTCGTCGCTGTTGTGATATGTCCTATTATATCTATAACGATACTCACAATAGCCGTGATACGTTACTGGATCAGAGTAGTGTGGGATGCGGCCATGTTCCACCTGGTGATAAAGAGCAGGGGCAGAATACCAGCAAGCGACAGTTTCGTCGTGAAGAGAATAGCTGGACCGGGTTTGGCTTCGGATTACTATTACCAAGTAAATAGAAATTTTTCTAGGTTATAAATTTGTATAAAGAATTTCAAGCGATTCATTAAATTCTCTTTATTAGATAAGACCGGAACAAGCTTTGGCTGCATTCGAAGCCAAGCTTGAATTGGACGAGCTTCTTGCTTTCCAACAAGAAACGGAAAGGTTGATAACGCAACCGCAACGTGATTTTACGCAATTTGTGGAAGCTTGTTTTGGACCGTTCGCCGCAAGCCTCGCGAAGACAAAGGATCCATACAGAGCTCTTGAGAAAGAGGCTCGCGACCTGGTTGCAGTTTTACATGAGAAGTTGGACCGTCGTAGAAGGGACCTTCAGACTGGGTTAGGTGTAGTTGTCAGAAGTAAAATAAAACTGACGACCTTTGACCTGAAGGTAGTTTTGTCATTCTACCTTTACAGTCTGGAATAATAATGCAGAGTGGATGGACAATATTTTAACACTTTCTGGACTATTTTTCAGGTTGTCATACAGCAAGGAGCTCTGATGCTGGAGCGTCTGTATCCAACTCATGTATTTGCGCGTCTATCCGGAAGTGAAGAGGATTTCTGGGAGAACAAAGGATTGGGTGTTGGCGATTGGGCGGGTCTGGCTGGTCTTATGTATGCGGACATCTTTAGTTTAGATTTTCTGCAGCCTCTCGATGATACCGATACAAAGTTCAAGCTCGAACCGCATCCTGGTGTTGACTTGTCACGCTATACGGATATGGTGCACAGTACTGAACTCGGCGGTACCAACGGACCGGATTTACTGGGGGCTGTTTACGCTCCACGTGGAAATATTCAAGTTCACAGTCCGTATCTGGAGGTTTCCGCCTTTAATCCTCGAGCTAAACAGCCGAGTAATAGCAGAAAATCCGATAAACGATGGTAAAGTACATTTTATTGATTAAAAGCAATATAGTTTATCTATAGAAGCATTTGGTTAATTTTTTTTTGTTTTACAGTGACACTGGTGGTCTATTGACATCAACGCGAATAAGACGACGCACTATGTCATCAAACGGTACGGGTGAGACCCGCTGGCAACCTTGGAAGCGACAGATGCGTCCCTACAGCGCTGAAAAATTACTTATTCCTCTTCCTATTCCACATCCTGCCCACATTGCCGTAACGATCCATAATCGCGACTCCGAGGAACCTATTCCACTGGACTCGGAGATCTGTCAGAACATCCTAAGAGCCATCGAGGAATCACCTGGCGAAATGGCTACGGAGAGCGTCAGTCGTTACAGAGGTGGTGGCGACTCGAGTTTTGATTCTGTCGCTTCGCAATCTTCTGTCTCCATCGAGACCGGATTGGACAAGGACGCAGAGGTTCAAGAAACCGGAAACGACGAGAAGGAAGGCGGTGAGACCTACCATTGGACCTTGTCAAATTGGGGTGGCGGATTGGCACGAAGAAGAAACAATTCCGGCTCGATAAAGGTCGATTTGGCATCGCCCGAGGACGTCACCCTGGACACCGACACCACCAGAGTGATGTTCAGTACGTACGGAACCACCGTGTAAATTGATGCTCTGCCGTTTCGGAGTCTCGCTTCGTTTTTAACCAATATATAAGATCGGCAATCGTTAGGGGTTTGTCCCTTTTTTTTAGATTAACGAGCGCGTCCTCGCTACATTAGGATGGACGAATACGCCTTAAGGCGTACTTCTTAATCAGACGGAAATCGAGAGACGATGGCGACCGAAGGCGAGGACAGAGATTCTAGCTTTTTATCCTTTTAAGTATCACCAGGACGACTGAGTATCCTCGGCTGCTGTCGCAACGAGGAAGCGAATTGTAGTGTCGCGTAGTAAGTTGCAAACTGTCCAATAACGGGACACGAATCTTTAGAGATTCTATTTTCTTCTTCTGCATTCTCTTTGAAGCTCAACGGCAACTTGTAACCATCGCTCAAGGCGCATTCGCGCGCGCATCTTACCAGACGCAATAGAAACAGCCAGAGTGCCATGAAGATGTCGTGGCCTTCTTTCTTTTTCCTTTTCGAAAAATTCTATCGACATTCCCAGTATCATTTTAAATAATACCAACTACCTGTCCTTGACGTATGACTATCCGACGAGTCATTGGATGCGATTTGACAGTTAATTTAAATTGAATAAAACATCTGGAGTATTTGGCACATGACACGTTGTGCATTAAGGATTAGAACAGGAGGTTTTAGCATCGACGTTTAAGGACATGCGTTGTAAACAATTATTATTTTTTTTTATTAAATCCCTCTTGCGAAATTATGATCGTTCTATCAGCGTTATTTTTACATCATTGCGAATTTTGTCTATAAAATTTTTGAGCGTAGGCGGCGCTACGCGTGTCCACACAATATCGTCGGAAAGACTAGGGTGTCTGTTATGGTTGCGCAATCGTAGACGCTAATAACGAGGTAAACGAAGTTAAATTATTGATAATCCTAAAGGAATGAGAATTAAAAAAAGTATCGAAGAATTAAAGGCTTCTGACGTGCTTAGCACTAACGAATGAGTTAACGCGCTAATCTATTAATTACATACAGTGACATTCGCATCGATTGAAAAAAAAAAAAGGAAAAATGGAAAAGTGTATATAGATAGATAATTATATATGGAGATAGATATATATACGAGATAATATTTATTAATCTTACGGCACTTTAAAAAAGACACGTACATACACACACGCGCGCATACACGCTATACTATACTTCCTTATTAATATTAATATTAATATCGATCGTTACAATGAATAGGATCATTTGAAACGATAACTAAAGACATTGCTCTTTTTTTATTTCTTTTTTATCTATTTTCTCCATGTTTCGCTATTACACAAAGTCGAGGTAGCTTCTTATGAAAAATGGCAACTACTGCGAATAAATGGAAATTTGTGACCTCGAATCAGCAAATTCCATTGACATTTAGACGATACAAGAAGAAATTTTAAAATTGCCCCAAAGACTCTTCGCTCTGATAATTAATTGGTATTATATATAAAAAATGTTGGATACGCTACAAAATTCTCCATACATAATAATAGAGGGGTCCTGCGAATTAATCCTATAATACTATACAGTAAATAATAGCGATGTCATTAACATACTGTAGATAGAGCACAATAAACAATGAAGAAGAAAAGGAAATGTAAGCCAAGAATTTTGAAGAAATACAAGAGCGATAATTAAAGCTAGCACGATCCGTCATTCGGAGTGACGCGATGACGATTTTCGACGAGTCCACAACGTATGACGAATTACAAAAACCAGTGTGTGTCTATTACCTACTATTATTCAAGAAATGGCGAATAATTCCAATCGATCTTAACGCGTAGTGGAGCGTAAAGCGATTAGGGTTAGTCTATAAATGTCAGAACTTGTTCCCAGATTCAAATGGTACTTGCTTCAAGTCCCACTGAAATCTGTCACTTCTTCTCTTATTATAAACTATCGATCACAATCTCTATTTCGATGTTCGAAAAATCATAAAGAATATCGGCAATTGAAATGCGCAATGCACGAGAGTACTGAGCGTTAAAGAAAACGAAAGAAAATGATGGATCATTTAGAAAAGTATTTTTCTGGCATGGGAATAGTTCGCGCGATAGGCATTACACATGTAGGAGCATAATTAAAAAAAGAAGTGTGTACTGTCAGCGAAATAGTAACAAAATGGCGTACGAGAAAAATGACGAAATTATTGCTGCTTGGATACATTCCTAATACTAAGTAACTTTTTCCAATTTATTAGAACGAACTGCCCTCGTCGATCGTCTCCGTTTGCTGTCAGCCTGATCCTACCGGAGAGTAATGATTTCTTGTAGCATTCCTAGATCAGGATCTATATACCACGTATACGATAGCGCTGCTACTATTGCTCTCTGATCACTCTTTATGATAATCTTGTGCTAGATCACAAAGCATTACGACATTATTACAAATCCACGCGATTATTCCATCCGGAGAGTAACACCCTTACGATCTAGGAATTTAAATGACGTCCATCTTGACACGAGCCAGAATAAGTAATAGACGTTGTCCAACGACTACCTTTGAATAGATCAATTTTATTAACAATGAAGATAAATGAGAAGAAAAGTATTTAAACGGGCTTGACAGCAAGCAGGATTTAATTATTATTAGATATGTAAAGATCAATTTTAGAGAATGTGAGTGAAAGAAAGAGAGAATGGATGCATGAGTGATAAAGAGAGAATGAGAGAGAGAAAGAGAGAAAAAGAGCCGTTGAATCAAACATTAAATTACATTTTAGATTATAGATCCGAATTAATAACTTCGGTATCGTAACATTAGATGATATCAATTCATAAACTCTGGCATAACATTTATTGTTCTAGATCCTTGGATTACTGTTTTACATTGGATTCCGTTTTTTTTCTTTATCGTAAACTCCACTCATTATTGTACCGACAAGTCGATACATGTAGAAGCGTTAACGTCCTGTAATTATTAATTATTGGTTATTGGTTATCATTGATAATTATAGTCTTCGACGTCAAGCCCCATTATTCTGTTGAATTCTCGAGAATGATAGTATATGTTTTTAGTATCATGAAACATGAAGTATTAATGGGACGTTATCGCTTTGGGGATTACTATTTATATTTGGAGTTTGATAAGGTTCAATTTAAGGACTATTAAATAGCGCTAGTAGATTTCTAATATAGAACGTTGGAATATAGTGCTTTTTTCTTACCTGTATCTTCGTTTTGGATTTGACAAAGCGCAAAACGAAAATACAAATGATGGCTAATTTCCTGTGGAATTTGCGAGGCGAAATATTCTCAAGGGGATTAAAATATCGTAGAGACGAATACAAGATTCAGATTATGTGCGAGGAAACGAATACGAATATTATTTTCATACACTGTAAAGACGTGGTATACCTATTTTTATTGTTAATGATACACAACGTATGATTTTTTGTGTTGCTTGATTTTTCGCCATATTTTGGTCTCTATTGAAAACCGCACGAATAAATTGTATATCTACACAACTAGTACTGAGTCGTGGGCTGAAGTACTTCATTTAAAATTCTAGAAATTATGGTTAATTCTACTCCTCTCTACGATAAGACAATGTAAAGAGAAGATCGTTGATGAACTTTCTTTAATTATCTTATTCAAGTAACAACATAAGCGCCTCCCATGCTAGCATAATATATCAATAACAATACGATGAAACAATAGCAATGACGTGATCGTTTGTATAGCGAGAAAAAAAATCTCGGTTACGTATAGTAATATTTATTATACTTGATTACAGACATAAACAGGACGCCTCATTGATCCGTGCACATCTTCACGTAAAACCACTGTACGTTGCGTTGTACTGTTGTATTTAATTACCTACGTTTTGTACACATTAAACATGAATGTGATGAAAGAAAAAGTAAAGAAAAGTCCATGCAAATCTTACACCCGATCCCCTTAAGGATTTCATAATTCGCAGCAATAGAGTCTATCGTGAAGCGACGCTAGCGCCATGCGGATTTATACGTCGACGTTGAAACGTATAATTTTGCGCAGCAAATAACAGCGCCACGCGGGCTTTCGCGGCGGTTCGCGCAAACATATAATTCAGGGTGAAAAAGTGGCGTCACGGGGGCCGCTGGCGGGCGTCGCGGATTGGCCGACGTCCCCCTAAAGCCTGATTCGCATAATCGCGCATGCGAGTATTGTGCCGGCGATGCCTCGCGGAGTTCTCAGAGCGCCCATTTTATAAAATCATTACGGGAGCAAGTGCGACGCGACGGACACTCGGGAGAGTCGGTGTATCTGGCGTCGCGCCGAGACGTTAATAAAGAGCGGGTATCAGGGCGTCTCGCTGCCGAGTTCGAGGACGACCCGGCTTCCGAAGTATCTCGGTCGAGCGATGCACGCCGGCAACGGTACGTGGAGGATTCGCGTACGTTGAGCAGCGACGAGGCAGGAGAAAAGTGAAAAAAAAAATAAAAAACGTGGGTTCTCGCGGGAGCCAATGTTAAACGATGTTGCTGTGTTGTGCTTTCTAATGGCAGAAAAGATATGCAGTCCTGTTGGATTATCATGTTAGGTACTACCTGGTATATATTATCCTGTCTAGTAACATCCTCTATCCCTTTTGCGTAGTGCTTATCCTAATACGTCTTGTACTACTTTCCTTTGGGACGAACACAAGTGGTAACTTTTAACCAGATGTAGTTTATCCTGTCTGTCATAGTCCTATTGATATCTTGAACTAAAAGTGATTTGTCAGTGAGTATTTATAAATGATACAGACAAATGCTGTAACAGACTGTATCGTTACGTAGACGTTGCATTTTACTGTGTACTAAGTCATCAGGTGCATTGTGCAGTGCTTACACTAGGATCTACCATGTTTTACATATGATATTTGATATGACTGGAAGATCCTGCATGCATCATACAATAGAGGAAACACGAATCTGGATGCCTGGAGGTACTAGTACAATCTTAACTGTTAGAAATACCAAAGGTTGTTGTTCTTGCACAGCTGGTGAACAACAAAAAGAACTTTAAATGCTGGTTGTACAGCCTTCCCATTCATAGTAAAAAAACTCGAGCGGACTAGACGCATAATAAGATTAATAAACGGCGGGAAAGCTAAAGGAGCAACAAGATTGACGGTTCAAACACCGATCTAAAAATTACCCTGTTCATCACACCCACCTAAGAGACAGACTGCAAAAAGATTCTCCAAGAGGCGCAGTTAAACGTTGCTGAAGGAGGCAGTGCAGTCAACAAACATCGTTCGTGACTGAATAGCTCAATCACACCAGATTGAAGAGCTCAATCAAGCTATTACACAGGACGATATCGATTGGACGATTTCCAAGTTGCCAAGTGAAAGCATCAGTTGCAGTGTTCTATACGAACAAAAATAAAGTATCAGGTCAGGGAATAAGTGACGACAGCTCTAACGGCTGCAGCAGTAGCGACAACGGCGGCGGCCTGCAGTTACATAGAAGTGATACAGTTGTTAAAGGCGGTAATAGTAGCAACATTTGGATACCGTACGGTTTTGTCACAGTGTGACGATGCGTGTTTACGTCGTGGACCAAAACATCGATGACCTTGAAAACGGGCTGGTCACGTGATCCTTAAAGGGGATCAGGGATTGGTTGAACGAGGAGTGTATTACGCCTACTGCGCCGTGCGCACTGTGCTCTTCTGATTGGTTGCTCGATGCCAGAGACTGAAAACGTTCAGATGGACGGCAAGAGAGGTTCTTCGTGGTAACGTGTGCGAGAAGGAAGGTAGATTCTGTGAAGATAGAGGTGTACATACCGAGAGCGAGAGAGTGCGAGCGAGAGGCATACAAAGAGGTGACGTGAAAGAACATTTTTAGGTGGGGAGGAAGGAAGCGTGTGCGTTGCGTTGTGTTACGTTGCGTCGCGTCGCGTCGCGTCGCGTTATCCAAGATGAAGTCCGACTCTAAACCTTTGTTGACAGCTCAGGCGGAAAAGGCGAATCATTACACGTAAGTAGCGCTCGCCGGCTGCCGGCTGCCTGCTACGTGAACGATATTAAAACCAGTGCCAGTGGAGTGGAGAGCCCCAGGCCGAGAGAGAAAGAGAGAGGAGAAAGAGGAGAGAAATCGCGGAGTCCGCGGGTAGCACCGTCGCTACCGCGATAAACGCCACGAAATAATGTGTAGCTCTGTGGATTCGCATTCCAGATACTTGAAGGAATTTCGCGTCGAACAATGTCCCCTCTTTATACAGCGCAAGTGCACCCAGCATCGGCCCTTCACGTGCTTCAACTGGCATTTTATGAACCAGCGGAGACGGAGACCCGTACGCAAGAGGGACCGCACCTTTAACTACAGTGCCGACAATTATTGCACAAAATACGACGAGACTACCGGTATTTGTCCGGATGGAGATGAGTGAGTAGAACTTTGTTATTTTTCTTATCAGTTTGTTGAGACGCTTTCGCGCCTTCGTGTCTCGGACTCTGTTACTGTTTTTGTTTTATGCTGTATTTTATTTGACATGTTTTCTTGTAGCGTCACGTTGCCTCCTCCTTCTGTGTATATATGTCAGGATGACGCTGGTTGGATACAAGGATATCATTTTTCATTTGTTTTGATTTTGTGATTAGCTTTATTGTGATGTTGATGTTTATATCATTCGTTGTGACAGCTTTCTTAATTACTCCATTCACTTCTTTCTCTTTATCTTCGTGCTCTCCTTTGTAGTTATATTTCTGGAATTCATGTTTTGCATATATATTCGTATCGCGATCGATAAAGATGGCGTGAAAGGATCACGCGTCACGAGAATTTTTCTGTTTTGATTGAGCCGCGACGTGTTCGCGTGGCGAAAATTGCGGGAAACTGTTGTAAATGGCGCCATGGCCGCGATTCTCTAGCGCGCCAAGGGAAACTCGCCTTTCTTTGTGTCGTTGAACGTACGACCTCACAACATAACGTAACCGAGCGTGCATAATCTTTATGACTAACCTGAAGGAAAAGGAAGCTCAATAAAAAAGAAAACTGTCTATGACGACATTGCAGAATGTATCACAAATATTAATACGTTTTGTGGAAACGTTTCTTTCCTCCAATCGATTTCGAGGAACTCGTGAAAGTTCTTTGTCTATCCTGTAACGTCATATTTGTGTCCAGCGTTAAGTAGCTTCTTACAAATCATATTTTGTCGTTTATTAAAATAATCTCCGGTACACGTGCATTTCTTTTTTTCCTTCAATATAATATTTTTCGTATAAACCTCTATTTTACGTTTTTCAAATGGCTGCTCGCTCGCGTTTATTATGTCATTCCCTAACAATAAAGGTACACGATCATTGAATGGATCCGATTTTAGGTCATTCACAGCGTTCTTGCCACGGACAAAATGCTCATCGGCTAAACGTGCAGTCGTTTTAATCATTTTGACGCTCTCTCACTGCACTTTTCCAAAGTATATTGCATTAGCTATCGACGCGAGATGCCCGACGACCCGTAGATACTCGGAGGCTCATCTTTTACTTTTCGTATCCCTTTATTATTTTCCTTTATCGCTTCATGGAAAGTTGCCATTCACTATCCATAAAACAAGTTTTACGTCATTGGCATCGTTCTGTATCTTAAAATGGTTTCATCGTCGTCTCTTTACTTTTGTGCTGGCACCTGTTGTTGTCGTCGTGTTCTCCTCGTCCATCAACATATAGTTAGTTGATAATCACAGCGTGACTTAACGTTCGCTGCGTATCTGGTGCAACAGTCAATTACGTCACGCCATTGCATAATAAAGATTTGCGCGGGCGATTTCAAACTGCAACTTCGATCCGAAGATAATAAGAACCTAATGCGAACGACACTCTCGACTTGACTTTATTAACTTTTTCTTTTATTTTGTTCCGTGACGATCTAAGCAGGCTATTCACGGAGAATATATTAATCCATCCGCTGAACCTAGGCTATTGCGATATTTAAATTCAAATAATGTAACGTGCACTCCGTTACTCTTGTGATTACGTGCGATAAGCGAACGAGCGATCGTTATCTCTTATCGGTTTAATTGTGGGAAAGAAAAGTCTTATCGGCCATGGATTATCAACCTCGCCCAGATGTGCTTCTTTATATTTACATTTACGTACTCCCCATTTATTCTCGTAAAAAAGTGAGATACGTGACCGAGTATATGAAAGTTCTTGGTCGGCCACGATTTTCCCTCCAAAATGTACTGCGCCGCGGGCCTCCAAACAAAGGAGCCTGGCTGATATTGATTTTCTCTCACTCGGTACGACGGCAACAAAGAATCGTGAGGTTTCCTTTGTTTTTCTGGAACGTGAAAATATTCTAACGATTACCCGATTTAACGAGATCGTCCAAAAGTAAGGACACGACTTCCTTTTTCATAGCGGAGTTTTACGAATTTTGTCAAAATTTTTCTATCTTTTTTTTGGCAACAGTAACCGCTGTCGGTCACGTCGAACCGGCTAATATTTTGACCTTTATCGTCGAGCTTACGTAATCCCGTGACGCGAGCCCAACTGGTTATTATTTTTCAAGCGTGCCGTATCGATGAAAATGCGATCGACAGATGGCTGTTTGGTAAAATGTATACAGGAGAGTTCTTTGTCCTCGATACGCTTTATCTATCGCTGAATGAACGAGACTCGCGTCACTCTGTCGGCATTACTGAATTCTCGGGACGATATAAATTTTATAGGGAGTAATGTAGGTATTTATGGTATAAATATTTTATAGAGGGCTTCCTACTTTGTACAATGTTCCAGAAGTTCTCATTAACCCAAATTTCTTTGTTCTAATGGAATTTACTATTATTTACCATTTCGTGTCATGCGCGTTTCCATTTGTACTTCGTCGATATCGTCTTTAACAATGTACTATTAACGTCAATATTTTTATTCTTTTTGTTTATTCGAATTATCGTCACAAAGCCTGCAACTGTCTCTTTCTGTATGCGTTTGTATATATATATTTTTTTTCCCGTTTCCACCGCATGTTTCTAAGAAAATATTTGCATTAGCCAAAAGCAATTATTTACCCTAACGGTTATCGCGTCGTATTCGAATTGCACAAGATGCAGGAACTTACGTAGAAAGACTTTACACGGCATAGGCTGTCACGCTGCGACCAGGCATGTCAAGAGCTGTTGCAATTAAAGTAGCGCGTTGTTGATGCTGCATGTGTACAATTAATTGTACGTGTTACAGTACTGTATGTCATGCCTGAGAAAAAAACTTTCTTCGATACTTTTGTCATCAGTGATTTAAGATTCGTGCGATGACCCTCGTGATGATCATTCCTTAATTTCTTTGTTGTCATTCTCAGATGTCCTTTTCTTCATCGCACTGCTGGGGATACAGAGAGACGCTACCACCTGCGTTACTACAAGACCTGCATGTGCGTACACGATACGGATACACGTGGCTTCTGCGTAAAGAACGGTCCACACTGTGCATTCGCACATGGCAATCATGATCTTCGTCCACCTGTTTATGACATCAAGGAGATCCAGGCATTGGAGAATCCAGATTCCGATCCCAATTCCTCGTCCAATGGACCGAATATCCTCGACAAGGAGCGCAATCTTATGAACGAAGATCCTAAGTGGCAGGATACCAATTACGTGCTGAGCAATTATAAAACCGAACCGTGTAAGAGACCGCCGAGACTCTGCCGTCAGGGATATGCCTGTCCCCAGTATCACAATAGCAAAGACAAAAGACGCAGTCCGCGTAAATACAAGTACCGGTGAGTATATTTTATTAGTAATCCTTTGATTAATTGTAACAGTAATTATAAGAAAGGTGGAACGGAATCACGTGTCTTTTCCTTGCACACGTTAATTTTTATACGTCGGTTCTTTCTAATTGGATTTCACCTTATTATGTGTCAGGATGTAAGAGTTTCTTACAATAGAAAGTAGAGCGTCGTTTCAAAACGCCTACATTTCTAATGTCAAGTTGTAACTAGCGTTAATGGTGCTTTTTCATCAGGACGGCCTTTTCTTGCTTTCAGCTCGACACCCTGTCCCAATGTCAAGCATGGCGAGGAATGGGGCGAACCTGGCAATTGCGAACAGGGCGATGCCTGCACCTACTGTCACACGCGCACCGAACAGCAATTTCATCCTGAGATTTACAAGTCGACCAAGTGCAACGACGTTCAGCAAGCTGGCTATTGCCCGCGTGGCGTCTTCTGCGCGTTCGCGCACGTTGACCGTGAGTGTACCCTCATCAATCGTACGTAAAACTGTCATTATATATAACTGTGAGCTTAAGAAATCACGGCATTCTCTGTTGCGAAGTCGTCGTTATCATCTGTGACTTCAATTCGCTCGTTGCAATTGCAAATTCAATGAAGCGAACGTACCTTGAGGGGGGTAGTGGACTAATTATTTGTTTCTTTCTATTTTTAGTTTCTTACTTTTACTTCTCTTCTCTTAACGCTAAGTCAAGTCCAACGGATGAAAGTTTCTGTGGGACTTTCGGTATTGCTGATGCGAATGCTTAGGGTATTAGGTTCGGTGAATGTTGTGTAATGAATACTAAAGTTGATGCTGCATTTCTTAAGTCCACAGTACTCCCTAACATTACTTGGCTTAAGGGTTTAGTGTCTTGGTACAAAGTCTTTCACATATATAGAGATATGATTTTAGTGAATAAAATTTACACTTGGAATACATTTTCTCTTTGGTTTGTTATTTTTAAAAAGATCGGATGCCTCGCTGATGCGAAGTAGCGCTGTGAAATATTTGAAGTACATAAAATTGCTGAGATACTGAACTTTTCATGGTGCGCTTGATAATAACAGAAACTAAATCCATTTTACAATCGGGATATTACTAATATTAAATAATAATTCATTAACAATGCATCGCTAGATAATTAAGAGTTGGTTGTTTATTTTAAACGTATTTTTGTCGCATCGTGCTCATCTAGCGCCAAAGACTTTCGGCCTGCTCTCGTAGAATCTCTTAGGGCACCTTTGTAAATGATAAAACATAGTCAATCAAAATTGCTTCTCAAAATTGATATATATTCCGAACTTGGTACGGTGTGCTGATGGAGCAGTGTTGCCAACAGAAGAAATGAGCCTGGCGAGGGACATGGCGGTACCTATAGAATGTGGAACAAATCTGGCGGATTTACTCAGCAACGCTCTACCACCCGACAAGCGAAGCCACGAGAAGGACAAACCACTAAGCGATAGCAGTGTAAGTCTTCAGATTATATGTAAATCATCATCGTTAGCGCATCATTCATGAATCATATCAGAAATTTAAAAAAATGATAAATCGCAATACATTTATCTTTATTCATTAAATTATTCAAATTATACAACGAAAGGAAAGTTCATAGTAATGACTTTTGTGATCAGTTGGCTACGTTGCAGAATGGGAGTGGTGAGGTGTCTGAGTCTGCAAGTACTAGCAGCATCGGAAGCAATAGTTCACACAGCAAAGCACCAGGTGCCCAGCTACATAATACAAATTCGAGCAACACTGTCACAGCCACTACGCAGCAGAAACTCACTAGCATACTATATAACCCATCGTCTCTCATTCAAGTTGTGAGTTTCTGTATACATTGGATATTATTTATATGTAGAAATTTAATCGAATACACTTATTGGCTAATTTGATCTATTTTTTTACAGGGTGAAATTAGAAAACAGATGATGGCCATTGATAGCGATCCTTTATTGACAAAGGCTGAAAAAGCACAGAGGAAGCAGAGTCTCTATATAGCTTATAATTTGAATGGCACATTAGGCAGTCACTCATTAACAAGTACAGTGTCACCGCTGTCCAGTTCATTCTATCCAAATGATACTGTGGAATCTGTAGTAGGTAAGGCAAACATTTTTTTATTCGATAACCTCAATTGACTTTACAGTCACTGTTAAGAAACTGAAGGGGTTAATTGTGATTTCATTGTATTTCAGGAAATGCATTAGACGAGTTACACTTAGACGACCCGTTAAATTTAGTAGACTCAATTCATAGGGATACCAATTCACCGATTAGCAATTCAATATCGGCCGGCCTCGCCAGCTCCGGACTCCTGGGCAGCTCAGCACCTGTCAACATACCAGGAATGGCGGAACGCTCGGTGCTTACAAATTTCTCGCCATCCACATCGAGTCCGTTACAGCAGTTACAGTCAGCCGGTTTTCTAACAGGGTCCAGATTCTCTCATCAAGATTCGATGGAATCGGTAAATGAACATAACCAGAGTCCTTGATAATATCGTTAATTTGTGTCACTGACGTGCTGCAATTCTTCCTATTCCAGACGATGCCATTCATGAACCAAGTGTCAGATCCATTCAGCAATCACATCTCTCAACTAAGCAGCTCTGCCTCAAAACTCAGCGGTTTCAATAGCAGCCTCTTTGACTTTGCCAATCAAGGAATGTCGCCGTCGCGCACTCAGCCACTTCCTGCATCTCCATTGGTCAATCCGTTCTCCATCAGTCCAAGCAACACGGGATCTCTCTCAGAGGTTACTTGCCGCATTATTTATTATTATAACACCTGGATAACTTTGTTCAAAGTGGCTAAGCCTCCCACCTTCTTACCAATATCCAAGTGCGTCACGTACCTTACACGATAAGTTACAGGTGCAGAGGTTGAGAGAGGAGTTGACGTCCAGTCGTGCACAATTGGCGACGTGGGACGAACGCATCAATCAGGCGCGGGCTGCGTGCGCAGCATGGCAATTGGAAAGTGAAGAAGCTAAGCGCAAGGCATCCATAGCTGAACAACAAAGAGATGAGGTACGTGAACACAAAAGAATCCATTCCATGTAATCACTGATAATCATTTGCATTCTCAAGTACCATAAGTGCCTTGTGTTTGTTTAAAAATATTTTTCTCAAATTTCGATTACGATCGAAGCCCGTTTGTCGTATCGTGGATACAATGGTTCAAGTAGTACGGTACAACGTACCACAGAGCGTGGATTGCTTACAGGCACTACTGCAGGTGAAGGCGCTACGAGTCGAGAACGAAGCATCAAGTGGCGGTCCGTATCTCCACACACTGAGAAGAACCAGCGAGTTGAGATCATTGTCGATATCTACTTTAAAATCAATACAGTCGCAGCTACGCTCGGACCTCGAAGAAATTGAAAAGGTAAAACAGCAATATTGTCACTCGGACTTGAACAGCTGGGACTTCGAGCGATGTTCCAGCCACTTTTGAGCAAAAGAACGAGCCCTCAAAAAAAAAAAAGAATAATAAGAAAGCCGAGACAAAAATAATCATTTATCGATCAAAACGGGTATTTAATATATAACAATAGCTGTACCCGAAATTACCTGCCGGTGTCGTCCACGACACTCGCTGTTAATTTAAAACGTATCCTCGCTCTCGTATTCGTTGGCCAATGAGAGTGAGGAGCAAGAGAGAGAGAGAGAGTCCTCACCCATTGTCAGGACACTAATCAATAACAGTATACACGCGAACCTCGATTAAATGCAAATATGAACAAAAAAAAGATGCCGGCCTCGTATATAAACAAAAAAAGAATATATATATAATAGTTGCTCACGCTCAGTTTCTTTTGATACCGAGGAAACGTTCTGGCTAGCTCGGATGTTGCCGTTTCAGGTGCTGTACAGGGAAACGGCAACAAAGTGCATGGCTTGCGAGGAACAAAATCGCACTGTTACCCTCTCACCGTGCAACCACTACGTGGTCTGCTCGTCGTGCGCTCCGAATCAGCGCGAGTGCCCGTACTGCCAGACTCCGGTAGCATCCACGAGTTAGGCTCTCGTACTTCTATTTCCTAGTATGTCCCGTCTCGTGTGAAGCTTGCAAAAAAAGCCCCAGCATCTGTAGAACAACCACCAGAAAGTTTGTTCTTGTGTTAGACGAGCGCGATGTTTCCAGTGTCCGATGATCCCTGGTTAAAACCATTGATTATTATTTTTAGACAAAAAAAAAGCAAAGCAAATATATCTCGGCCATGGATCCCCAAGTATTAATCGGGAATCGACGTTTCTCTCGTTTTACGTCACAACGAGCATTATTTACATCGCTTGTATATATATATATATATCTACATACGTCACACTGCTGGGATACGTAATCTGCATTGTAATCGTTTTTATATATACGGGGGCTCTGCGATCTCGGTGGCGCGCGACAGATGCGGTTTTTCTTCTGTAACGATAACAATAATTTCTTCGACGTCGTTCGTGTGCGACCTTTTGTTCTCTTGTACGACGAGAATCAATTTTTATCAATGTAATCAGGAACAGAGCAAGAAATGATATAACCCACCTTGTGTGTACGAACGAGAGAACGTGTGCTAGTCGGTACAAAAAAAATGATATGACAGAAACAAAGCGATATATAATATATAAATATATTACAAACACGCTACACGTATACCACGTACACGTATAGTGCTATAATAGCTTTTCGATCGATGTACCCTAAGAGTCATTGATTTTTTTTTTAATCAAGGAAAAATTGTCAGGTTTTGCATTGTGAAATTATTATCCCTTGGATGACTTCGAGTGTCCTCTGGTATTGCTGGGAGCTTTGATTAAGGAACGAGATGAATCTTTTGTGGATAATTGGGGTTTGTAAAGGGATACTGGGGGGAGGGGGGCTATTTGTCAGAGGATTTCAAAGCGAGAGGATTATACTTGAATATAAGAAACTTTAGGAGTAGAGTGATCGTTAACGTCGGGACATGCGAGGGAATAGACAAAGGCAACGTATATAGTTCCACTTTTTGCAAAAGCAGGTGGGATTTTTTTTTTCCTTTTTTCATTTTATTACTCCTTTTAACTTTCTCTCGCGTTACTAATGATTCGTTCGATTGCGATGAACTGCACCGTGCACGTCGACCACAACCCCGGGTACCGCGATACTATTGTATTTAAAGGAAACTACTGTTTAAATAGGATTTTTCAATTGTAATTGTACGGGGCAGTAAATATTATTATTATTAGTATTATTATTATTATTACTACTATTATTATGAGTATTAACAGTTTTTATATTTTGAAGTTTGAAGTGTAAGTCGCGTGATGTCGATTTCTGAAATTATGGAGATTTTAGATGTCCTTTGACAAGATTGCTCATTTATAATTGCATTATAGTAGAAAACCGTTTGCGTCGCGAATGGATCAACGAAGTTTAGGAGAAGTCCGATTTAAAAAAAAAAGAAGAGGAAAAAGGCTAATTGTAAAAAAAATTCAAAAATTAGTTCAGTTACTTGAATGCGATAGTTTCGCGCCAATGTATATTTTTCTTTTTCTTGCGTTTCTCATTGTCAATATTATTTAACTCGATTCGGACTTCTCTACTGGGGTAACCGTAGAAGAATTCAAGAGAGGCGAATACAAAGTGAAAGATATAAATGGACGCCTAGGCGTCGACGATAAATGATAGTCGGCTAGTTAAAGAAGAAGAAAAAAATTTTTATATCAATGCGCTTCTATTTTCTTAATGGCAGTTTAGATTTAAATATAGTAGCACGTATATTACGTTTGATGCTTTTACGTAACCAAGAATACTTTTAGATATTATCTTGTAAGCGTGTATTGAATCTAGCTCTTACTATGGAATTAAAATACTAAATTATAATTATCGTCCGTGCGAAAACGTTACGTTAACGTAGAGTTAAAGAGCGAGGGGACGGGGAGGGGGGTTAATTTTTGGCGGGCGATTCAAAGATGAGCATTTTTTTTCATGTACGATTAGCATAGTGTTATCGTAACCGATTCAACTCAGTCGTGTTGTCATTTTTACATTATAGCTGTAAGTGCGGTCGTTAGTAGTGGATTTTTAGGATTTTCCAATTTAATCAAAATATAAGGGAACGATATTTATACGCTGTAAGACAGAGAGAGAGAGAGAAAGAAAGAGAGCGAGAGAGAGAGAGAGAAGAGAGAAAGAGTGCAAGAGAGAGGGGTTAGGGGGGGAGGGAGAGAATAAAATGCGTGGTCCTTCTTACGACGTGCACGGTGCAGTGTTCGACGTGAAAGTCGTTTGTCGCGTATGCATTTTTTTTCATTGCCAGCTCGCTTGTGCGTAAGTAAAAATTTTACGAAATTTAACCAAAATAATAAAACGATAAGAGTGAACGAACGTTCACGGTAACGCGACACAACTGAAAACTGTAGCGACGTACGACTGCTGAAAAAAATTTTTTTTTAATTCTTAAACGTTGCAGTTTGTTAATGTCCACGTTATAAAGTGACTCTAAATATTTAACGACGAAACGATGAGAAGTAAGAAAAAAAATAAAAAGATACCCTTTAATATTGTCTAAGGTATTAGATGACTAGGATAGATAGGAACAACATTATCAAATTTTTTCCTCGTATAGACATTGAAATGTTGAAGTAACCAATTTTAAAGACTATTATTATTTAATTTTTGCATTTTATTGCGAGATCGTTTTTCTTTTTTTCTTTTTAATTATCTGTAATACCCCAGCACAATATGTATATGCGCCCCTGAGGATGGGTCATTTATTTTTTATTGTTAGCCATAATCTTTTCTTTTCTTTTTTAAACGTGAAAATTGGATAGACAATGCTCTTGGCTCATGTAGTACTTCAGTCTCGGGTTAAGAGAAAGTAACAGGGATTACGGTACTGCGAATGATAAAGAAAGAAAGAAAAAGCAAAATGATGGGGTATTATAGCAGACCTTACTTAATTATTTAATTATTTAAAGCGTACAATCAATTCAATTGTTTACTTCTTCCTCTCTTTGCTGCCTGTCTCTTTTGTTTCTCAATTACCTTGATAATTTAGTATCAAAAAGTGAGGCCAAAAAAAAGAAATGTTTTTATTAGGTCAGTTTTTATTACAGATAAATATTGAATTATTATAGACGTTAAATGATAAATACAATTATTCCTCCATGGTGTGTACGGTCCGAGTACGTGTTTATGTGTGACAACGACGACGACCGTCGTGATGAAATTATTTAAATAAAATAAAGACAAAAGAATACACTCAAGTGGCATATAAGAATGTAAAGCAGCACGTATAGACCAATTGCGTATGCGTACAAGTTTTTTTTTTATTTAATTACTCCCATTCATTGTAATTGCGGAGAAGAGAGAAAAACGAATAACTGTTATGATCTTGAAATTCTATATTTTATTGAAACTTCATTTAAGATAGTAAAAGGAGAGAAAAGAAGAAAAAAAAACAGAAAATTGTACCCAACGCCGACGACGTGTGCTCATTTTTAATTTTGCATTAAAAAGATACATATTAAGGGAAAACAAAAAAAAGAAGAACGACGACCGTGTACACACCGTTGGCCAATTTTGCAAAGTACTATTTAGGACTTAAACAATTTAGCGCTACGATAACACAGTTTTTTCAATTGCGTTTTATATAACTAGTGGTGCTCTTTACAAGAACGACAACTTATGTACTGTCGACACCGATGATCGTACTATGACTGATATCGCGTCGAAAATTAGGTCAAAGTCAATGTTGTATTTGCCTACTCGATTTGTGCATGCGACTAATGCATTTAGGATAGTTTTATTGTAAAATTACTTTTTTTTTTGTTTTCCATTTTTATTATTACCCTTTTCCCCCCCTTTTTTCACTTCATTCATCCGTTAGCAATAAATATTTCAAAGTAATTGACATGCACCGCTTGTAAGGAGCACTGCAAGGTCTGTTAGCTTAAATGCGATCGTAACGCACTCTGTGTCGCGTGAAAACAGTTTGTCGATACAGTGATACAACTTTTATTGCTATTGTTTATTTTTGTAATCGTCAGGCCGTATTGTATTGTTAGTAATAAATGAACCTCCGTTTCTTTTTTGTGTATTGCGCGTTAGAGATTTTAACGAGAGTGACTATGACGTCTGATGTATGTTCCTTGTTCGCGCAAGCGAACGACGTGTCCGATTGGCCTATTTAAAGAAAGAAGTTTGGATAAGGGACGTGGAGGGAAAAAGAAATTGAATTAATTGTACAATTGGTTACGTGATTTTGACAGAATATCAAGAGGAGCGGAGCCGTTACGATCGCGTTGAGCGAAATAGAGAGTTGGGAAGGTATTCCTGGATGATATATTATAAACATGTAACACTATATTATAAAACAATTACAATATATATATATATATAAACGTATATATATATACACACACACATGCTATTTTACTTGTAATGATAATATTTACGAATATTATAATGATAATACGAATAATAATTATGAAATTAAATTATTGTGAAAGCAACAAATTTAGCTACAAATAGGGTAATAGGAGAGTAACAAAGTGAATGATTAGCTAATATTGTCTACTAAAGAAAACATACAGTTAAATATTTATATACCACTGTCCCCGTTGTTGGTTTCGTCGATCTTTTTAAAATTCGTCGTTCGATCAAACGGGCACTCCTGTATTATTCATGTACCTTGGCAATCTGCAATTCCTCTGTCTCTCGAAATTACGCGCGAATCGGAGATGAAGCGACGCAAAATAACATTTTACAATTAAGTGCGTTCGTCGTCGTATGTTAATTTGATATTACTCGAGGAGCGCAAAAAGAAAACTGAACATTGACAATTTGTGTCGTAGCAAAAAGAAAAGAAAATAAATAAAAATTGTTCGGTACCGTGAGAAAATGACATTTCGCTCGAATCGCTTGCCGATTGCTCGCACAGATATTTTTGAGCGATATATTTTTGTCGCATTGTTTTTGTTGAACGGACAAAACGTTGCAGCGAAGAAATTTCTTCTCGAATGCACAAAGCAAACCAACAATAGGGCAGGCTAAATTGAACGACATATATATATATATTTTTGACAAGTTACAATAATGCAAATACAAAACGTTAAAATGCTCTGTTTGTGCGAATGATTCTTCTCCCGTTGTTTATTTTTTTTTACCTTAAAATACGTTATGCGCCGACAAACTGTAATCTGTAAACCGTATTATGCGTTTCGTCTGATCGTCGATCGACAATCGTCGATCGTTCTTATCCCTTAGTTAATCTTTCTTTTGGCTGTTTTCTTTTTTGTAATGGTTTTGCCTCTTTTTTTATTTTTTTCTTGCGTTCGTTCCTAAAGCTCGCTCGCTTCCGAAATTATCTCTCTCGCGTATCATGGAAGAATTATCTGCACACACCAGGCGAGGAAACCTACACATAATCACTAGGTTATTCTGTACAATAGTATAATTACGTAAAGAAAACTAGTAATGTGTAATATCCGAATGGAATGACAAACGAGAACAAGAAGAACAGAGAGACATTGCTGATTGTTTGTATGAAAATTTGTAATTTGGATATATTTGCTGCGGAATGATCTGTGTCGTCATTTAATGTCGCTCCTAGTGTCGATCTTTTTTTTTATTGTTGTGACGTTCTGCGTATTAATACCAGGTGATATATACTATTAATTAATTATAACACAAATCCCGTATTACTATTGTTCTTCTGTACTGCTAATGATTTCCATCGTGAACTCTTGGATCTAAGATAAAATCGATCAGGTAGTCTCTTCCACACGAGGGAACGAAACGTTCTCGTTAACGATTGGAATATTTTGAAAATTTAGATCCAGGATTCGTTGACTATATATTTGTTTGCACGAGGGAGATCGCCATTCTGTAATTTCATATCATTGAGTATTGTTCGCGTAGTGAGAGGCTCACGATAATTCGCGCCGAAATTTGATCGGTAAAAAAGAAATCTGTAATCTTAAGGAGAATTTATGCGATTTTCACAAAAATTACAAAGACGGAATATGGCAAATATATGTTTAATTGAGATTACACTGTAAAGCTTTCTTGCACGCTGTGTCCCGGTCACTTTGAAATCAGTCGGATACAGTAAGATTTATTATTTAAAGAAAAAATCTGTATATGGACAGAACTTTGAAAATATCGACTGATTTCATTGATTTTTCGATTTTTTTTTTTGGAATCTCGTCTCCCTCGTGAAGACCGCCTCCATTGCCAAGCGTTGAGTCGTTAATTGTAATATTCTATACAGAGAGAAAGTATCCGTGATATTTTCCCGGGCACTAAGAGCGACATCCAAAGAAAGGAAAGAAAGAAAAAGAGAAATTGAGAGAATGGCATCGAGACGCGAGCCGGCGTATCTCTGTGGCTTTCTTTTCTCTCTTTTGCTTTTGTCAAAAACTTCTTCTCTAAACATATGGAAATATATATTATTATAATAATAATACTAATAATAATATCTTTGTCGACGCGATACTAGGCGACAGTAAGTCTCATGTCGCCCGTGTCGTCGTGCGACACGCAAACGTCCTGACGACAGATGATACAAAGAGAGAATAATAATAATAATACAAGTAACAATAACAGAACGTAAAACAAAAATGTAACCGAAAAACGACCAAGCAAAGAAAGAGAAAGAGAGAGAGAAGAATAAATGAAAAGAGATAAAGAACGTTATGGAAAGAGGAGGAGAGATGTAACGTTAACGTCAGAGACAATTGTACCGTATGAGTGATATATGGACAGTGTTGTTAACAGTGCCATTTTGCAGCAGATTTTTTGCTTTGATGAGAATCTAATAAAATTGCGTTTTTGCGATTGACAGTGGTGGTGGTGGTAACACGTTGAATATTTCTAGTTTCTAGAGGCGGTTCTGCATCTTCGAAATAATAACAGAATGAAAAGAATAAGAGAAAAGGAAAAATATTGAACCTGAAAAAATAAATGAATTCTTGATAACAGTACAAGGTCGTTTTAGAAAATGCAGTCTATAATTGATAACGCGTCTAGAAATTTTGATAGTTAAAATTACTGTATAAATATATATATATAACTCTGTCTCTCGTGGTCATAAAATTATTCTCTCCGGCATTCTCAGTGTACCGTGGTGTCTGTAAAGAAAGAAATTCTAATAGATACAAACGAACGAAAGACGAGTCCAATAAATACATAAATAAATAAGCTTCTTGACGTGGGCCATAACAAATGTATAATAATTGAAAAACAAAGAATATTGTTGTCGCGCGCGTTCAGCTCGTCTCTTTCTCTTTCTCTCTCTTTCTCTTTTTTGTATATGCCGAACTCCGTTGAGGCGCATGCGCAGTGCGCGCTGTGCAGACGTGCGCGCGCACCCGCATGACCGTTGAAATGTTTGACTATTTTTGCAATATTACGACAAAACCGTCTTCCGGAACAATAAACGACGACGATACGTCTGGTTATTTAGCCTAGAGCGAAAACTGTGTGGAGAGAGAAATTTTGACGTCGGTCGGTTCTTGATACGAAGCATAATAGAAAGAGACGGGTTTGGGAGGAACGCGTCGAGCAGACGAAAAGTAAAACGTAACAAAGTAAGAAAGAGGGGAAGAAAAAGTGAATAACAATGGCGAGAACGAAATGAGGGGACGGTAGGACAACAGATGTCTTGCAGAATCTTACGCTAAATCCCTAACCTTGAATTTCTCTAGATGTCACGCAGTCTCTAGCGAGGAAGCAAAGGGAGAGAAAACGAAAAATTTTGAACTAATTCAACCGTCATTCTAATGCAATGTGGAGATAACGGATAACACAATTTTAAAAGCGTGTACAAATTCAGAAGTCACTTGTCATTCTTTGAAATGAAGATTTGGTAGATTCATAAAAGTCATAATATTTAGCTTGTGGTGTTGATTAAAAAAAATAATAAAAGCAATGTTCTATACGTTATAATGAATATTCGATGAGGACCGATGAACTTTGTTGTGCGAGCAAAGCTGTGAGCTTAAATGTCGAGTTTCACTTGGTAGGCCCAGTTGCAGGTCTCGTGCTCTTTTTCTTTTCGTTGCCGTTACTTTTTTCGTTTTCCTTTTTTTTGCGCGTCCCCTTTTGTCGCGTGTCTTTCTGTACCGTTGCGGATTCTTAGAAAATATATAATAATATTAGATTTTGCTCGTACAACACTGTTACGGACTGCGCACAGGGTGGCTATGCATATTGTATGATTATGGTCTTTGTACAAAGAAACGAGGCACGCGATATTTCTTTTGTTTTTCTTTACGTCAAAGTCGCGAGAGAGCTTCTCTTCTGCTCCAAAAGATCCTTTCAAGGGAAGTATATCTTTCTTTGTTCTAGGGTATCGTTATTTCTACTCGTCTATATGTATTTCGAGCGTATTGGCTTTTTGTAAGAAACAAGCAAAAGTGAAAAAGAAAGTTTGAAAAGTGGATTATATTAAAAATAAATTTTCACCCCCCGAAAGACTGCCGGATATCCAAGGAATATATATGACATATTAACAATAATATATCGTGACCAATATTTTTCGATTGTAATCACTTGACGCGAGCCGAGTTAAAAGAGTCTGTTATGAATATTTTTCCTTTTTGTGCAGTTAACAGCAATTTTATCTTTACGTCTTTTCTCGACGCTTTCAACGGGCACAAAATATTTATCGCTCTTTGGATCCACTCGCGTAAATCACCCTCTTAGCCACCCTGTCGACGGGTACAATAATATTAACGAAATATACCTTATACTCTAATTGATATTAATGATAATAGCCGATAACAAATTCTTAGAATTTCAAAGTGGTCTGTCGTTCTGGTTGTGGTTACTTCTACGTGTGCATTTTGTAATAAAACCTAATCAATTCTTGACTCTCATATCACCAACCTTTTTGATATGAAATTTGGGGAGGTTTTGTACGTTTGTAAATTCCTCGAGACGAATAGTAACCGTTTCTATATTGCGTAACGACGTGTAAGCACTGTGCGGATAGGATCGATTGTTTAGCAGATTTATATATATATACGTATATGTAAACATTATACATATACGTATATATACTATGTTCTTCGGATCCGATGCTTATTCTTAAATATTTTACGTAAAACCCAATAGCGCGAAATGTCTACTTGTTCTGCATGACATTTTTTTATTGATATAATAGAAGAATTTTTTCGGCAAAGAAAAAGGCATTGTTAATTCTCATGCTGATATATTCGACGATCTCGATTGATCGATTGATCCACGACTTCGCATTATAGGGGCTCTCTCCTTTTTATATCCCTGTTTATTGTTCAATCTCTAATAGGTTCCCATTCAGTCTTGAACGATCTAACTATCGGCAAAGTAAATATAGTTTCTTACGTAGAGGAGAGAACAAAGGAATTATATGACATTTACAAAGAGACGCGAAAATACATTCTTTGGAAATTTTTTTCTTCTTCACTCAAATCGTACGCGATTCCGTGAGCAGTAATGCTAACCCGCTTTGGTGTTTTTTATTCATTTTTTTCTTCTAATTTTTCGGTGTGTATGTCATCCTGCCGAATGGGAGCTTGATATACAATCGTGAATCCTTATTAGCCGGTAAGACACGAAATTGTGCATACGTAGAGAAAGAAAAACATTTTTAATGTTCAGTGTGAAAGTTTTTGCCAATCCAAAAAATTAGGCTCGTGCGTTGTGCATTATTTTGTTTTTTTTCTTGTTTTTTTTTTCCTTGAAAAAGTTAATCGCCTCGCGTGACACCATTTATTGTTGCGAACGATCTCGATCTCTCTCTTTTTCGCGTCGATTTTCTTCATTCCGATATTCAATTGTCACTGTTGTTCTTTTTTTATGGACTTACAATACCGAATTATGGCGTGACATTGGCGTCGCTTTATGTTATTACATTTCTTTTTGTAGTAAAATTAAATAGGGAAGTGACATTGAAAACATGTTTCTGTTTTTTGTTTTTCGTCAGGCGTTAAAGAGAGAGGGAGAGACGTGGACATAAAATGGCGGATGCTCGGTAAAAGACACGGAAAATTAATAAAGCTCAGAGGCGCGACAGAGGGCGAGTTCACTTTTCTTTTCGTTATCGAATGATTGAAAGCGACCGTAGCAAATTCTAATGAATGCCAGTACAAATTGAATGACAAATGGAGGTACAATGATGGATCATTGAAGCGACGGTAAGAGGGGCTAATTAAGGACGTTAAAAAAAGAAAATAAAGGGTGCGATCGAAGGAATGGTGGTGGGATGCAAAAAGGTGTGAAAATAAGAGGAAGAAATTAAGGCGACAAATGAGAAACTATTCACAACTCGTATTTTTGGCAATACACAATTAAATGGCGTTAAAGAAAAAAAAAAAGATGAAAAGTAACGAAGGACAATGACGAGGAAAAAAAAAATACTGAAATAGTATAGTAGCTATTTGTAGCCGATAAATAAATTTCGTTTTAATATTTTTTTTATGACTGAAAATTTATATAATAATAACGATAATAATTATCTATACGACGTACGTAATACAATTCGTAGAACGAATTTTCATTATTGCTTCTTATGCTATCACTAGGTAGTGTATTATACAAGGTAAAAAGAATGGATATTGTAAATCGATAATAAATTTGAAAATAATTATGAGGACTGGAAGGAGCGAACGAAAAAAAAAATTGATAACGCATTTGAATAATATAATTACACAATTTCACTGTAGTCGAGTATGGTTGTTTGAAATTTCACGAATTTCCATTGCGACGACATTTTACTTCGCCCATTCCATTAGAGAATGCCATAATGTACGTGATGTACCCAAGTCACTTCTCAATGAAGGAATTAGTAAAAAGTTACGAAAGGTTAACGGTAACTGGCAGAAAAAACACCATTCTCATGGCAGATGCAGCGTTCTGTGTGGCTTCGTTCTTTTCTTGTCTTTTATTTTCTCACTTATCTAGATAGGATTTTTCAAATTACCCGAATATCCCTCGGTTGTTACTCGCGACTTGTAGAAATTTCGAATCTCGAGCTTTTTCGTGAATTGTCGCTCATCTGCTCGACGACAATCGGTATATTTCGCGACAGCACATCAGCTGCCTTCAGAAATTTTGACATCACGACAACGCACCTGCTGTTATGATGGTTATCAAAAACGCTAATAATTAAGCATACTGAATGTATCTATTATGAACATCTACTTTGTACTAATTTAAACATAAAATAAAGAGTGATCAAACGTGACGTGTTTTTCTTTCGTATATTTCCACCTGAAATGAAAACTATATTTAATCGAGCTTTACATCAGTTTCATCTTTTGGGCGGGAAATAATAAGTAAATATACATATGTATGTACGTACTATTGACGTGGAAGGCATTGTAAAAATTAGAAACAAATATAATAAATGACATCTAAACTTGCATTTTATTGCTTTGTATTGCTGTAATGTGGAATTTATAGCATCAATCGTACGGATTTCTCCTTTAGTATTTCATAGGTTTGTTGGGGTTTCTCGATAGTTTTTACAGTTATTTTTCTCGAAGTGTCTAGAAGTATCGGATTTTCTTTTGCTGATTCTATTAAAGGGCTGCGTGAATGCGTACGTGCTCGATCACACGATGTATTTCGTATAAATGAATTTCTGCGCGCATGCGCATGAGAGTGCTCTGCAGTTGAGCGTCTATGCAAATATAAGGATGTGACGTTCTTATAAATATTTACTTAAGACATCGAAGACGCTAATGTTATCTCGAAAGAAACATAAAAATAATGAGTAAACTGTCATAATTATTTATTCTCAACCTTACACTGACTCGCGTAGTAGTGGGTTAAGAAGTTTCTGTATCACCAGTAGATGGCAATTACATACGTCGCTGGCAGCCAATCGAATGTCGCTTTATAAATGTGTCAACCAATCGCAGCGCTCGTACGAACGCCATTTCCTCCCGCGTAGACTCGTATTTGCCATCTCGATCTAACAAGAAACCGCATTTCCGATGAAACGTTGACATCACGCATCAGTTGGAAATCGTCAGTCGAAGTATTTTGTGTGCACGGAAAGCATTTCCTTAAAGAGAAGTGATTAGGTATGTATTATCATGGAATTTCATACAACAAATATGTGTATATTGTGCAAGGAATTACGGGAAACAATTTGAGCATACTGAAAGATGGGTTATTACGATATTCAAGGAAAATTATTCAAGTCTTGTATGTGGCGTCTCTTTACGCGTTGAAAATAGCATGTACACCGTCCGCCATTTTAGTTATTGTGCTTGCTTTTGGAGGGAAATCGTTCTTCTGCTCAATTTAACGTCTTTACGCAAAGGGTACACGTGCGAACGAGTCGAGATCGATTATTATGTGTAAAATATAGGTTCACTTTGCTATATACGAGTTGGGAAAAGCGAATTCCTTAGTATCATCAATTTATCGCTAGTAATTAGGTGCGGTTGATCAAAAGTTGTTTACTTTATGAGTGTTTTCATTCAAGTACAATGTTATTTCATATAATAGCTTTTTATTGTCACGATAAGATTCAAAGTACTTTTAATACGAATAGAGAACGATATGCAATGATTAGATGATATAATGATATAAATAATCGATTATATTTTTTTAATTTCTTGTATTTTCCGTTATAGAAATGGCACGTACTAAGCAGACCGCACGTAAATCCACTGGAGGAAAAGCTCCTCGCAAGCAGTTGGCTACCAAAGCAGCTCGTAAAAGTGCACCTTCTACTGGAGGAGTTAAGAAGCCTCATCGTTACAGGTGCGAATAACATTTTTCTTGTTCAATGAAATATATCCTGTTATTAATGACATTGAAATGATTGTAATTGTGTAATAATACGAATTTTTTCTTTTCCACATTGTAGGCCTGGTACTGTAGCTCTTCGTGAAATCAGAAGATACCAGAAATCTACCGAGTTGCTGATCAGAAAGCTACCGTTCCAACGTCTGGTTCGTGAAATTGCCCAAGATTTCAAGACCGATCTACGTTTCCAGAGCGCAGCTATTGGTGCTCTTCAGGAAGCTTCCGAAGCCTACTTGGTGGGTCTCTTCGAAGATACCAATCTCTGTGCTATTCATGCCAAGCGTGTAACTATTATGCCCAAGGATATCCAGTTGGCTCGACGAATTCGTGGTGAACGCGCTTAAAGTGGAATAATAAATGCGCGACATAATGAATCTTTCCATTCCATCGTGTTCTTGTATTTTCTTAAGGCATCGTTTTGGATGATCAACAGCATTTCAGTTGTACGCATTAAGATTTACTATAGTTGTCACTGCCAAGCCTTCTAACCAAGCACATTCAGTAAGCACGAGACATTAATACAAGACGAAACGTTATAGTAGTATCGCGATGCAAGAACCGTCATTATTATCATAATGCATTTTGGCTCTTTGTCAAGACTTCTGAGTGAACCTGAAGGATTAACATTTGAGACGTAATGACATGAGTACGGTATATTGCTCTTACATTGTGATATATCATCTCCGTTGGCATCAAAGAATCGTTTTAGAACAAACTAACAAACGTCAACTTGGTTATTGGTTCGAAAATGATTCTTTTGTACAAAGAGAGTATACTTAAATATATGTATCTGTAGAACTTAGATAATTAGTATAAGATGGAGTTTAATCGTATATATTTCCCTGTAGCATCATTGGTCATGAAGATTGGCGTTGTTTTCGTTTCTTAGCAGCTACTAGTTTGTATCCCCATACTTTCACATGTCGCGAGTGTATCCTTAAGACCTTGATATCTAAGCTAGCCGCAAAATAATCAACTTCGATTCGATGAATCGCACCGTTTTATTAGAGCACAAGCATGAATCTCGATATCGTTTTTGTTTTTATTTAGTGATTGGCTTTACTCGTACGAAATATTAAGGATTTCATCTCTATTGGAGCATCTTTTCGAGATGATCTTTTAAACATCATTTTAACTTTCCCTCGTGTGTTTATCAACTACAGGAAATCGTTTATTTTATGTCTATAAACATTCATTAGCTCAAGCATATTTAATTAACGATTCATCGATTTATAACATGAATAGACTTATTTTGAGACCCTCCTGTTCGAATTATAATGTATTTAGAGTAACTTTCAATACATAAATATTAATATTAAAAGTAACAAGCGGAATATTTGTATTTTATTTTACGAAAAAGAGTCCAGACCCACATTCTTTAAAATGGATGAATGCAACATCCAGTGTATAAATATGTTGCTTCACTAAGGGGCTAAAAAGAGGGCCCCATTCCTGCATATTGACATAATTTATTGGAACCCTTCTAGATATAATGAATACTGAACATGAATATTCCTTCTATATTTGTGCTGGTATGATTTTTATTTTATCCAGGAAAATGTATTATCCAATTGCAAAATTAATGTACTGTACAACTGATTCCTATTTTATCTCACAAATCTTGCCGATCATAATCATGTATTTCGAAACACGTAGCACAATCAGTTTCGATAATCAATACCAATGGGTTTCACGACCATTTGTCTTGAATCTTGAACGCCGTCTCGTAGTATGTGCTTCAGTTCTTTAAATTTTAATCCAAAACAGACCACCTCCATATCCTCTTCGTTTTCTTCTTTGACTTTGGTTCAGCACCGGCGTGACCAGTGACGCACTATCCCGTGGCATATGACCATGATCAATCCACCCAGATAACCTGTCGGTGGAGTCACGTTACGTCACGCCGTGGAACTCCGCTGTGGATTCACAATGGTGTCACAGTGGTTTCAACCGCTGATAAAACAGAAGCTGGGACCACCGTAAAGCCACGGTGTGGGATTCACTCGGATTTCACGTTGTTCCACGCCGTGGACCCACAGTACTTCCGCCAGGAAGTAAGATTACAGAGGAGACAAAAGTTCGTATGTTGGAAGTGACCCGAATCTTGGGTCGTAATTAGTTGTGTCAGTTACCGCCACTCAAAACGCAAGTATTACACGTTGGATCATTTATGATTGACTGGTTAACCCGCGGGAAGAAGGATGAAATCAGCTGTACAGAAGAATCCGTCACTGACTGTCAGTGAAAACTTAACCCAGAAATCGATGACATACTTCCGAAATTTCTTCAAAATATGAAATTAAGGTCAAATCAAAATCTCGCACAATATACGGAATAGATTCAAGTTAAATACAAACTATGTAAAATTTTGAAAATGGATCAAGCTGAAATTGAAATATTAAAAAAAATTCAGTTATTAAAATATTAAAATAATTAATTAATTTAACATATTTGTATATTAACACTTAGAAGTTAGGAACCACGGCGAGGAACACTTGGAAGTATTTCAAGTTGCAAAATTTGTCGAAGTGCAGACTTACGCGCAGGATCTGAGGAGTGGGGGGAGCATTTAAGGGATGCCCGGGCTCGGAGTCGTCATTCTTCCACGAGCCAGTCTCGTATACTGGTCTTTTGGATGCTTCCGTCTTATCCATTCCTTTCCTTCTTTATTTCTCTTTTAACTCTTTACTTCTTTCCTTCCTTCTTTCTTTATTTATTTCCTTATTAATTTTTTACTCCTTTATTTCCTTACTTACTTATTTTCTCCATTCTTTATTCCCTTATTTATTTATTAACTCCCTTTCTTCATAATTTAATTTCTTTAACTCTTCTTTATTCCTTTCTTTCTTTATTTCCTCATTTCTTCTTTACTTCTATACCTGTATTCCTTATTTTGCTACTACTATACCTTTTTCCTCCTTACTTCCTTATTTCTCTGTTAATTCTTAACTTCTTTACTTCCCTACTTCTACACTTCTTTATTTCTATCATTCGTTTCTTATATCTTTCTTTCTACCCCCTTCTCACACTCTGTCTCCCTCTCTCTTCCTTGTGTTTGTCTTACTACTTCGGGGATCAACGGCTGACGGGGTCCGCCGCCGGCGGCGGACGCGGTTCCTTACGCTTAACCCACTGCGCTCCCTTGGTGGGAAGTGGCGGAGGTTGTAGCGCCAAATATCGTCCTTCGGGACGTCCCGGCGATCGCTCGCAAGGGCACCGTTGGGTTCTACGCCCGTGGTCTTTCGTTACGGTGAGTCCTTGACTAGAGGTTGATCTTGCGCGTTTAACTTACCTTTTGCGTCTTTCTTGTCGCTCGGCTCGACTTCCTTTCGTTCCTGAGGTTTTTCCCCCGAGTCCTGTGCGTGTACTGCAAATCCAAATATGTAAATTGGATTTGCAGTGTGGTAGTCTCGGGACTCGGAGTTTTTCCCCTCAATCTCCAAAACACGGTCCTCTGTTGGGCCTCGGAGGTGTCGTAGCTCCCTTGTGGAGAGGTAGGACCTCTCGGAAATGGGCGAAGAGTGGCCCTTGTCGTTCCCTTTTCCTTAATTTTTCCTTCTACTTTCTTTTACTACTATTTTATTGTTCCTTATCCTTCCACCTTCTCATTCAAATTCGTCACTTTTTCTTCTCTCATACTATCTCTTCCAACTTTCTTCATCCTTTCTTTACGTACCGCTTTTCTTAGCCATTCTCTCTCACCTTCTATATCTTTCCTAGTAGTTACATTTTCCTACTCTTTCCTTCATCTCCCTCATTCTCCTTTTCCCTTCTCTTTTTCTGTGTTATGCTTTGTTTCTGGCTTCCATACATTCCTACTTTCTTCGTCACCATCTTCTCGACATTCGAAAGACCTTTTCTGTCGTAATCTTTTAATTATCTGAACGAAGTAACTCTTTAATTATTTTTTTTTCTTTCGTCCTGCTTTTCGACTGTCTTCCAGTTTCTTTTCTACCAAGTAAAGGTGGGTATTAACAAATGTACTCCAATCGTTATATATAGTAACATTTTATTTGTATCGATTGATTACAATTCATTTATTTCTTCTGTCAAATTAATTAAACGCAATAAATTAAAATCAAAGGCATATCATTCAGTTACAAAAATGCTTCGTTTCTCTGCATAATTCGTTACGAATAGCTCTAATACATTAGAGTTACCGAAACGACTGTTTATTCTCAATAATACAGATTACATTAATTTCCAAAATTTGACGAATTCTATACAAAGTCATTCAGCTTAAACAGGCCTGCTTCCGTCTGAACAATCAAGAGCAAAACAACAACAACAACAAAATTAAACAAACGCATAAAGCGCTCGAGTCGTTAACGTTTAAATCTTGTCCTTCACCAGAATACTTGATCCCAGTAAATCTTTACTGTCATACCATATACTGCGTAGTAATACAAATACGTATTATTGATTAGTTATCAATCGAACGTTCCTAGTCGATAATTAATCAACAATAGCAATACGTGATCTATACACTTTCACGAATTCACTTAATAATAAAGAACTTAAATATAATCATAGATATAATACTCAATATATTGCACACGGTTCGTCATTTAATTGTGTTAATCGCAAGGTACGAAATTGTTTAAATAATACGTTAGCACGTTTAATACAAATTGACTGAACTTTCTTGAATCAATCAAAGATATAATTCACACGAATCTTAATATAATCCGGATAAGACGTCAGTGACTTTACCACCATGTTTCCCAGCATATCCAGAACTCCTGACATTGTTTTCTCTCGGGATATTGTTTCCAGAATATTTTCCAGCATTGAACCTACTTTTACTCAAGCCAAAAGCATCGTAAGGACGTCCACCAGGTAGAAAGATACCAGATTCCGTTGATCTTGTGGAAAATTTATTTACAGGTTTCTCATAGCAGAATGATTCGTGTCTGGAGCCATTTCTAGGAATGATCATAATGGGTTCCATCTTTTTATTGCCATTAATGTCTTCGTGATTCCAACGATGATGTCTGTCTTCCCCATAAAGTTCATCGCTCTTGATCTGTCCATAGAGTTCGCCATTTTTTAATTCCCTCGATGACCTTTCTCGTCCCGTTCTTTTTCTGTCTTTAGCAAAGCGTCGATTTCTTTCCCAGTGCTGTTTCTCTTCGGTGATAACAATGTCGACCATGGAGTCCAAACCCTCGTCAATCCTGTCTAATGATTTCGTCAATAAACTAGGTGATTTCGATGAATCTGATTTGAGTCTTCTACCCACAAGAGGTTCCAGATCGAAATCTGTTACGTAAAAGAGTCCGCTGTCACTGCCTCCACGAGATGAACTTTGATCTTTTCTAGCTGCGTGAGAAACGTGATGGAATGATTCGGATCTGCGCATCCTGGACCTGGATCCTTCACTCCAGGATTGTTGAGGCTGATGAATCTTACTGATATTGTCTGTACTGCCAAGTCTTGCAAAACTGTGAAGACTGGCGTTGTCAAATGACGTGAGGCTTTCGAACTTCCGTATGCGACCTTCGACTCTACTTCCGGTACGCTTTAAATAAGGACTCGACGCCTCCGAGTCCAGGAAATCATGACTTGCGGCCCTACGCAATAATTTACGTTTCTCTACTTCACTTCTGTATTTCGTATTGTGTCTTTGAACTTCACCGGACGAGTCAAAATCTTTGTTGTGTCTCGATTCCATTTGTCTGGATAATATTTGATCGAATTTACTTTTGGACGACACGTCGTAGTTTCTTATAGTCTTTTTCTCACGTCGACCATTTTCAATATCGTGAATATTATCGAAACTTTTAGTAAATTTATTGCTCTTTAGGCGATTTTCAATGTTTTTGTTGGGTCTGTCGTTGTCTACCGAACTTTGACGGATTTCAGTCTCCTGATCCTTGCCGGAAGTGTACTTTAATCTTGATGCACTCAGCAAAGAGTCACTTCCGTCTCCCAATGTTTCCTCCTCGACTTCCTCGTCGTGAGAGTTGTAAATTTCTTCTTCGACGTCCACGAAACTGGAATCTCTTGCGGCTAAAATGGCGGAGAGACAAGGTGGAGTCCTTCTTGGTGGCTGTGGATGTAAAATGGCCGGTACAATGGCATCCTCTACTTCCGGTCCCTTAACAAGGATCTTTACACTTCCTTCGGACGATGAGCATTCCCTGTCTGTAGCCCCAAAATAGGTAATAGGATTTTCTGTACAATTTTGGCCGGCACTGGAACTGGTGACCTTCGAATCTTCATCCTTGAACCTAGAGAAACCTTTAGAATCTGTGTCATCGTAGAGGAACGTCTTCGCCTCAGAGTTCAAGGATAATTTAGATCCGGATGTGAATAGTGGAGAATATTTTTTGTCATCAGAATTAACAGTGTCTGCAGAATTTCTAGCCTGAGCATTTCGATCCTCGAATTCTTCCTCAGCATCCTTGACGATGATCCTGAGTTCTTCAATGACGTCATCTATAGTGGTTTCTTGATCGTTATCCACTGTAGAGACCTTGACGTGTCCTTGACCATGTTTTAGATCCTCAGGGCTACTGGAACGTTCGGAAGAACTAATGCCTTCATCCTCAGCATTGGATGAAACCTTTTGTATCTTCTGTGAATTCTTCATCTTCTCCATTTCTTCCATATTGTAATTTCGTACATTCTCGAGCTGTTGCTTCTGCAGTTGGCTCTGTAATGCCGAAATCTTCTTGCTCAGTACACGACAAGTTTCCTCGGCCCGCGTGGCCCGTTTTTGCAGCGCCTCGACGTCCACGCAATTGTGCGTCCATCTTTGGACTTCCTTGTGCAATAAATCCGTCAATGTGTCCTCTTCGCCGCCATCGACTTCCGTCAGCCACTCTTGCAACGCTTTTGGCTCGAGGCCAGCTTCGCACGCCTCTGCCTATTTGATATTTAAATAAAAATCAATCAATCATATATTGACAGATGCGTATGTGTACAAAGCAAGAATAATATTTAAAAAAAGAGAAATACAAGAAGTATTATTTACCTGAATGTAAAGCCTAGCCTGGGCTCTTGGTGCAGACTTGAGAAAAGCATTCAAAAATGAAATCCCAGCGACTCTCAGAGCAATGGCGGCTCTTGGTGCCAAAAGTGCACCAGCCAAAAATCTGAACCTTCCACCTTCCCCGTATCTAAGTCTAAGGGTAGAAACAGCTTCCGACACAGCAGCATGACCACCAGGAGTTTGGCAGACCTTCGTCAGGAGCTAAAACAAATATTATTCATCAAACCTACATCTTTCGTGCTAAAATATTTGGATGGACGCCTCGAACAACTGGCGTCCTTCATTTAAAAAATTCTCACGCATATCTCAAGAGTTCTTTAGCCGCATAAAAAAAGTAGTCGAAGAACCAACGCATTTGCATGTAGTTACAAGTTCATTGACACTTCAGTCTATGATAGCATCTAGCATGACAGCTCGTTTCAGACATTGAGATATACGCGAAACGACAAAAATGGCTGCACGTGGACGAACAGACGGTAAATGTATTTATAATAAACGCAAGACGAAGTGACTAAAATTCATATAGCCAGAACGATGACGACAAGGACAAGGAAGGAAACTGGTTTCTCTCCGACGAGTCTCCAGAAGTAACGGGGTCCAAGGTAGAAGAATTCTGTGTCCCAGCAACAAAACATGAGAAGAGTCTCTAGAGATCTATGAAGATCTCTTTTGGCAGGATCCAAGGTAAAAAAATTTAATAGGTTTCATTAAGCGGTCGATGAGCGCTATGACTTTAAACCGGATAGTAAAAAAGAGAATTGATGACTTCAACGAAAAAAAGTCATCATCGAAAGCGGAACATTCAGAGTGAATAAATCCAGCACCTGCAGGGCAAGAACACGTGATCTGTTCAAACTGCTAGTGAGGCAGACGGCCAGTGCCAGGAGACCAGGTTGTGCCTGGACCAAAAGTCTCGCAGCATCCGTACAACGTTCTCCACAAGCGGCAAGACATTCCACGCAGCCAAGTTCATCCAGAGCAGCCCTTCGGGTTCCAATTCTAGGACCGTGCTGACCCGATGGTGGTGAACTTTGTGCCAATTGAACACCCCTCAAGGTCTCCAGTAGTAGAGTGATACCATCAGCTGGTGGCGAAGCGAATTCTTGTACAAAACTGTAACAAGAGAATTATATGTTTTTATTTATTTTTCGCGGCAGATATGAAATCTTTCTTATATCTTTCTTAAGATGCTACTTTGTAATTAGTATTTATAATATATATATACATATATTCATGTTGGATTCACCAGGATCTTGTATGAGTGTTGGATCAGTTCATTAGACCCATAAATCCTAATTAAGCCGTGTCAGAAACGGAAGTGTGCACTAGGAAGTCTCTTCTGAATATCTATTCAGGTACGTAACCTATAAGTCTGTCCCGGGAAGCCAAAGACACCGGTTATGACTTTACGATGTTCATTTACCACACACACTGGCACCATATCATAATGAAAACACCATGAGGTTTTTTTTCTACTTTGTCAAGCTTATACTGTGTAATGGAGTATCGGTACCAATATACAATAATCCTCTTGCGTGAAACCAGCTCAAAGTCTTCTAAGAATTTTTTTATCATTATTTTAAAAACTTCGATATCTGCAACTTTTTCGTAGGAATTTCAATTGTTTCTCGTAGCCGTGATGTATTTCCTTTTTTCTGTTATTTATCGTTTGCGGAGACCAACTGCAATCTGTAGCAGACATTTGCAGCGACGTTGCAATCTGTTCAGAGGTCAGTATACGTTGTCTCCCCCCATAAAATATATGGCGGACAGAAACGGGCACGAAACATTTAAGTATAAGAGTTTTCGTACGTCTGAATAAATGTCGACGTTTATGGCACATGGGATACGGGATTGCGCAACGTGCCCGTTACGCGAAAATACCGGTCAGACAAAGAATCTATAAATCAATGACTGTCACAGAAGCAGCGGAGGCCACGGCGTGTCTTTTTCGGCTGGGCAAGAAACGCATGGATTTTTGTACAGTATTGCCAATTACTCGTCGCATTCGCTTGACATATATTTTCACGGGAACCGGACAATGGCTTCATTAGTTTGGCCATATTGAGCCGTTACGCTGAATGATTTACAATTTTTTAGTCATCAAAAATCGTAGACTGTAAATATAGTTATAGATATATACAAAATAAAAGCATTGATACGCCATCGACGGTCTTTTTATAACGTTCTTTAAAAATACTGCTAATGGCAAAATTATTAGCTAAAAGTATCAACAGGTACACGCAGTCATTAAGAGTCATTAAAGATTCATTCGTGTCAATTTAAAAATTGAAAGTTCTCGCCGTACGAATTTAACATAAATTCGAATTAACAACTATAATCGACATGAAAATTCAAGATAAAAAGTAGTACCAATACAGTCATCAATGACATTGACGAATGATTCCAACGATATCTTTTATCCTAACACCGTTTTATTTTAATGACGAAACAATCATGACGATCATTAACCAAGCATACGATCATTATATTATCGTCTCTAGAGATCATTTTACTTCAGATCAACAACACGATCTCAAGGCACAAGCCTCTAGGATAATATTCGATCCAAGCTGATCGATGACTTGGCTACTATGTGACTAGATCTTGACGAGTCAATGATCTGAATCGACCTGACGATATAAGTCTAATATATATATATATGAAAATCCATACCACAAAAGATCATACAGAATACATATAAAAATCATTGGAATGACAAAGCTGGTCAGCATCATTGATTCGTCATTAATCAAAAGAATCGTCAAACTTTCTACAACGTTTCGTTGGATGACACCAGTCATTAGAGCTCGTATCTTCCAACGTGAAGTGTATTCACAATGAAAATGACTTCACGCCTCCTGACTCATATTTCGAGATGCATGAGAATTCCTCTTCGTCTTCAGGACAATAGGTGCATTATATTACGACTTGTATTATGCATACTACCACGAGGCATTATGTTGTTTACACGAGAATACGTATGTGGACATTTACGCGATGAATACCAAAGGCATGGTCTTTGTCCTGAAGTTGGACACGCCTTAAAACCGAAGCCACCTATAGTTATACGCAAAGAAATCGTAAAGTAAGGGCTGGTGTGACTATCGTACGTGAATAATGTATGCACGAGGAATTTGCAGCGTAGAAAATGCAAGAGTGCATAGGTAGAATCTTATGAAAGGAATGCAAAGGTATTTTACGAATTCCATTAGCCATTAAAGCCTGAGTTATTACGATCGGCCATTTTGTATACGACGAAGCACAAGTATCAAATAAATTTACGGATTTTACACAGGAAGAATTCGAGATACGTAAAGTCATTAATTCTTTTGATAACACAGTACAAGAAAGCGACAATGTCGCCATTACGCAAACCGGAAGTGAGAAATATCTTGGGTTCGGTGCCCGGTCGTTCCGTGTATAAAAAAACAAGATGGCGTACGTATACTGTCATCTCGTACTTATTGACTGTACCTATGATTGTTACGGAATTTTTTTATGTGATCCAAATTGACATTCTATATATACGTAATTGAGTTTACCTCGTTAAACCTTAATTAGCCCTGTCAGTCCTCATTATCGAGGTCATCGCACTATTGTTTATGCGCACGTGCGAGTAAAGATCGTTTGGAGTGACGTAAACAAATAAACAGAAACAAGGATATCACTTGGACAACAATATATTGATATATCAAGCGTATAATATAAAGCATAAAGTACGTGTTTTCATGAGAGCGAGAAATTGAATCTAGATTCCTGTAAGGCTTATAATTTTTATGTAATTATATTTATTCGTATATGAAATTTTTTTTCTTTCCCCAATCGCAACACGCAACACGAATTGATCGCGTGCACGTAAATAGCCGAGACCTGCCGTAAACGCACGAAGTTACGCTTAAATTTAAATGCACTTCGAAGTATTAGAAAATATCGTTCATTTTCCATACGTAATATTTCCATATTTTATAACGCTGTCGTTCCACTAAAATTGTATTACTATATAGGAATCTACCGTTTCTATTTTATTAGCTGTATCGAATAGCCCATTTGGAATCTTTATAGATAACTGAGTATTCATTTATCTAGGGCGACCAAGCACGCTGACCATATGCTGCGTAATGATAAAAAGTTTCTGGATTCTACTGACCTATCGATGCTTGAGAAAAATTATCTTCCAGTCAAATTTCCAAGTCAGCAGTTAACGGTGTTTTATTATAATTAAAAGAAGAACACATGGTCGACTCTTCTACGAGGACTTAAATCATGATCTGTCCTACATCATAATAGTCTTTGTGTAACTTATAATTAAACTGTTCCTAGATGCAGTACAGTCGGCTTTAAAAATATGGATGGTGAAGATTTCATCATTGATGTATCATTTAAACCAGGCCTTGAAATTCCGACTGGTTTGGGACCAGCTTAGAAACTTCGTATAGTCAGACTCAGGTGAGGTTAGGACTCAGGAAGAAGAACGTCCCAAGGCTGATTAGAGTTTTGGAATTTTAATGACGCTTCGTGTAACGTATGTGGAAACTTCTTGAAGCTAACTGTAAATTGTTACAGAGATGGACTTTCGGTTGTGGATTATGCAGTAGGTCTAGTACATATGGATACTTGTATTGTAGCTGAATCCATATACAGCTATAGTTAAATGTATATACCTATATATACAGCTCCTGTGAATAATTTAAATGAGAAATATTTAATCAACAAGAGCGATCTTCGTGTTCTCTAATTATTTAACGGACAACTGACCAAAGGCTTTCCGTATTTCATTTATTTCTTTTTTTTATCTCTTACCTGAAGTGCACGGAAATCTTGTACTGTTACGGTTCTACGAATCTACGGATTCTATTGAGGAATCTCGTAACGGCAATGATTGTGTAATGAATTGAGAATGATTATTAGTGCAGAACGGAATCTCCACTCCACGAATTCAATTCGCTTTGCAGTAACGGAATATTTGAAAATATATCTCAAATTTATTCCTATAGTTTGTTTACATTGACATACCTTGGAAATGCTAGTCTCAGGTCCGCCCTGAGTTTGTTCAGAAGCTCACTAACGGACGTGAACTGTCTTAAGGTCATTTCACCACTTCCGGAAGCGTAACCGGAACTTGAACTTGTAGTCGAGGGTAACGTCCCCTGGGAATCTTGCGGAGAACCCTGAGGACGTCTGCCCCATCTTCTTAGGGCGACTGCGTAGTCCTCTGCGTTGTAAGTAGGAGGTCTAAGACGTTCCTACGAAAACAAGAAGAAAAAAGTTAATAATAAATAAATAAACACTTATCATAGGGATTAAAGAAAGTATGTGAATCGAATTGGTTACAAAATTTGGATTAGACAAGAAGTAAAAAATTTATGTATAAACAGAGAATGACGAATGGTGAGAATCTGAAATCCTGTAGCTTGGTCGTTACTTGTGAAACAGCCCATTTCTTCGGTAGCTAAAAGAGCCAAGAACGTGTTGCACGGGGAAAGGCGATAATCACTATAATTCAATCGATTTATGATCGGAAGAACCTTGGCATTAGCAGAATCCTATGAATATTTCATAGTTCGGTTAACCATAATCTATATTATCTGTTGGTTAGTTTGCCATTTTCTATCGGCCGATACACACAGGGCGTCTCTTCCTAATGGCTACGCTTAACGCCGAATTACCATGAAAATGGAAGAGCGATAATTTTACAGTGACGTAGAAACCAGTTGAATCCTTGACGCTATATGGAAATCATCTCTGGCGATGAGATTGATTACAGTGATATTAGCCGTTTATGTGGTATATACATATGTATGTACAGAATCCGCATTGTAATGGCTTCGGATCTTTATTCGGCTTAGGGTGAAAATTATTGTCGGTAAGTTTCACCAGGTGGAAATACCGTTCGACGATAATAGTTCAGAGACATAGATTTTATTGACTCATTTCTTAATGGGTTATTTAATAATCGGAAGTACTCAAACTGTGGTATCTTAACGGTTTAAAATAACTGCTCGGAATAATGGCGATTCTCTGTATCATTTTTCACACAGTCAATTTCTCTATTAGTCATGCGGATATGCTTTATGAGGAAATATAACTTAAAATTAATTTTCTATTATTACATTTAAGTATATTCATCGATTACGAAAACGTTCGAACAATTAAACTGAGGATCACGTACGTCATGGATTAACAGATAAAATTTGTACCGGTTCAAGGTCGCTTAGAGAAAATCATCATCAGATAGTATTAGGTGAATGACAAAAATTACTTTACTCCAAAAATTTCTTGTCTCAATTGTTTCTGTAAATATCCGCATAAAAAACCTTCTCGCTGTTAATGCTCATGCGAAATCGCGTTGGCTACGGCGATCCAGTGATTTTTGCGCAAGAGCAAAAATATTGGAAAATTGGCAAACCTCGCAGATCAAGACTGTCGTCACGGTTTCACCGATTGATTTTGACAGTTCAACGAAATGCTATAGCGCGGCATTCACACGACACCAGGAACTTGGTACCAGGTGTGACGTAAGCGCGCTGTAGATCTTGTTGGAATCATTGAGACGATTATAAAATCATTAGAGTCGTTACGCCCGGTGATCTTGAGCCCCTGACGCTGGGATCATCGAAACAGGTTTAATGATACACACACGTACCATTACGGTAAAAGAAATCATGTTACTCCAAGAAAAATGATGAAATTAATGACCTCTAACATAAGTGGGGCTGCTAGTTGCACGCACGATCTAAATTCATTTATAACAAACTGTTATCATCCTTGACCCTCTGAGAAAGATAAGAATTTCTGTTTTGTCAAGGAGGTTAATGAATACCTTGTTATTAATTTTAATTTCGATTTCAGGTTACGAATTAAGAAAATTTTTCGATGACAAAAATAATATTTTCGTACATTGATGGACGCAGAGTGATCGATACTGAGTTTCCGATAAATTATATTCAATTGATTTTTATTCTTAATCGAATACGGTTATTTTATAGAATAATGACGCGGAGATTCTTCGAATCAAGATCATATAACGGTGTTCGACTTTGAACAGTCCTGTAGATATATAGCCGTAGGAAAAGCAGCGGTTGGTGTATCGTATCGGTGAGTTTCTAATTTGCGGTTGAGAACGTCGCGTTTCTTTTACTTCTTTCTTTCTTTTTATTTACATTTTATCTATTCCTACATAGTAAATAAAATGTAAAAAAATTATATAATGTTGCAGTGGAGCAAGGTGCGATCGGGTTCGGATAAAGTGTCCACACGTTTGTGGTTTGACAAAAATCAGAACTGGATCTGAGGAGATCGAAGTCTCAAGTTCGGACGGTGGTTCTAAACTAGTCTTAAGGAGGGTACGAAAAGTCATCTCGTATAATTAATATATATATCATTGATTATTTATCAATATAATAAATGTCGTCATATTTCGTATTCTGAATTCTCCAAAAGCTTTTAAGCTTGTACGGTATTTTCATTTAGCTGCGCGCGACCGATTGTCCAAATCTTGACAACTGCATTGGAAACGAGCACTGTCCTCCAAGGCGATTAAGTTCTCACGGGGCCGACGATACGAAATAAAAGACCTTATGGCAATCTCTAACCAAGCTGTGAGCCAACCTCGAGTGTGTTGACTCAAACTTGAGAGATATGCTAATCGGAAACTTCCTGCAGTAACCAGAGTCCCGGAACGGATTCATATATGTATGTTCACTGTTCGCTGTTCAGTATGTTCAGCATAGTATTTTAAAGAGGTACGAAATATGCGTCAAGATGAAATGAATGTTTTCTTGTATTTTAAAAATTCTAAAGCGGCAATAAAGTTTTTTAAATTATGAAATAATCGGCTCTGTGAAATTCAAAGGATTTGTCCAATTCGCTCCCTACTGTTGCGCGACGATGAAAAAGGGGAAAAAATAGCACACTCTTTCCTAATAGCTTCCAGGCAAGATAATAACTTTCCAATGAACAATAAAAATGAATTTCTATGATTTCTAACCTTTTCCGGTTGCGGTCCCCATGGTTTTACCACGAGCAGTTCCTCCTCTGCGTTAGGAGCCATTTCCGATTCGCTAAAACAAAAACAAGGTTGCCCATTTACATAAAACAAGTCATACAATAACGGTTATATTGTAACAAAATTAAAATTTACCGCGATTTTTTACACAGGACTTATTCTATTTCGCATATGTCTACCCGCAAGTACAGTTCTCTAGAATCATCAATACGACAAGTCACGTAGTAACTAATGGCAGTCGATCGCATAACAAAAGAACAATGCACCAGGAATCCTCCTTGCAGAAACAAAACGGTATCCTTCATCATCCACGTTGTTCTCTAAGGTACAGACTCGGCAACAGCCAGACCGATCGTTCCTTGCCATCCTAGAACAATGGCCGACATTCTCACCGATCTGTCCAGCCAGTCTGGTTCCTTGACGATTCTCAACAGTCTACGTACAATTAACAAAAAAAGCCAAAAGTCAAGTATCCATAAACACAACGTCGTATTATCCAGACCTGATAAGCATAACCTTTACCATGAATGCATATTTTTGTGTTCAATTATCAACATCCTCTATTCATCCATATCGCGAGCATGCATGCATCCAGGAAGCATAAAACCCGAACTAATCCGAAGTCACGGCGAAAAATCCCGATTGTTCCTGGATGGACAAGTAGATACCAAGATGGATAGACGCAGTAAGGCTGGCTATCCGACGCCGACGTCCTGGACATAACGTGGCATAGTGGTAGCCTCCAGTACTATATACCTCTGAGGACAGAAGAGGCATTGACCCGCACGGTTAGTCACGCACACACTCTCATTTTTATGTACACACGCACAAGGTAGCCGTCCACAACGAGCGATCTGGCCGTGAATAGGTAATGCGTAAACAGGCGCCGTGGCGGCAGCCGCCGTTGGTCTCCCTTCTATATACACGGATATACATAGATATAAAATATGTTATCTAGGCGTCGTCTTACGAAAGAGACTCTCACGTGGATCCTGGATCATCTGATTTACTACTTCACTTTGTCCATAGACGATCGGGACCTTCAAGATCTGATAAAATCATCCAAATCAGTCGTGAAGGAATATGAGTGACTTTAGACGATCCAATTCACTAATACCCGTATTCATAGTCCGTCCTTATCTCAAGGAAGCTCGAGACCTCCCTTGAAATAAGGAGGCCTAAGGCTCCGTGTTCTGTCAAGGAAGGTTTATGAAACGCGAAACGAGGAACAAGGGATCCTTATTCCTCAAGGAACAACTATGAATACGGGTATAAGAGGAGGATCTTATTGGAGCAGACGACTATAAACGTACGCAATAGAATTACCTCGGTTTCTGTAGTGGAAAATGGCTACGTCAATGAGCAAAAGAAAATAAATATTAAGATTGGATTAGCTTCCGGACGAATGATCTTTTCTTACTGGGCCTTGGCTTGCTTCAGTGAGCCGACGATCCGAATATTTGAATATCCCGCGCTTATCAGGGCGGATAATATCCTGGATTCTTATAATGGCTGTGGAGAAGCCAATCTGTCAAGGATAACCTCTCAACCTGATTTCATGGATGAAGGCTGGCGATGATACCAGAGATTCTATTGGGTTAGTACCTATTACATTAAGCTTGTGTATGGTTACGCATTATATCTAGATAATATCTAATAGACAGATAGTATATCTTAGGTTAAACATGGACTATATGTACTCCCTCGCGAGATGCGTGCGCAATCATGCGTAATCACTAGCAATTACATGTATACATGTAGTAAGTTAATCTTGCACATATATATAAGTATATCGTGTTCCTAATAAAAGGGGCGGAACTTGAATTAGAGATGAGATACAGGCGTATAAGACGATCTTTTAAGATGAAAAGAGGTTAGGGTGCGGTACTAACAGCCGCTATGTTTAAACCACGTGAATTTTAGTTTAATTTTAATTTGTTATTAATATTTATTCTGACTTTGCAATTTCTTTTGGCAAAACAGTACTTTGGCAAACAGTCACTTTATTGTTAATAATTCTCTATTTTATTGTTTGTTATATATCCAATTATCTCAGGTACCATGATATAGTCATTCTCACGTGTGTTTTCTCGTGTGAAATTATTTATGTAATAATAATAATTCGTGCTCAGGGATATTCTCATTAGACTCTTTAAAAATATCAACCAGCAGCATTATAAACGCTTGATCGTTATGTACCGTTAAACAGGATGCCTAGAATTCTTTATCAGCAACATTATTTGCACAGTTGGAACTTCAGCAATTACAAAGCGTCCCTTTTAGCAATTTACTTGCTAACCTTTCAGCGCGTGCAATTCCGGGATCCGCCGCGTGCAATTCCGGGATCCACCGCGTCTTCTGTATCCGGCATTACGTTACGAAGTCATGATCATATTTAATATCTAGAATCAATTTATTCCCTTTATTTCTTAGAGTCGATCATACCGATATCAAAATCACTAGGTTCGCACGGTGGTTATCCATTGTGCGATCATGTGCCGTTATGAATTTCTATGTATATGAAACGCGTCACCATTGAAGTCGCCTCTTCGGCCTGAGCGTATATAACTGTATATCTTGTAAAGACGCATGCACACCGCACGCGGATTCCCTACAATAACGAAGAAGAGATGAGTAAAGAAAAAAATAAAATTATCAAGACCAATCGTAACGATTTCTAAACGCTTGAATCAGTTCGAATAAAATCATCGAGAGAAATCTAATTTACGTCGGGTTTGCAACGAGCAACAAAATGCGACGCCAATACCATTTCCTTGATTCGTTGAGTCGGGACGCTTTCCGTCCTTATATTTATTTTTTCTTTAAGTCACCTGAGATGGATTTCGGGGATTCCCCGTACTATCAGATTATAATTTAAAAATTGCGACGGTTAGTAAACGGAAATACGACGCTTTGTTTTGACTTGATAAAATAACTTATTGTCGCACGTGAGAAGACGCCTTGAGGACTGGGATAGGTTGGTTATACGACGCGACGGACTTGCCACGCGTAACGGACACGGAATGCGGGAATGGCGATGCTCAGTCAGGTAACAGAGAATTCGCTTTTGATCGAGAATTCGAACGGCGTCGTGATATGGCTGATTTACATACGAAGTGCATTATTACACGTGTTTACACCTACGTAAGGTCTTTGCTGCTGCGTTAGCCGCCATTGGTGGTCCTTTGCGAATTTATCGCTTGCATCTACTATATATTTGTATGTATATACATATTTCTGTATTTTATACATATATATATGTATAATACAAGCACGATCCTCAATGCAACGGCGATCGAACGCATTAAGGACGGTCGTTCGTTAACCTCCTGTCACGACTGAGTATAAATCATTTGGCATAAGACTGGCAACAACTGTCATAAAATTGTGAAAAATATTCTTTATTAATTAAAATAACGGGAATTTATTATAAATATCGTTCGTAATAAAAATTTCAAATATATTTAACTTCGATGTAAACCGGTACTAAGTGTTTATTTTTTTTTCATCATTCCATTTCATCACCCATTGAAGTTTCTAACTGTCAGTTAATTGCGAAGAGCCACTGTCATCGTTACAAATAAGTCACTGACGACAGGGAAGTGATCGTCAGTCGTCACGGGTTAGCGACGAACCGAAAAAACTCAATCTTCCTAGAAAAAGAGTGTCGACGAACAAAAAAAAAGTGAAGATGAGAGAGAAAGAGAGAGAGAGAGGGTCTATAGTAGAAAATTATCGAGGGACAGAGAAAAATTGTAATACGCTCAAGATGGTGGAAAATCGAGGACGCGCAAGACAAAATAGAATCGGAGAAACGTTTTCTTTAACGCACCAATGAATATTGTGCGACTAATCGAGAGTTTTATTGTACATGACTATTTTTTAAAAAAATCGTAATTGGCCGCGTGCAATTAACGCGCATAATTTAACTAGTCGACGTACCCGTCGATGCGTATAGATATAATTAAGGACTCGTACAATTCGAAATCGACCGTCTTCGACGGCCATTAGGGGCATGTTTACAATTATGAAAATCACTTTCATACGTTAACTTTCCTCTCATCCGGTGAAATGACCGTGCTTTTCCAGGTAGACACTTCAAATGGACGATACAAAATAAAAGTAGTAAACGTCGCGTGCTACCCCTCCCCACCCCCTGACACTACCAAAGGGGCGCCGTTACGCTCTGAAAGATTCGATCCACAATTTCTAGTCGCACGATCTTTTTATCGCAATCGTTTCTTTCTTTACATTTCTTCGATCGTGTCGAATCATACTTTTTTACCTTTTTCCCCTCGTTTTGTTTCGTTCAAATTTACCGCCTTCGGACGACAGAATTGAACGCATCTCCCATCTACCGCCTACCCTGTAAAACACCACTGCCATCGCCCTTTTGAATATTATGGATAAACAGCATCGCACGTGACTCGTCTAACTGCACTGATAAGCTCCCTAAACTTCCGCTTACGGTAATGCTAATTAAACAGCTGACCGTGCGATCTATAAAATTCATTATCCTGAAGCCACCAAGCGTTAAACTGTTTACAATAATGGACGCTTTGCTACTGGTGGCTCTTGCTGTGTTGTATAAAACAAATTTATAGGTTATGTACTACTATTTTCCTTACAGTCGTTACTTACGTTAGGAATGTGAATGATAGTGTTGTTGATATTAAAAAAATATCTTTTTTCTACTTCTGTGTATTCTGTGAGTTATTATTAGGGAAAAAAAGATTGATTGAAGAACGCGATTATTTAATGGTGTTTGATAAGAGTGCGTTAATTTTAGGAAAATTAAATTTTATCGTTGCGACAGGATTATTGTTGAAAATAGAAAATCTATACCTATTCTATGGCTATTGCTTTTCTTTTGTGTGCAACTGTTTGATTCGATACGATTATTCATTGCGGACAGGTAAATTTCCGTTTTCAATTATCACTCTTACCTTTCCATATTTTGTTTTATGTTTCGTGGGAGTCTCACCAGTTTCCATGTATGAACAATGCTGCAGAGCTATACCGACGGAATGCAATTACGCGTGCATACGGCGCGGAATCATAGCGCGAGAAACGGCAACTAGCGTTTCTTGCATTAAACTGACATTTCTATAATTGAAGTAATTGTCGAAAGTAACGGGTTAGAGCTCGTGTTGTATACAGAAGAGAATGATTATAATTCATAGCGCGAGAATCATTCATGAATTCTTATACCCGAAGGAGGCGAGGGAGATGCATATTTATATACGTCAATATACGTAGTACTATGGCTTTGAGAAATTTTCCCTTTGGCAGGTCACAATATTCCCGTTCCTTTTTTAACTTTGAATTTCTTATAAGGAAATTCCCACAGTTCAAAATCTCTTGTTAGTTTAGCGCTTCGAATCACAAGTCACTGTATCTAATTTGATAGAATCGTTTGTACTGTTTAAAACAAAACCGTATACCGTATGAATGACTAAAAATGCCATATCATATTTTGAAATTACTTCTTTCCTTCTTTTTAATTCAATAATGTTAACAATTAATTAATACCTGGCTTTCTCCGTAGTAAAAATCCTGTCTTCTTTAAACTGTTCCATCCATGTCGTGTGTTCACCAAAGAACTACGAGAAGCGCGCGAAAATTCAAATTCGAAATTGTATCGAGTACTTTACTTTTTTTTTTCATTAATTTTCAATCAGTCTCGGTTAGCGAAAATTTTGGAAAATCTCGGGAGCTCCACACGAGCGCACCGCTCCTCGAGATAGCGCGAGCTTCACTGACAAGGTAGGACCGGTGTGGCCACCTGCTCGTAGTGTTACCGGAGTTTACCTGAGATGCGTCATGCGTGGTAGTGGGAAGGAAAAGGGTAACAACCATGGCGCACGTATTAGCTTAAGGTTTTCGGCCATAATGGATTACGAAGAAAAATTACGTTATACCTTAATCAGATAGGATCGATGTATAATTTTTGTCAAACATTGTTAAAAAAAACATACATTTACTTTTCAAAGTAATACACGTATACGGTAATATATAATAATTTTCAAATATATAAAAATTTTATATCACACTGTACGCACTGTATTAGTTGCGTTATCTGACAGGAAGTGCGTATAGCTTAACGCTACACGCATTCTAAAACTTGAGAAGACCCTTCTCTTTGAGGTTCACGAACCAGAAAGTACTGCCGACTGTTACACTACCTAATTACAACCGATAATTATTAGTGAAACCACTTCGCGCTTTCGTAACATTCAAAATAGCTTATATAATATCATCGTAATCAGCGCTCGTGACCGTAGAAACAATATACGCGCGCACGTAACTCGTGTCGTTACAAGCGATCTCGAAATAAGGTCCATGTCTTTTTTCTCTATTAGAAAATCGAGAAAGTATCGTTAAGAAGTAACAACGATATTTATAGAACTGATTAGATGTGTGGCACATTAAATGATAGATCTTACTTCCGTTCGATGAAGCTTCTAGCTCTTCGCGTCTGCCTTACCCATGCGCTTTCTCACCAGGCAAAGAAGGGTGCAAAAATGGGTGAAAAATTGTGCACAAAAAACTGTGCACCAATACAAATGATATTCAAATAACCGTGCACAAGATATTTTGAACGATAAACTTAGCACAATTTATTTTTACGACCTGAAGACTGTGCACGGACGATTGTTCAGCACGAACTGTGCACCGTTCAACTGTGCACCATGGTTTATTAACTGCGCACGGTTGATTAATAACTGTGCACGCAACAGTAGAAAAGCGTACCGTCGGGAAGCTAATGCTAAAAGATAAAAATTTATCTATGTAATGCTTTAAATTTGCTCGTTAAATGCTCTTTGTAATTATGTCATTGCTCTACTGTTATTACAAGAACATAAAAACATAATTTTAATGCGCAAGTTTTATTTAAAAATATTGCTGACTTCTCGTAAAGTGGATATTGCTTAAACAAATGCAGTAACAAATATTTGTCTATATTATTCCTGATCCTTACGGTGGCTTAGTTATAAAACTGTCGTTGACGATCGAGTGAAGCGAGCGAGTCCGACACAGTAGTGTAATGCTGTGATAGGTTTTTAAATGGCTGGGTAATGTTAGGATAGCTTAGAACTCAAATGCTGTAATCGGTTAGGATAGGTTAGAATGGTCTGCATATAATTTTCTTTTAATTTTGTGCAAAATTTTTCGTGTAAAGATTTTCTGTGCACAGTTAACCCCTTGAGTATCAGGGACATCTATAAACGTCTAGACCGCCAATGTCAAGGACGCCTATAGACGTCTTCTTAAAACTTAATTTTATTATCAAGATTACTTTTTTCCACAAATTTTTTTCCTGACACTCAAGGGGTTTAATAAACCATGGTGCACAATTGAACGCTAATCAGTTCGCGGTGCACAATCGTCCGTGCACAGTCTTCAGGTCGTAAAAATAAATTGTGCACAGTTATTCGAATATCATTTATTAGTGCACGGTTGATACCCCTCCCTTACTATCGTACTTTCGCACCAGTCAAGTGCGACGCACCGACAGTCGATAATGTAGGAATTCAATAACCTACGGAATCAAAAATACTCTTCCTTACCTCTCGAAGGTAAGACTTTCCTGTAGGTAAACACAATCTCTGCATCCACTGCATCTCGAAGACAGCTCGGTATCACGATCAGTCTCTTCATAACGATCTTGTTTATTCGCACGATGATCCACCACAATATTCCAAGTACGATTGATAAGGTAGAGCAGAAAGAGTGGTCGTCCCCGTCGACACGGCAACGATCGTGAATTCCCCATTCTTTCTCTGTTACATTAGTTCAGCCTTTTTTAAATTGACGTGGCTGTAGGTGCTCTATGCGTGAAATTAACGGTTCCCGCATCTATTGTTGCGAAGAAATTTCACCGCGTCCGTCGAAACGCTGAATTGCGTGTATGCCGTTCACAAGGACCATCGAAGCGTCTCCTGATGACCTCGGTCGGGAGATCGTGAGATTCTGGATCACGATTTCCGCGTACCACGAACACAGCGGCCTTATGGGGGTCAGGCACATTTTAACGTACCCAACCGTCCCGATTTTTCGTCGGTTTGGCCCTCTTAAGTCCCCCGACCGCCCACTGGATACGTTATTACGGGAATTACGCGACCTCTTGTGTTTTCTCTGGCCGCGATCGAGAACCGCGATCGTTCCGCAATTTACTCCGCGCGAGAAGCCCAGGAAAGTCTCGTTCGCGGGACTGTAATTTCAGGCGCGGACAACGAGACTCAGACGTAACTCTAAGGATACTGTACCAGCGGAATGCATTTTTCCCATGGAGCTCCTTATAACGATACACTATAAAATTGGATAATAACTGTCACACACACACACACACTCCCATCGTTACCGACAATTCTCACGAACATTTACATTCTAAAACAATGTGACTGTATATAACTATTTTAACTGCTGACCAAAAATCACTTTCCAATTAATATCGATTATTTAATTCAGACGTTAATCAAAATTCTATGGAAAAAAATTCATTACTTCGTTCTTTCCCTAATTTTTAGTATACAACGAAACACCTTCACTGAACAAGTATTTTACGAATAATTTTTTTTCTCAAGTCACGTCTTCATCAAAACACAAAAATTCACTTAAACACTGAAGACCGAAATCACATTTGAATTTTCATCCAGTAACGTCGGTCTACGATCTATGGAATTTTTTTTGCAATTCCTCCGTTAGATGAGCCGCCACAAGGTGAATTCTTCTCAAAGGCGAGAGAGTCTTTCATTAACAATGTAGATCATGATAGTCGAGTGGACACTGATGCGTAAAGTCGATGCGTAACAACCGCAGAAGGAAAAGCACAGCGGCGATGCCGGGTTTCGAACGCTGACTGGCTGCCGCCGGTGCACGTGTCCGCGTTGCCAAGACTTCTCCTACGCCAACCACCAAGAGACTCTGGGTCAAGCCACGACCTACGGCAACCTGGAGCAACGCGGTCGGCCGATCGGTTCACTCCAAGAAGTCGTCGTCCTCTTTGGAAAGACTGGAGTGGAAAGAAAAATTTCCCGGGAAGCAAAACAGACGACGACGATCCTCTATCCGACTCCATCAGGATGGCTGTAACGGTGGTGATAAGCGAACCGCGAAGTCAAGTAGAGGCGTATGCGAGAAGATGATTACGTAAGGACTAGATGGCAAGATTGTGTCGACGAGAAAGTCGAGATTACCTGACTTGATCTTTTTGGATAACAATAAAAATTATTTGCATAATGCTCATTGTCCTTTGTACACGAGGATAAAAAAATCGATTGACATAAAAGACCTGGAAATTGATAGTTACTGAATCTATAGATTTTTCAGTGGGTATTAATGAGGAATTTTAATTTTAGTCGTAACGACGTAATCAAGATAGGAGAAAAAAATTTATAAGATTTAAGAAACCGGAATGGCTGAATTTTTGTAAACTATATTACATCAATGACCGTCTGTATATATTTAAAACGTATCGATTATGTAGATGGATAAAAATGCGACTGTTGAACTATTCGGTATATAGTTATATACATATATATGTGTGTTGAGTTATTTGTCGTCGGAATTGTTTTTTCGATACGTTTTTATTGCTCACTCGGCACTATATATTGCCTGATAGATTCTCTCACGAACGGGAACGCGACGGTGTACAGTTAAGGTCGCTAATTAGCGATGGCTGGGATCCTGATGTTGTCGGTCCAGTTTTGCGATACTAGAATACCAGCGTGCATCTGTTAGGCTGTGAAGAACAAGATGGTCTAGTATGCTGGTCGTCTTCTTCAGGATACGCCCTTCTTCGATGGCATTTACCGTTATATTATTTACACTGCAATGATATTATACATCTTCAAGAAACGACTGTATTTTATAAATGCCCGATTAACTATAATCCTTTCGCAAAAAATCATTTCTCCACTTAAATACACATTGATGTATAATACATGCATTCTACGTGAACTCGTGTATTCCTATTGTTTCGCGACGCTTCGATTATCATCGTGAAAACCTGTTCCACAATGTCTGCAAAGACGTTGCAGTGTGAAAGCACGAGTTTCAACGTCTTTCTAAGATGAGACGTGAAGGCATTGAAGTCACTGATAATATCTTAATTCGTGAACCACTGTAGTTAAAATCTTATCGGTTGGTAATACCATTGGCGAGGGTATCTACGTTACCGACGTACTACAATGGTCAGTATTATTAAGAAAAAATTAAATATTGATTCACTCTAGTCATTAATTAATATATGATTTTAATGTAACCGAACTTAGAAAGCTATAGATATTTCATGGGAATAATTGTAGCTCAACATGGAGATTCCTTGATATATTTTTTAATACATTTTTAATAACCATTGTGGTCATTCGGCTTTTTTAAGTTCGTTCTGCAATCGACGCGGTTTTTACTTTATGATTTATAACGACAGATGGCGGTGTGCGCAGTCAGAGTTGCGCGCGGGACTGTCGCGTTCAGCTGACGGCTTGTGTAGCCAAGATGGCATCCGCGGAACAAGTCGGTCTTAATAAAACCTGGGAATTATCTCTTTACGAGTTGCATCGGACACCCCAGGATGCAATCACCGACAATACAGAGATTGCAGTTAGTCCGCGGAGTTTACACAGTGAGCTTATGTGTCCTATATGCTTGGATATGCTTAAGAAGACTATGACCACGAAGGAGTGCCTCCACCGCTTCTGCTCCGATTGTATCATTACTGCACTTAGGAGCGGTAATAAGGTAATTATTGTATTTTAATTATTGTACATTCCTAACTGTATTGTTACTTGCCCCTTTGGCATCGCGGGTTATCAGAGTTTATCGTTTTGTTTTTCTTGATGGCAGATCTTAACACTTGTTTACAAGTACTGTGTATTATGGCTGGTTTCTACGGCGCATGTGGATACGTGCTACAAACCTATTTAATGATTTGACGTGTACTTTTTATGTTTGGAATATTAATGACTGCATAATTAGTGGAAAAGTTTACTTTAATAGACATGCATACGTTCGAGCATAGGGAAAGTAAACTTAATTAATGAGTTATTGATATAGTTTTCTGTTTTTTAATTGTGATTTCTATTGTTTTCTATTTAGGAATGCCCTACATGCAGAAAGAAGCTGGTGTCAAAACGCTCACTGAGGCCAGATCCAAATTTTGATCTACTGATCTCTAAAATCTATCCGAGCCGTGATGAGTATGAAGCACATCAGGAACGTGTGCTGGCAAAATTGAATAAGTCTCACTCGCAAGCTGCACTAGTAAACTCGATAACGGAAGGCATTAAACTGCAGAGTCAAAATCGACCACAGAGATCCAGAAAGAATGCAAATGAATCTGAAAATGCAAGTAACGCAACTTCGTATAACAATACACCAAATCCAAGTGCACCTACGACACCAAATCCAGCAGCAAGTGCTGCCAATCAGAGTGATTCCTCCCAAAGTGCAACAGGACCATTGAATAACAGTGGTGGGGCTAGTAATAACAACAATTCCAATTCCCAAAATTCTAACAGCGTTTCTCAACCTGCTAGTAGTCCAGCAGTATCAGGAACGACATCAAGAAATTCAACGACACCTTCACCAAATCCTGCAAATCAGATACCTAAGCCACCTAAACGACAGAAGAGCCTACAAAATTCTGAGAATGATTCGTCAAGCGCAGAAGCCGAAACAGGTGGTGGTGACTCGATGGTAGACACAGAAGGTGAAGGACCAAGCGAACCATTAATGCTAAACGAAATCGAGCTTGTATTTAAACCACATCCAACGGAAATGGCTGGTGACAATTCCTTGATAAAAGCTCTCAAAGAAAACAGTATTCGTTACATAAAAACCACTGCAAATGCAACAGGTAAGAATAGTAACATCAGACAAAATAATCCTTTATCGATTAAATAATTAACACAAATCATTCCTGTCTTTGCCTACAGTGGATCATCTTAGCAAGTACCTAGCAATGAGACTGACCTTGGATCTGGACACAGAGCTATCGGAGTCTGACAGATTACTAAACTTCTGTATCTACATTGCACCCTCTCCGGGTCAACTAGTAGTCCTGAGTGGATCTCAGACACTACGTCAAGTAAATGACAAATTTTGGCGCGTCAATCGACCTCTGGAAATGTACTATTCTTGGAAGAAAACCTAGGGAAGGCCTAGAAAGTCTCAATCGGATGGGAGCTAGTCGCTGCACGCAACCAGACTCCACAACGATCGTGCTCAACCGCGCAAATCAATGAGGCAATGGAAATCGTTCCAAGTCTTCGTCGAGAACAGAGAGTCAAACTTTCGAATAACAAGAAGAGAGACTCACGGAGGAGAATCATCTCCGTGGACTACTTAAGAGTGTTTATGGTTCGTGGTGCAATTATATGTGTCGCTCGTTAGACTTTAACCTACGGACATCGTCGCGGACCTTCAAGACTTACAAAGTCTTCGTGTAAGTCGGCCATGTAAATACAAAATATAACCGTGAAAGGTTAACCGCGATGCTGAAGTCTCACGGAGAGTTTTCTGGTAGTTTCGTGACTCCCCGCTATTTTATATTCACGTATATAGAGAAACGTAGCACCTTACGACCCTTTGACCTCGCGTAAGTGTCCTCTCTATGTCCAACTGATACGAAGCGGTGATGTTTATAAACATACAACAGTAAACAACAATAAATTACGTTGTCCGCGACAACGCTGTTGTATAGTTTTCGATGAGAATAAATTGGTGTACATAAAATATATACCGAAGAGTTCCACAGTATCAATGAATCAATGCGTAACCTAATTTATTTTTCAACAGAGATCGGCTGCCTCACGGATTTTTCATAAATTTCTCACTTAACCGTTGACTGATAACAAGAATGGAGATAGAAAATAAAAGGCAAGAATGCAGCAGCCGCGTTTGTACCGCTTCGCTGAACGAATCGATCCAGGAACTGAGCTCCTCGTTCAGCCTCCTCGTATTTCAATAATACAGGAGAGTGCACTCGACTGGGCAGACGTGGGAATTGGAAATCCGATTCTGCGTTTCGTTAAAAATACATGGAAAGCATCTTTGCTCTACGACAAACTTAGACAGAATAATCAATATGTCCTACTATGCTTCAGTTAACATACTCCTTCTGCGTAAACTCATTCTTTTTTTCTTTTTTTCTTTCAATGACTATGTTCCCACCGGAGACGAGTTGAACGATGAAATACGTGTATTGTGTATCTATATATTACTAAAGTATATAGATATACATTCAATGTATTTCAACTCCCGTTCATCGCTGATGGAAACACAGGCAATGACGGAACCTAATGCAAATATTCCTTTGATTCGTGGTCTACGTCTGTCGACTTCTGATAAACCGACTACTATAATATACCGTCTGCCTACTACGGTACCGTAATACGCTTTGCGTGTGTAAATTCAATTCCCGTATTTCATTCAGTCATGCGAATTCCGTTTAAAGACACCGAATTTCTGGAATAACCAAAAGGATAGCAGTGTACTTTCGAAGATGCGATAATGACAAATAAAAATTCCTCTCTTCAATGGGGGTAGAGTAATAATCATATCTTTTTGTATTAATTGTTTACTTCGGGTATTAAATTAATTTTTCCTTATTAAAATCTAGAAATTCATCGCATATCGAGTACAGTATAGACTCTAGCAAATTTGCATATGGTCGATAGACTTGGTTGCTTGATTGGCAAAACAAGAGTCCTTTGTGGGAATTTCTACGAAGAGAGGGGATAAAGCGGAAGTGCCGTACATCATGCAGTTCCGGTCGTACATCAGTTCGGACGTCTGTAAACGGTGTCTGGAACGATTTTGAATTTACCCCCGTGAAATTCCTCCAACGCCGCCCACCTCCCCTCACCCCGCCCTTGTATCCCCTCTCCGATTACTTCTCTCTAGATTGTCTAAACTTCCACGTGAATCATTCCTTCTGGTGCTAATTAATTAAGGCTATCTGGCAGATTGTTGCATTCTAGTTGCACCTGATTACGGGTTGGACGTCGTGTGTTTTAATTGTGCGCGCTTCTTAATTAACGCTTCGAGTTAATTGTGCGAAATTAATTCGGTCTCGCACTGAACGCATCCTCGAGCAGGACCACGATATTAATTGCCACGTAAGATCGCACGCAGGCTTGGAAGCGTAAAGTCTTAAGCAGATTTCCTAGAAATTCTATAAAAATGGAAATTAGTTATTCCACTTTTAAGATTCAATCAGAATACGGAAATTTATTATGGCGCTTGATGAAATTTCGTGGAAATTTGTTAATTCATTATTGTTTCTTTAATTATTGTCATTCCCACTGTGTATTTATGCACGATAGGGATTTTTTTTTAATTGATTTACAAAATTTAACGGATACCTAACGGTTGTTTTGAACTTTGTTAATTTCTCACAGAGCTATTAGCATTTCTTTAGATACTCGTCATTCCTAAGATTATTTATACTTGAAGTTTTCAAACTTTCTGTTCACGTACTACAGTTTTTTGACTTATCGGACACCGTACTACATTCAGAATCTTCAGATAAGGATTCTTCTTCTGTACTCTGAGAATCGTCTTCGTCGTCTTCAGAATCTTGTACGTGACTATCTGAATAATTTCCGTTGACGTTATTAACCTCAAATTCGTTTTGATAATTTGGAATTTTCAGAGCAAGATCTTCGTACTTCTTCTTAACGGATCTGTATTGTTCACTGGATTCAAATCTGAAAGCAGGTCATCGAGCTTTTGGTAAAATGTAAGAAAATATTTTTTCAAAGACGTTTTGCATTTTGTATCTATAAAAAAGAAATCATTTTCAACAAGTTTCACGTCTCAGTCCACTTGCTGCAGGATACAGCTAAGTTCATCACCCTGTAGACATTCGATACGGTTTCCCAGTACAGATCATTAGCATCGTATCCAAAGGTGTAGATAGTCATCATGATGATATATCAGAACTTAAGGATCTCTAGATATATAGTATACTAGAGAATTATACTAACGGCATTTTATCAGGTTCCTTGTACCAGAGCGGATAAGGCGTGAGTTTTCCATTAGGGATGCAATTTTCAGCTGGTGGAAACTTCACCTTGAAACACGCCGGTTCTACAGTCTCTTCCAAAAGAGCTGACACCTGTTTCGCATACTGTTCCGTACCAGCAGAATGTTCTAGTCTGCCGAAAAAATGTACCGTTTAAATAAATTAATTATAATAATCAATTATGTTAATTAAGATTCTATAAAGTCGATTACTTGTACAACATCTGCCTGGTAAATTCAGTCTTGCCACTATCGCGCCGCAAAAATTCATTTACAGAAGACGATTTGATTTTTTCTTTTCCAAAATCTTTTGCATTATAGAAATTTCCAAAATGCGCCGCAGCGTCGGTGGGTACGTGAAAAATTGGTGGGGAATCTTTTAATTCCTTTTTATGGGATTTCCTGGTTTTTTTACATGTCACTGTACGGGGTTTGGATCTTGAAAGGAAAAAAAGATATTTATTTTGTTTGAACCAATGAAGTTTTTAGAATCTTTTTTATGCTGTTATCTTGATTTGAGGATAGAACGTGATTGGATTTTTAAATAAATTTTTTTTATTGCGTAACGGTTGACAGTGAACGAAAATATTATTAGAGGCCCGATTACCGTTCACCGCTCATTTGGTTACTGAGGTGTGAGTGATGTTAATTTTAATAAATATACAAAGTGATATTGACACACTTGCAACAATTATTGACTATTTCACTGACAAATATCATCGTAGTATCATCAACCGTCATTCGATCTACTTATTGTCCTCGCGTTTCTCAATTTCCTCTAAATTTATGCAATCCTGCATTTGGCAGAAGAAGACAAAAGTAATTGCAACATTGAAAAACAAACCGGAAGTAACATAAAAGAAACTATTTACTGCGATAATTTTTTAAATGTGGACGGACTCAGCGACACGTGAACCTCGTCCGATTTGACAGATCTCTTGCTTAAACTGGAATCGATAAAATTTCGAAATTTCCCCGACATTTTTCATCAGCCACAATAAAGTTTTCGTCCCTGAAAATAATAAAAACCCAAAAATTTTAACCTTAATCAACAAACGCCAAGACGTTGAACAACTTTTTTTTTCGATCGATCGCAACGTATTTCCGGTAATTGAAAATCGATCACCTAACCTCAATCAAAATTTTTATGAAATTTCCCACTTGTTTATTTTCTACAAGATTAAATTCAATAATAACAAGATTCAAGAATTTTCATATTAATTGTTATAACCTGAATCACGTTACACGGTTATGCAGAGCGTGACTTTAACAGCAATTAATTATTTATCGAATCTCCAGTATAAGGCTAATAAGACAAATAAAGAATGACGTAAATAACGTATCCATTAAGTGCATCGTTGTGCAAAACCATGATACTCCTTGTTTTGTCTGGCGTCGTGTTAAAACGCCAGGAATTAGCACCGGCAGCTTACCATACGTTCTGTGCTAGAGAACTCAAAGAGAAAGAAACGAAGGAAAAAAAAGTTGAGTCTCAGTCTGGAAGGTTCGACATTTAATAAGTACGGACAAAACCTTCTCCGCCATTCTACCGCCTACTCTGTGCCAACTAGTAAAGTTCATTGCACCAAGGCGCATAAACCGTACGGTGCATGGTACATATCTACACGCTTACACGATGCAATACACAGGGTGCGTTATCTGCTGAGTAGAAATACCGTGAAAGATGTAGAAAATAGAGAAATTGGAAAAAAAAGGAAAAAAAAGACATTCACAGAGAGTCTTCCAAGTTGGCAGAGACGAGAATATTTTATTCGACTGTCTGTACGCTGATTTGATGAATGAAAAAAAAAATAAAAAAAATTATATACACAGTCTTCTACTAATAAGCTGTCTGGCAATAGGATACGTATTGAATACACATTGCACGGTCTGTGGATCCTTGTGATCGAGCAAATAAAATGGCTGACTCCTATTGGATATGGTTTTTAGTACCGATCGATTGTTTCGAACAAATGATTTTTGGGATACAAAAAAAACGAAGTGAAAGACGAATTTAATTGTTTTTCGATCCTTGGAAAACAATAGAAATCGAGGAGTCATCTCTTGTCCATGAGGGGAGAATTTACTTGAAATTACTTCTTAATGATCGTACAGTGAGAACAAAGGATCTTGTTCGGTCATTTTATCCAATCCTGATACAGTTAAGTAATAATAATGTCGTAGGATGTATTTACGGGTTTGAATATCACGCGTTACTGATATCGTAAGACCAGAATTAGAACTATATTAATTTTCGAAGGAATTTCGCGAGCGATTTTTATAATGGGTTATTTCGGGGATGATATTGGTCTTCGCGATTATTAACGATTACGATCGATACCGATCAGTATGATCGGGCCAGGAAAGGTTAATAATGTTCACTGGCCGCGGGGCTAGCAACAATCTGGTTTCAAACGAGACTTCGGGAATGATCGGGCATCTTCGGCGCCCTCTGCGCACTCATAACTTCAGCTCGTGTTGCAGCGGCTCAGTTGCTCGCGCGCATCACCTCGGGAAGGACGTGTTTTTGTACTTGGAGCATACATACTTAATATTTCTTTGATAATAACTATTTTTATTAAATATACATTTTTATTGTGCATCACAAGAATTTTATGAGGAAACGATGTGTGGGGGTTTGAGGTGAGTTCTTTTTATTCTTTTTTTTAAATAAAACACTTTAAAAATTCACAAAAAGTTTACTGCTAGAACGACTATTTTAATATTGAAATATTTTGTGATTTATACGTATTGATAGACGTCAAAAGCAAATGTATGAATTATTTACACGGCTAACTGGTATCGGGAAATCAAATGTTGTAGCATATTTGAATTCCGGGGATTCCCCTATGTATCCGAACTGTTTTCTTCTTTTCTTTTTTTGATACGCTTTGATATCTGAATTTTTTATTGTCTGCCTTTGATGGATAAATCAAGCAAATATTGACTGGAACCAGCATATATTTTTATTGCGTTACCAGAATGTATCGTCGAAGTCATTGAATCCCGTGTAAATATGTACACAGAACATTTCCCTATTGAATTTCTATAAGCTCCCCATAAATTTTGATTCAGACCCAGATTACCGTGACTTTGCAATGATAAATTATCCTTTATTAACTTGACGATTCATTGTATCCTAATCCACGTGCGTTTCTAAGAGTATCTCAATGTCTGACATCTTTTCATCCTTTTTGTCTAGCAATTTACTAACGTGGTCGTAAATATTTATTACCGCTGTTTGTGGTTCCAATCTACAACCTGCAGTGTTGCACCGTCACACAGGTAGTCAATATCGATTCTCTATTTTGTGCCAATAAACTATTTTTAATCGTATACAAGATGCAGCCCATTTCCCACTGACAATTTTCATAAATTTTCATTAAATATCTATTTCTTTATTTTACCCTCGACAATGCTCCAAAATTACTAGCCGACTATCGTGCGCATTATAAACAATCTATAGATTGCTTTAATCATCGATCCTTACCTGCCTTTATAAAAATTTACTAATTAACTATGAAATGCAATCCGATCGATCGATCTTACGGGAACCGATAAATCGTCACGACTTTTCGTGTACCAAGTAATCAGGTAGCCACTATATATCTATATATCTACAAGTACAATCCTGTCGACGCTGTCGCAATATTTAATTTTCTCCCATAGCGAAGGCTGCAAGAAAATCATCAAACATTACAACACGCGAGCCAACACTGTCTAATTATTCACTTGAAACTCGCAATGGAGCGTAGGACCTCGTGGAAGTTCAAAGATAAAATAATTCATGCGATCCTTGACAGAGTTTCGTTGACTTACGGAAATGGCCATTTTGAATTTATAAAAAAAAAAATAGGACACGCCTAAGGTTGATTACATTAAAGACAGTCAAGGTGCGAAGAATATACCTTAAAGCGACGAAATAAGAAAGGTCATCAAAAATTATGAAATTATGAAAAATTAATAAAACTAACTGTACGGGCTTATTCAAGAAAAAATAAATCCCTTTCATTGTAACGATACGCTCATTTCGAGTGCAAATATTAGCACTATGCACTTTTCAGTCGGTCGCAACTTAATGCAGTCGTCGGAAGGGTCGCCCACGCATGTAATGTATATATATACAAACTGTGTCTCCACATATGATAGAGACTGTACTCATACTATTAGGCGCGGCCTTTTACCTTGCGTCTTTTTTATGTGCGTGTGTGTGTGTGTATATACATCATGTATCCAGCATATATAACAACAGTCACGTAAGGGTCCCAGAGACTCGTGTGTGGCGTTAGTCACGAACTCCCCGGTCAGGGGGTGAAAGGCTCCTCCCATTCTATGACGTATACTTATATCTATATACCCACATGGCTGCATTAGGGGAAAAAGAAAAAGGTGGAAGGCCACTGCATACCGCGTGCCTCCAACCTGCCTAAGCATCGGTTCAGCTTCAAGAAGGGAAAGGGGAGAAAATACACGAGGGAGGGACACGTAGGAAATACATATGTGTATACAGATATCCTTGTCGGGCAGCAAACTACCCGTACGTTGGGGTCAAGTGCATTTTCTAATACCTACCCAACAAATCTCTGACGCAAGGTCCACCAGGGGTGAGGATATCAATACTTGATACACCCTAAACCTGGTTTACTAGATATCATGTACGAGGTATGATTTTTTCATGTAAAAAAGAAAAAGATTGTAGATGCGAAGTTTTTTTGGGGCTGAAACAATTAAAAAATTTTTTTCGAGGTTAAAAGGTTGCTCGTGACTCATTTAAGGGGAGGGTATTTTATTTCTATGTGTCAGTCCACTGAAAAATATGTACTATGTGACGAATGCAAAAGAAAGGAAGTTTTCGAATTCGTGACGCGCATCACGACGAGTCTTCGTGCATTCTTGGGATTCTCTGTGGGAAGAATTGAGGTAAAAAAGAGTTTGGCACTCGTGACCCGTTCAGGTAGCGAGACTCGTGTTGGAAGTTCGAAATGCGGTGTTGGATGCTTAATGATTTTTTCCTTTGGGGTTACGGCAATTAGTGGCAGTTAAATGACGCTATGTGGTACGCGTTTAATCGAAGGGATTAAGGACATAGAGAGACAAGAATGATAATGACGTACCGATGGATAATACATGAAAATTGTCTGTCACATATGTTCCTTTTGTGTCGGTTCTTTTCACTGTTTGATTACTCCCTTCCGTTAATACTCGATAAGATGGCGCCACATGCCAGTTCCGGTGTACAATCCGTGATGTATACATCTCCCGGTCGAAGTAACGGAATTGTCGGAATTGGAAGTCTGCCCACGGTGCACGCGATGTCTGGAATTATCTAGAATTTAGGGTAAATACCACCAGTAAATGAAAATCTAAAGAAAAGCCTCCAGTGAATGAACACCCGCGTTAAAATCACTATATACAGATATAATTTACGTGAACGTTTTCATTTAGAAGGAAATTCGACCAATTCTGATTAATTACAATTTACAGAGATGTCTGGATTGTTTTGCTCTATTAAGTTCAACAATTCAAACAGTTTCCAATCCTCATGAATTTGCCATCTTTCACATTAATCTCACCTCTTTTTCCCTTCTCGCCATTCACAACTTAACATTTGGCAACACTACTTGACAAGCTGTTAGTTAATCAGAGCTGGTCGAACTCGCCCTTCCTGGAGCCTGGCCATTCTCAGTGGTGGAGTCATCATACCGTGAAATTACCGTACGTTTCGAAGATTGTTTTATTCGTCTTTATTCGTTCTATTGTTTCTTACTGCGATTTCATTGACTCGAGTCGTGACTCGTGACACGGGCAAAGTTCCAGGCCGATGCACCGTTATGCAGAATTGATCATAGGTTAAAGTGAGAAGATGAATAGAAATGATATAAAGAGGATTACATTGGAGAAGCGGCAAAGTGGTTAAGGTTCGTACACAGTGCATAAGATAAAACGACTATATTAGATCAATGCGTATATTACGTCGCGTGCTCGATAAATTGCTGCGGGATGTTTTTTCTATTTTGTCTACCGAAGAAGGGACACGCCTGAAGAGATCTTTGATAATCGATACGCCATGATCAATATAATCGAATCGTTACATGCTCGCGCGGCTTAGACTCTGTGCACTCGTTTGTAATTTCCACACTCTTCTGTTTCTTTTTTGTCGAAGAACCATATCATGGGTGACGGATACTTACGGGGCTGTGATTTTTAGTTTTAGATCTGAACTGGGAAATATGAATTGACGTGTGCAGGGTAAATTAGGTTGGACTAACCTAACCCAACCTCGCTACGCTTTGAGGTCATTCGTGTTACTACGTAATGGCGACCCTCTGAAGGCGAAATTATTCCTGTCACGACCTCGAGAAAGTGCACCGCCACTAATTTCGCAGCATCCCCTTTGATCGTGGCGTTTTATCGAAATTAATTGAAGCCGTTACGATGCCGGAGACGTGGCATAAATTGCATATTTATAATTCGGTGTAAGTTGCAGGAAGAGAGACTCGTATTGGATATAAATCTTGAATAAAATAACCTTCTCTGAAGTGAGTTTATCTTCGTGAATGTGAGGAAAGTCGTAGCAGTCAAGTCGTAATGTATGAATCCACAATTTCCTGAATCTATAAGAGCGTCGCTATTTTCTTTCAATACTAGTGCCCATTCATTCCTGCTAATCTTTTCTGAGCAAGAATTCTTCGAATACTCTGGTCTCTCGTGAACCAGTATTTCTCGCGTGACTCTTCTATCTCGCGATATTCAAATGTCCCAGCAGTACCGTTAGCAAAAGTTAATATGGCCGCCATTGAGTTCAAAGCTCGCAATTTAAAACGTTTAAATTCCTGCCTACAACGTTTGTCTAATGTTACATAATTCATACAGATATATGTATAGTATATTAGAAAAATTAGTAATTCTCAAATGCTTATAGCTATCGTGAAAGAAATATAAACTTGATCAGCGTAGTACTCGGTTTAATAATGGGACATCTTCGTATACCGCATGGGGAGTTATCGCTAGGTTATATCATGAGGACATATTTCCTGATAGGATAATCGACATTTATCCTAGGAGTCTAGTAGGCACCACCCAAGAAACACGAAATGATAATCTAGGTAGGTGCACGTGTACGATAAATCGCGGCAGCGAATAGAATATTATAAATGGCCGACAGTTGGTTAGGTTGATGCCGCTATAAATTACGACTTAGCCCAGGATTGTAAAGCGACCATTGGCCAGCACAGCTGCGTCGGGCTCTAATTATGCGCTTTGCCCTCGGGACGATATAGTTAATTAATTGCAAAAGAAATCCACGACAGACTCGCTCATTGTTGCAAATGTAGTCGCATTAAAATCGTTAATTGGAGTGTGAGAAATCGTAATGGCCATAAAACGCTTAGTTCTAATGGGAACTAATCGCCTCGTTTGTACCATGCATTTATAATGCCGAGTTCCTAAGCGACCGTTTCGCCCGATTGCGCAATAAATACAGTTGCGTAAATTTCACGTGGAAATATCTCTTTCTTTCCTGAAAGCCTGTTTTCCGCGGAAACTGAAAAAAAGCGAGGATGCGCGTGGCCGCGAGTGCGCTGCGCGTTTTAAAAAGGCGCATATACGCCTTATTATCGTAACACCGAGTTCCCATGTGCACGAAACGTGTAATCAACGTTTACTGCCAAGGGTAATCACAGGGTTTGGCCTAGCATGGAATTAAGGATCTGGGAATGAACGCGCGAGGGCCCAAAAGAGCATTTTGGGACCGATAATCAGTCTCGCGTGCATTGGTACACGTGAAATCCGCCAGGGGCGCCACTTGGGGGGTCTCGAATTTAACTGTAACCTCAAATTCAGGAATACGCGACGGACTATTCTTGGCATGAAATACAATTATAATCGTACCACTCTGTATTTTTGAAGAACCGTCGATGTAATTTATTAGCTGCGAGAGCTACATCCGTCAGCAACCAATTCATCGAGTCACTTTGATACGGCTCGAAGAAATTGGCAGGATAATTTTGTAGTACTCTTACTTACTATTAGCTGATCAATGTCTGACAGTAATCTTTGCTACTAGCCGTGAATTTATTTTTATAATACATCGGCTGGCTTAAACGACTGACAAATGCAATTCTCCTAGTCATGCGTAGTTAAGCGGAGGTATTAGGATTTTCTGAACTGACAGCCGTGGGCTAAGGTTAATTCACGTGGGAAAGAAAGCCCAACTGGTCTAAACCGGGAGTTTCTCGAACTAACTCTCTTAGACGTGTTTATTTTTATGCTTGGGTAATTCACGAGCAAATCACTTTCTTGTTCAGCTAATTCGCACGAGTCGCAAACCAGTTAAAGAATGCCGCGAATAGCCTTCGGGCTCTGCTGACTGCGTGTACAGGACTATCCACTTTAAACGTGATAATCAGACTTGACAGCTGTCATGCAATTGTTTAAGTTAATCACTTTGAGAAATTGTACAGCCACGAAAAGGGCAGCACGGTTTTGGGAAGTCATAAATTTCACGGACCTATCATCGAAGAAGGGCTTCTTGTTCTATGCTGAGATTTTTGGGGTTTCCTATACCTGCCGCGAGTACGAGAGGGACACACTTATGGGTACTTACGTGCCCAAGAGAAGGACAGATGTACTCGTGAACGGAATCCTGGGTAGAACCCTTTCTGACATCGGTTTTTCTACATGGATGCATTTTACATTGTTCTATTTTTCAGGACAATGCGCATCTGTACAGTATAAATGGGTGTAAACAGAGCCGAAATTGTAACTAAGTAGAAGGGGGGAAAAAAAATGAATGAAACAAGAGAAACCTTGAAACCAATGAAGGAGACGGAAAAAAGGTCGAGCGGATGTTTCGGACGCGGCTCAATGCCCCAGGTCCAGGTCTGATCTTCCACTCAAGTAATTTACTTATTTTTATTGTCGTATCAGCTTTCACGCGATGCACCCAAATTCTCGTATTGATTCCACTCTGCACGCATCCTTGTGGCTAATTATTGGAGAATTCGTATTCAAGCTGCGATGCTGCAATCAGAGCAATGAGAGGCGACTGGATTTATTTTTAAGCATAGCAAAAAAAGCCGGCTTATTTTAAGAATATTTTCGACTCTTGTTATTCTTACAGCCAAGCCTTTACGACTTTTTCTGTTTTGTGAGACAATGAAAAGATTATGCAAAGTCACGTATTAAGGTACGATTCACTCTGAATCTCATCGATCGCCTCTTTTTGGATTTCAGTCAATGACAACAAGGAGTCAGGAATGCCTCCAGGATAATTTGTAAAATCCAAAAATTCGTTTTCATCTCTTTAGCCACCTGTTTCCGGATAATATTTCAAATTTCGCTCACCCTCTTGGGACATTGCAGATTATTCGTTCGTCACCCTGGAACTAATTCGGATTTAACGTGTCAGCGATCTCATGCTGATTAAATAGCTCGGAAACACCTTAGGCGCTAAGGTACACGAAGTCTCTTGCAAAACGGTAACAATTTAAAGCCTCCTCAACGCGTGCTTCCTACATCCAAAAAATATGAATGATAATTTCAGGTTAGACGCAAAAGGGGGGTACAAGGCAGAGGAGAGTAATTTCGTGGAACGTGATCACCGATAACGACTGCAATTACGTGCATAAATATATATATAGATATAACCCAGCATCACTATTATTATACAGTACAACGCTAATGTCCCAATCATGTAGCCACATGTAAATTTGCCATTAGTACCTGATCAGTCTCCATGAATAATAGCTCTTGCTCGACCATAGACTACCATTACGAAGGTGGCCCATGATTGTACATAAAATGAAGGTTAAAGATAATCCTCTATTGCACAGAATGAAAACACGTCTTGTACTCGTGATCCGGAATCCACAGCACGAACGTTTCGTTGCCCAGTGCACAGTGAACTGGGGCTGTTAAATCACGTTTAAATGTCGCGCACTACTAAAGGCGTATTTGCATAACCTATAAAGCGACATTACGCACCACTAAGCTCCGCGCCATAACTTTCCTCATTCTATAGCTTCATTAGTCTTCTGGTATTTCTACGCGTACTCGTTTCACGTTGAGAACTCGATGGTTTCTTGCTGCTCTTAGGTTCCTCCATTCTTTCAGGTCTTATCCTTTTCCTTTGTTTCTTTTTTCTTTTCGCTTCCCTCTTTTCTTTAGCCGATGCATCATTCAGTGTGATGGCCCCCAAGGCTTATAAGGATCTAGACGAGTAGGTCTCGAAACAGGTGCGAGTTGTCTTTCCTCTACTTCTTTCTACCTATGGTGGTATACCTTTTACGCCATCTTGCTTTCCTTTCATCTCTGCCCTTTGCGATCCCTTGCTCTGGACTTTTTTCCCTTTTTCCTCTTTGGCTTTGACGCTAGTTACTTCCGTGTAAGTACATGGCCTTTGGTATATCTTCGAATGGTCACTCGTCATCGCCATCACTTTTCCAGCTTTGCTGCGCGATCGCGGATCGAAAGTGAACTGCAAGAATAAGAAATTGATTTTTATCAATTTTGAAATATTTATGTATATACATGCAGGATTAATCAACCTAGTTGACTCTCTTGACAAAGTTATACAGTTACAGGAGTCGTATGACAGCTGTCAAGTAACACTGAATATATCCACTCGTAATAGTTCTATACACTTTAAGGTTATGATTCCCATAAAGCGAAACCTTAAGTCGCGTTTTAATTGTCGGCCCACAGTTTCGCGTGTACCAGACAAAGAACCGTTCAGACCGTCTTTAATTGCATGGGAAAGCGGAAGAAGGCATGGAAATTAAGATTGTAAGTTCTAGATAGATTTTTAAATATCTTTCTAACTGTCGTACGTTTGGCTATGTTGACGATTTTTTTTTCAACCGCTACCAATTTTTACTGTTTATCAGCTCTTATGCTTGTCATAGATGGTCTTCACCATGGCTGAGAATCACTGATAGCCGTTACTCGCACGAGCAAGACACTTCCTTAGCGGGATGCGGACCGAACCTCGGCCAATTATAAAGCTTCCACTCGGGATACTTGTTTCAGAGAGGTTGGGGCATTAAAGAGCCACGTTTGGTATGGCGGTGCTCAAAGCCATAAGTGCGTATGTGGTTTTTCCTTCCGCGTTGCTCGATCACTTTTAGCAAGACATCGGAAATCTCTGGTACCATATAATGCAGTTATCTGGTGTTACATATATACATATACACACATATATAACGACGCGTTCACATAGAATATCACGTTGACTCGAATCAAGACCCGTTCTGTTGCACAGGTCTCCGACTTCTACGTGACTGAAACAAAGAGCAGCGTCACGTTTTCATTGACCGTACCTTATTGTTATATACCTAGCTACCCCGTAACTTTACTCTTCTCTAACGTCCCCCTCCCCCCTCCCCCTCACCCTCCATAAACTTTCCATGCACCGTCGCTTTCACGGCGTCGAAGGCTTTTGAAGCTGTTCGCTCTTTCGAGTCGCTCGAAGCCGTAGATTTACTTGATTTTCCCGGTTCTAGCTTTTAGATGGCGACTCTGTGGGGTGCCTTTCCCCTTTATTTCTTTATATTCTCCCTGTACACTCGTCCTTAGTAAAGAGGGTAATGCAATTCCTTAGGGAGTTCGAGATACGGATCATTAAGGTATTGGGGTTTAGTTAGGGTTGGCAGTCTTTTTTCTTTTATTTATTTCTTCAGGATTTTTAATTTGGAAAAATTTGAATTTTATACTCGAGGTAGGTGCCATTAGACATTTTTGATATCGTATTTGTGCTTCTCGCTAAATATAGATTAGTATCGGGTTACGGGTATCTGCATTGTTTGTACCATTTTTTTTCAAACCTGTTTACACGTACGTGTTCCGTGTACGAAGATATCGTCGGAGCCCACGAGGAATCTCTAATACGTCTAGGCTTGACCGAGGGTCGAGGGCGGAGTCAGCGACACGTGAAAACGCGCCCCAACTTGGAATGCCGTTCGCATTCTCCGAACGGTGTGTGTCTGGTGTTTGTCGTGGGTGGAGGATCGGCTACAGTGAATACTGGTATCTATATGCATGCACGTTTTTCGCGGCGTTCACAAGCGACGTAAACCGGGGAGTGCATCATCGGCGAGCATACGAGCGCTAAGAGAGCAACGAGATGAACTCTACCTTCCGCGAAATCTCGTCTTCTCTTATTCCCATCACGTACCTTGACGGACAACTCTTCGGGCCTCTTGGCAAAGGACGCGGGAGTCGAGGGAATTGGAGGAGTAACGAAAAAAAAAAAAGATACAGGAAGCATCGCCAAGGGAGAAGGCACAGAGCTCTTTTTTTAACTCCCTTTCGTCCCGTGTCGGCCATTTTAAGGACATCGCGTGGGAATTTCAAACCGAGGACGCCACGACGTTTCTACGTGATTTTCAAATCTCGTCGAATTATTCAAAAACCCTGTTTTTTATTACTAGTTTTTACGTGGTGCTCCCGGGTACGGTATGTTTGCTCGATATTATTTAGTCACTGGGTATTCGTTTATCACGAGGATATCGTAATGTCTTACTATGACGAAATACTTTGCCCAATTACGGGCGACTGTATCTTTCTTCGCTAAGTCGTTAACATGTAGTCGGTTTACCACAGGGGCCAGAATCCGTAAGGTAGACCCTATATAGAAAATCGATGATGCGAGGCTCTAAGGGGGCGGTTTCTTTAGTCATTAATCATCATGGCGATTGGCGATGCTCGTCCGATGCACCGGAGTCTGCTGACGTGAAATTTTATTTTGGCAAGTACTCCCTGACATCGATATGAGAGCCACGAGTAATGGCTGCCACTGTGACACGCAATAACCTTCAATTTAATGGAGGCCATTGATAGGTATCTTTTATATCCTTCGTTGATAATATCTTGATAAATTCTCAATCCGGATTGCAATTATACTACTGTCATTAAGTCAACCTGAGTGTTTGACCGCTTTCGGGAAGCATGACTGGTGACGTATTACGTAAATATATATATATACTAGAGTGGGTATATTATTTATGTATATTATATACACTGACAGACTGGTTCGTAAACTATTTATAATCTCATCTCGCGTAACTCACGTGGCAATGTTTATCGATTACGAGGTCAGAAACGGAGGGTACGCTGAACTTTTGGCACACTTACAACAAGCGGCCATGATGACGATGATTACGACGAGTCCACAATGGGCCACGGTCAAGGACCCTCATTATGCTTTAGGCATCTTTGAGTAACTGTACGCTGTTTAATTATTTATTATACGAGGCGAAATGGAATGAGCAAAGAGAGTCAGAGATCATTGGAATCATCAAACCAGTTTTTGGGTCACTGATAGAATTGGCAGTCACGCAAGAAACACGTAATGAAATTAACGGCGCCTAATAATATTTGAATATACGTTATTCAACCGTTGCCGGGTACTACGCTAGTCGTATGAAATTGTTTGGAATTTCTCTGAGGCAAAAAAATCATTTTTTTGTTCAAGCTTCTCTTTGAACTCACGCACGATTCGCTTGTTTCCTTTTGGAATATCTAACGCGTGTCGTTACAAGTCTGCATATTCTTACGTGAACGTATGTAATCATAAATGTACGTTTTACTTTATACGCTGACACACGTTACATCTAGGCGCTCTCTTGAACAGCGTAGTAAGTCCTCACGTGGACACGGCTTGTGTACAGTCCTGTCACTGGCACGAACCTACAGTACGTACGCAGTAGTATCGTACGTAAGGTGAACAAACTCTGGCTATGGTGAAGTCGAGGAGAAGTCTTAAGGTTGGTAGCAGTGCAGCTGGACAGGCCACGTCTCCATTTGTAAAAATTCTGGAAAGGCTTACACTATGCGGGACGTGAATTCCAAGAATTCTCAAGGAACAATGGAGCGAGGGTTCGTCCTGGAAAGTTCACGTGAGAACTCGAGATATCGCCTTGACGACCTCTCTGTATGTTTTTCGATATTGGATCCACTTCCGGTAGAAATATCCCTCTGAAATTCAGATGAATCCAGTCGAGCAGGAATTACGAGTCAAGAATCAGAGCTAGTAGACATATATGTCTGTATGGCCTAATCTGAGTCGAGCAACGGTAATAACCTCAAAAATACAAACCTTGACCTTAATCTTGTTCATAAGCAAAAGAACGTGTATTTTTCTTGATTGATATTGGAAATATCAAATAGATTCTTAAGGGCAGTTAAGATCCTTTTGGTCCATTGTTTTTATCGTTTTTATTAGTGGAATGAATGTTTTTTTTTATGTATATTGGTCAGTCGTAATCCTTAAGTCCTATTTTCATCGCGTGCCTTCTACCAGCTATCTTCTTCCGCGTTCTTCAAGGCTGCCTACTGTGCACTTTCATTAGACACGTTTTTTCGCCATATATATGTATACAATGGATGCTGGGCATCCTGTCCTTATCTTTTCTTCGGTTCTCGCGCACGTCCGAGAATCACGTGTGATCTTGGTCTCTTGAGTGAACTTTGTTATAGGTATACTATCTCTTTCTTTCTCTTTGAACGAGAGGGAGGCATAATTTCGCAAGCCACGAAGCCGTCTGGCATATTAATTCAGGGATCGTTGCGTGACCAGTCCTTTGGGTAGAGAATCGTCCGTAGGCAAAGCACTTGAGTTTCCCTTTGCCTACCTTTGCAATGTCTCTACGTAAATGGTTGCACTTTGGTTTCCTATTCTCTCCAGTTATTTACTCTTTAAGTAAAAGTATTGAGATAGAGCAGGTTATATAAGTGAACTCCACAGTCTTCCAGGTTCTCACAGGTACCGTAAATTTGTATATCCTTGTATTAATATTGCATAAGAATTTTCTTAACGAATTCTTTTTTCCACCCTGACAGTACCGATCGATCTTCCCTGTCAACGACCCCGTTCACTCATGTTCCTCTTTTTAGCTAGTTTCACACTTGGATTTCTTCTGTAATAACAACAAGTGGCAGCTGATTAGCCGTGACTTCCAACCATGAAATATATGAAATTGTATATTTAAATAGGTACATAAATTATAATCATCAGAATCCTTAGCGTATAATTTGTCTAGTAACACTTAATCATCCTAACCGCAAGGATGCACGATAAAAAGCAGTATCATTAATAAAGCCATTATTAAGAAGAAATTAATGATTTGGTTTCAGACTGTCTTTACTGGGCCATGTGCTGATAGCCAGTTCCGCCATCTTCTTCGGCATCGCCACTAGCACCGACGAACCCTCAGTCTTCGAGACTGTTCATACGAGCAACGCGGCGATACTGAATCGTCTTGGCCTGACACCCCTGCGGTTTTCTGATGGGCATCATAAGAAAAGACTGGCCGGACCCGAGCCGCCATTGAATAGCCAACAAGCACGGATTCATCAGCAGTACGGCCGTCGTCACGGGCATCGTGACAGTCACGTCTATATCGTGAAACTTCCGCCAAGTCAACCCTACTACGCTCTGACGAAACCGCACAAGTCAACCAAGGATGACAAAGTCAATGGCGGCACTACGGTCCAAGTGACGAAGAGCGTTTCAGGCCCATCTGTCGGTTTTCACAGCAACGGCAAGCCGGCACGTATTTATCATTGGAATTTGCCTGTAGTCAAGAAGATCGCCGAGAAGAAGCGCATACTGTCGCAGGAGCGTCTGAATCAGCTGAAGAAGAGGATCCACGCGGAGAACGAGTCACGTAATTCGATTAATGATAAAGGGCAGGACGCCAGTAGGAAGACCACGAGGAAGCCTGAATTTCCGGAACGTCAGAAGTATCATGAAAATGATCTGAGCTATTTGGATGCTGCTGGCCTCGCCGAGAAGCATGGTAGGAACAACGATAAGAGACTGAACTATTTGAACGACGATAACGGGAGGAAGAGCGACGACGCCATCTTGAAGAATTCCACGAAAATGTTTAGAGTCGAGGACTCCATGGTTTACAGGCTTGGTTCTCATGAGAGCGAACGACTCGGCTGGAACCTGTCGAACGAACTTCATGGGTCGCGTAACACGGCTGGACAGAATATTGCTCAGAAAGTGAAGAAGCACCGGAAGAAGGCGGCCATGTCGTATTACGCCCCGATAACCTCAAAAAGTGGCGCGACCAGCATCCGCAAGAATTTTCCGGGTAATGGAAAGCCCAAGGCCTTTTACGTTATGGAGAAAAGTCGCAAGCCTGTCTATTATCATCCGCTGTTACCTTAATATGCAGTACGAAGCGTTATCGGACACTTATTGAAGAAGCAAGGAAGCAGAGACGGATCGATATGAGATAACAGCCCGTAGGAAACGAGGGCAGGATATTCAAAATGACATCCAAAATAATCCTAGGGGGATGATAAACGTATTTTATTACTATATTTCGACGTGGTTCGTTATTCGCGAGCTGTTTTATTAGGTTAGGATCGATCGATAGATCGTTGATAAGATTTAAGAATAATTTCCACGGGGATTCCCCGGACGAGAGGGAAGAAAAAAAAAAAATGACTGTCAGAGTGAGTGGAATTTCTGTATTGCGTGAATGTGAAAATAATCTTCGTCTTGTCTCTCTTTCAAGAATTTTCTTAACGAGTCTCTTTTGTATACTCGAATACTACTTCCTTTGAATTTCGTATCTTACTTTTTAGTCTCGGTATTTAAATGACAAAACCGACGATAATCAGTATCGACGATTCGATTACTGTATGATATATTAGATATATATTTTTTTTACACCCGCGCTTCATTGAATTGTCGGGTAATTAGCGAAGCTCATACTAACTATCAAATTTGGACTCTACTCGCGCGATCAATTGAAAACTGTACACGTGGTGTCGCGATTGGCTAGAAAAATCGTGTGAGTCCTTTAATCGTACGATTACGGCGAATGAATTATTATAAGTTGAGTACCCGTGCTCGAATATAAGGACACAGATTTTTAAAATATATATCTATATATATATACTATATAGAAAAATATATATATGCTATATAGATATGTACGCCGTTTCAGCGCGAGGTTATATTTTATAGGAAGACTGGACAATACTTTTCCATGAAATGTACATGCCTTTTCCTACGACGTATTCTCTACGTATGGACTTCTTTTGCTATGCATATATGACAAACACAAATATATATATATTATATAAATATATATGTATATATATACACACAATTAAGAAATTTGTTTTATTCGTACTATAGTAAACCGTAATGTTTAAGAAAGACGGTGGGCGTCGGCGTCGTCCAAAGCATCCCTTTTTCCAGCATCCTTTTGGGGATGAGCACCACCGGTAAATCCGTTGGCGTATTTAAGATAAGCATCAAGGAGAGTATAGAACCGCCTGAAGGCCCGCATGTTTCGGTAATTGTGAGCGAGGAGCTACGAAATCATTAAAAAGAAAAAAAAAAGAATGCAGGATAATTTCATTGTGCTTCTCGATAATGAAGGAACCATTACCGATTATCAACGGGCACGATAAAAACGGACTTAATCAAATTTTTCAGTATTTTCATTGACGCGTTGTGAATGCTTCAACGTAATAGCTCATTATGTTTTTAACGTATGAAAAGGTGATTGGTATTCCAGGTGATTTTTTGAAGACCTGCAAAAAAAATGTGCTCAGCGACTAGAGTGACGGCCATTTTATAAGTTCTTAATATACCAGGAAGACAAGATGCCGTATTAGGCATATTAAAAAAAGGAAATTGTCGATGATGATAATAATTAAAAAAAGAAAGAAAGAAAGAAAAAGGAAACGCTACGTCGAGATCATCTAGACTTAGCTGAAGCTCGTTAACTATCAACGGTTAATTATATCGGCGCCATTATGAACCGACTGTATTAAGAGCGTTACGTTAATTACAATCGTTATCAAGAAGTAGCCGATAGCAATGGAGATCGTATTGAATGTCAAAGAAGATCTTGATGAATTCTCAGAAAAGAGTTGTCGTTTTGTTTTCTTGCAAAATCTATGAGGGTAGGAGGAGCCAAGTGAATAAAGGGGGTGGAGTTTAGAGGGAATGATATCAATTACGATACGTTGATTGGCTCTAGATATACTGCGGTTAATATTTTATCAATGATTTTCTTCTTTTTTTTCTCCTCTCTACCTCGCAGTTAGCAATCTCGAATGGAAATAGTTATTTCGTATGAGTCTGAACAGGATGCGGTCCAGACCGTGAACTGGTCCTAAGTCAATATTATTTTTGAGTACAGGTGGGTGAACTTGTGAAATAGTATTTTCTATTTTTTTTTCATCGTTGGTGGTAAAAGTGAATTCTTTAAAAGAAAATTGTGGGAAAAGAAACCAAACGCGATGGATTTCGACCTTCTATTTCTCTTGGCCTTGTAACCCCCTCCCCGCCCCCTATCGCACTAACTTTTTTAAACTTTTTTTCCCCCAAAAAAAAGGAAACAGCTTCTGGCTAGTCACCGAGTATAACCTGTCAGTTTTATTTACAAGGGGGGAATAAGATACGTCTGGATATATCTAAGAAATAATGCAATATATGAATATGGCGCTACGAGAACGTAGCTCTTATTTGTAAAAAAAATTTTTCAAAAATTTATAAAAAAAGAACACACTCACGCACTCCGTTCAAGCTGCGCGACAATAAATATAATATATATCATATAAAACATTTTAAATATATAAATACGTAAGATTAAGTAAAAGAGAGCTTAATGAGCAAGAGCGTTACTCAATCGATTGAGTAAAGATTCTCGCGCGGGAATATTATTGCGAGCTTATCGTCGCAAGCGAATAACAATTAGTTTTGAGTCGCATTTTTGAGCAAATAGTCTTGCACGCAATTATAACGACGAAGCACACTGTCACATGTGCTTACGACAGAGTCTCACGTTCCTTAATTCGTCATTTCGATTTTTGCTATAATACGTCATTAATTAATCGTCCACCCGTTTCCTTTTATCCATGCTTTTTTTTTTCTTTCACTTTTAACCCGAGCAGAGCACAAATCTCGTCGCGCTATGGAAACGGACGTAACGATCCTAAGGTCACTTATAAGAACAGAAAGTACGTCACCGTGTCACGTGGGTGAGCTCCGTTGTATAAATAAAAAATAATAATCTAATCGACAAACAATGTCCTCGTGAAACAATACAATCGATAGATCCATTCACGGATCCTATAGCAATAACGAAAATAAAGGCCCAAAGGACAATCCTCATTGAGGATGTCCCAGCAGGTCTCTGGATTGCACTCATTATGTCGTCATACCGAATAAGGGTTGTAATGAATAATCTTCTTTAGTAATAATTGTTATCCTGATAGTCCGAATATTGAATGGGCTGATGTACGGATGGTTGACCATCGGGTCTCAATAGATAGAGACTAGTGGGCCTGCCATTGAAGAAATAGGGCCCCTTGTCCAGCGTGGCGACTTGACTTTCGGGCCTCTTGGACGGTTTGAATGCTGAACTCTGCCATTGATAGACGGAAGTGGGTTTGCCGTTGCTGACGAAGTCGATTGGCAGGTTTATGAAGGGGTTGATCGAGGGTTGATAAATACCCTGGGGTCTGTATGGTCTCAAGGGTGCGAGCTGGGGTCTCAAGGGTGCCGTGGAGTAGGTCGGGGGTTGTGATATATAACCGAGACCAGGTACAAACATGTAAGGCGTAGGCGGAAGGCGGATGTAATAGATGTTGCTCTCTTGGTAGCGCTTCCGGTTTCCTGGTGTGCGACCCTCTGTCTCGAGATCTTCATAATTATCGTAAGATGGGAAGCTCGGTATTTGCGGGACGAAGGGGTAGTCTATGAAGAAGGCTTTGTGCTTGCGACCCTTCTTCGAGGATTTACTCTTTGCTTCGTCGGCGACAAGGCCATCAATGCTCTCTATTTCCGGACTGGACTGAACAGTTTCTTCGTACTCGCCGTGAAGATTTCTGGGATTCCGGAAGTCTTCCTCCTGGACGTCTTTTGATATCGTGGATGAATCCTTGGTTTGGTTAACTACAACTTCCTCGGGAGTAGCCGCATCCTCGGTTGGCAGTCTGTTGTCCAGGGTGTTTTGTAGAGGAGCTGCCGTTATACTGGCCACTAATGTTACCAGAAGTAACAGTTTGGTCGGCATGATATACTGGAAAATAGAAAATAAAAATTTAATCGATTTGTTAACTGATTGATCGTAAGATTTACAGTTATATTTTTGTTCTTTGTTCTTTACTGATTATTTATTGTAAGAAATGATTTCGTTGAATTAGAAAATTAGAAGTGAATCAGTATTGAAACGAAGAGGAAATATTCCTTATTTATAGTAGTCTTTACAGTAGTGTCTTCCTTCGTAGGATTGGAATCGTGGTGCAGTAAGATTGGGATCCTCTTTTAGAAAACAAAAGCACGACGATCGGTAATTGAAAGCAGGTTGTAAAGTTGACGAGTCACGCATTCCAGAATGGAATCGACGGAAGACCTTCGAAGGCCGCGCGACTCCATGGAAAGTAACGATCGGGACATACGAGACGCGATGAGAGAGTACGGTAAAGGACGAGAGAGAAACTAGAATGGGAGAGACCAGGTGAGAAGAAATTAAAGAGATAGGTATGAATGAAAAAGAAAAACTTGTCATGAGTAATTTCCGCCTAGAATCGTCTTTATTCTGATAATTCTCTGAACATTCTATATTGAAAATAAAACTTCCTATGAATAATCGTTTCACGTGTAAACCAAGATTAATCGCACGAGTCTTTACGCGTCAACAAAATTAACGAAAAAATCTTATTACATTTATTGCTAGCATATAGATTGAAATAATTTCTATACCAATTAATTCTCTATAAAGTAAAAGTTAGTTACAAAATAAATAACTTTCGATATCTCAGTTGGAAAGTTTTTAACGAAACTCTGAACTAAAAAAAAACCCTCATTTTAGTGCTGACACAAACATATTCGACGTCGCCATCTGTGTAATTGCAATGAACTAAAAAAAGCCGCCTCAATCGGTAACAAAGCTTTACGCGACAACTGCTTTACCGTCTGATGGTGAAGAACGCACTACCTTTTTTTTGAAGGAGCAAGAACTGTTTTACCATCGTTACCATGTTAACAATTTGATTGACATATACCGCTAGTCACGTTCATTCCACTTTCCTTGGTATAAGTAACGATACATTTTTCTTGTTCCTTCCCTTTTACGTGCCTTTTCACAGCATTCCCTTCTTGACTGATCGCAAAACTATGTGACTTTCACGACCCTACCAATGAACTCTTCCTACCAAGTCCAACCAATCCTCATCAAATTCAAGAAACAAAACACCCCAACCGCGAAACTCAACCACCACTTCTATGAATCCCGTAAGCATCAACTTCCCGTCGTTACGTGCCCAGTGCAAGGAATCTTCGTGATGCTCAGCAGTTGGAGCTGGGATATATCGAATTACGAAATGTAGTCGACGCGTATCGGTGCCCTTTTTTTGTCTTCATCCAGTACGAGCTATGCACGCGACAAAAAGCCGTTACTTCCCTGAAGTCACTCGCGTTGTCAGCATCCTCGTTTATATGTGTAACGCATACTAGGTACGAAAGGTGATTGACGCATTTTGAGCGCCTTTTGTGAAAGCGAACCTTTACCAACGGAATCCACCGTTGAACAGGTGCAGTCTGATTTGTGTAAAAATCTATACAAAGATATATACACAGTGGCTATTTATAACGGCAAAAGAAAAGGATAAAGAAAGCCACCAAACTGCATCGTTCGTTAGCTAAACGAGCGGTGCGTATTAAAGATAAAGAACTATCGGTGAGATAAAAAGGAAGCCATTTTCTCCCTAGTGTTTTATAAAGATTCAACAAAAACTAAATTTTACTATAACCAGTAGAAATTCCACTTCGAGAGAAAACTAGTAGCAATGCAAACGATGCTCCGTTCGTTTCTAACGAAGTTCCCTAGAACACCAAACATCCCTAGGATTTCGTATATCAAGATTCCTCGCCAATATTCTCTAGGATTTACCTAAAATTCTCACACGGTAGGACCTTTTTTTTTCTTCTGTCATTCCGTGGCTCGTTCTCCTACTGATCTTTTCGGGAATCTTATTTGCGAGGACAATAGGTCGTCGTCTGCTTCTTCGGCAATTCTTTTTTTCATCTCGCGCCAAGAATCAACGCGGCACGGGCCCGAAACGAACTCGCGACAATGGCGTCCGGTCACGGTGAAAAACGTAACAGAGAGAAGGAGACGACGTTTCGCCAGATGAAACGAAACGGAATCCAGCGAGGAGCAGGACGATGACGACGACGACGAAGAAGAAGGAAAAGGAAGCGAACGACGTCCACGTGTTTTGTGGCGATCTACGAACAATTGGATTCTCCGCGGCGCGCGTGCTAATTGTTCCAATCTTCGTGAAACAATTGGCACTCCGCGACGATACGTGAGATCGTACGAGGGTTCAGCCATTACGAATTGACTTTATTTAAATTAATCACGTTTCTTTTATCGGATTAACAGCGGACGGTTCCTGGATACTTTATAATATCGAGTAAACCAGCCGTTCGTTTCTTTAGGGTCAACGTCACTGTATACGGTTACATAGAAACTGTTATGTGTTCCTTGTCTTTGCCAAGAATCTACTCCCACCGACTGTACCGGCATCCTAGCTACGCGAACGAATGAGTTTGAAAATCCAAAAAGAAAGACATTCAAAAAGATATCAGCATAGTCATACCGATTTAATGCTGGAGATCACGGAATCGTGAACTGGCTACAGTGTTTTCGGTATCTTTTCTTTATTTCTTCTATTTATTTGTCTCTTGCCGTTTAACCAGAGACCCGTATACCGGATACAACAGCAACGTCCTTAAGCGAACCGTTAAATTAATACAGAAGAAATATCTGTCCTTGAGAATCGAAGCGTTCGTATAAACAGTGTTGCACCCTGTTTCCGGCTAATTCTATTTTATTATTATTTTTTTTTTAAACGTATATTTACACTGACCACAATGTAACATTGTTAAACAGTTTCTTACAGTCTCGCATTACCGTGTGAAATTGAATGAATTGTGTGCCCGATGAACTCGGGTAATGATCCTTAGACAAATGAGAGGCGTGCAAGAAAATGTCGATGTACAGTGTAGGATAGAGGCTTGAGATGAATTGCAGCAAAACAGGAAGAGTGACGTCGACGACGCATCGGAAAAACAAGCCTGTGACGATACGATTAACCTAAATTACTTTGTCCAACGCAATAGGGTTGAGAAAGGATCAAGAGGAGGATATATATTTATATATAAAGAGGTCAGTAATGTACAGGGTTATTCAGGCCAAATGCATCACGTGAAGAGTTAGCCTGTCCATTTGATTTCTATGGTAGAACCACCTTCAGATGGTACATTTGTACTGAGTAACCGTGTACATATCGGTCGATATATATGTATATCATAGAGACAAAACATAGCATTAAGGGTGATAAAGCTTTATGAAGAAAAAAAGGTATCGATTATCGAAATTGTAACGGGTGGTCAATAGGATATGGGAAATTTATTCGAATCCACAAAAAAGTCGGTTCGATTAAACTCTAAAATCTTCAAACGGTCTTTTTCTTTTTTTACTATTCCTAACAATTCTGGATTTCGTTCAAACGTCATGACACAGCACGCGATTCTTCAGCTGGGATGCTGCTTTGATATTGAACATTCAATGTAATACGCTGTATAATCTAGTTACTACTGTAAGACGCTGAATAAAGCTGATTACTGTAAACCAGCCCCTATTCACTCTATACTCTTAGTATCTGGATATGTGAATTTGAATATAAAAAGAAATTTGTCAAAATGAAGAATCGGCCGAGGATCTTGAATGAAGCTGGCGAAAGTCGTTTATTTACTTGAGTTTTACGATTTAGAGAGTAACCATTTGGATTTGGCATAGAAAATCGTGTCACACTTTTCCTTTTCGAGCATACCGAGAGATTTTACAAGCGAGGGTTAAGTATTCACTTTCCATTATTCGAATCTTTTCCGCGATTCGATCAATCGATATCGTACGATCACTTTCTTCTTTTTAGCGCGCGCGCTTAAACGGCCTAAGCACACAGCTTTCTTCGTCCACTTTTTCTCCTTTCATCTCGTCCACTTATACGCGTCGTGCAACGTGCCGCCGCTAATTTCGAATTTGACACTTAAACCGTTCAGCCGCAATGAAATATCCCAAGAAACCAACCTCGTTTATTCATCATGGCGCTCCCATTTATATTCGGATTCTCTAGGAAGTGAAACCCTAACCGGTCTGGGATCTGTTGTTAGGCTAGAAGCGTGCGAAAATTACGTCGCCAGACGACTGTCGAGCGGGCACCAAGCCTTAACCTACTAGACAGAGGCTAAAGAACCCAGTAGAAAGAAGTAGTAGAGAAAAAGCTACACTCCATATACAGTCAGACGATATGGATGCGGTAAATAAAAAAGAATTTTTTTTTGAATTATTGAAAAAAAATTATTTTGCCAAATTACTTTTCTGCCGAAATCAATTTTCCTTGGAAAAATTCTAGCCTTCTAACTGTTGCGACTACCTCGTTTATTCGCGTCCTTGCTGGCGCGACGATTAATTCGTCAAGGTCGACTAATTTCTTGCATTGCGTTACACGCGGCGCGATGGCAGATGGATATGCCCGGCGCTTTTGTCGGGACACTTTTGCCCGGTGCGCGAGGCCATCTTGATTTTCCCAGGCTGGCCAAGCACGAGTGGTACCTACTTCATTCAGGTTGCACGGGTCACGTTTTAACCTGACTTGGCAGATTCAACAGTCTTGGAATATAAAATAGTTACAACGGACTACGTTAGGCTTGGCGTCCAATTTGATGCGGGTAGATTTTAATGATAATGACAATAATCATTACTAAAGTGTATAAATCACCTATCTGGGCACGATCGAGCATCGGTAGTCGATGACTTGTCTGGCTAATGTCTTTTTATAGCGATATTTTAATATACGTAATTAAATCGGTTTTAATGACTCCGAGTCAATTAACCGTAGCGACACCCAAGAGAATCTCATTAGGTACAATTTCAATGGAACGATTAATCATTCTTAAGCGTCATTTCTCATTCGCGAATAAAATCAGTGCCCGGTGTGAAGCCGTAATATAAATCAACTTTTCCATCAACAAGGTAAATAATACACCTTAACGATTTCTACGCGTAAGGCCCAAAAGCCATTCGTGAGTCCCCAGTAAGACACTCGCTATACAGGTCCGGTTTAAAGTGATCTGGAATCGATTAAATACCCGTAGCAAAATTTTCCATTGTCAATGCTTTTTTGTTAAAAGTAAAATGTGGTAAATCAATGGAAAACCATTCATTACATTTAGCAAAAGGACATTGGCAATTGGAAAATTTTACTACGGTCATCATCGATTTTATTTGCCCTAATTTCCCAGTCAATTCGGAATTCCAAAGCGTTAGACACAGTGTCGATAGAATACCTGATAGAAACACGCTCTTCTAGAATTTTGGCCAATCCGGGGCCCGTACGGTGGAGAATGTACCGTTGCGGGCCATTTGAATGGTCCGAATGTTCACGTTGGGACCTTTTTCTCTCTATTTTTTTTCTCATCTGGGGCCTTAGCGCAGCAGCAATGTCCGACCTTTGCCGTGCCCTCCTCGCATTTGTCAAAGACACCATGAAAAGGAATGGCGCCAACTTGAAAGAAGAGAACCATAAGGTATATAATACCTAAGTGGATGACTCTAGATAGTAATTAGACAAAAATGGCGTAGGAGTGTAAAATCGTGTCGGGACTGTCGGTCGGCCATTGTACGGCTGAATAAAAAGGGAAAAAAAAACGGTTATGGACTCCAATGCAAATTAATGTTTGCCAATAACTAGACCCCGGACAATGTTAATGGAGTCGCTCGTTCTGGGACTGATTCGCTCATTGAGGATGCTGACTTTTTTATACCGCCATCTTTTATATTATACCAGGAAGAGGAAGATCGTATCCGATTAGAGGTTAGGTTTTATGGGAGGAATATATCGAGAGCAGCGAAATCGGTCCCGATCGTCGTGTCTTGCTGTATATCTGTAACCGGTACCGTAGCAACTTGGCCATTGGCCAGGAAGATGCAACCTGGGTGTACATTTCAATTAGCTGATAATTTATAAGCGCTGTGAAGATAATCTTAGGTAGACCACCTAGAGGACTTGCTACTGGATCACGTAATCGCTTATACACGTACCGAACTCTGAACACCCGATCGGCATAATGAATACTCAGGATGAAATCGCGAATTGGTATGATTTCCGTGATGGCGTGGATAATCACAAGGCGATTAGGATGGTTTAACGTTGAACATGTAACTAGTGTGTATTTTTAAAAAAATGATAAAAATTGTATTACTGAAATGCGAAAAATGTATAACAGAATTTATGAAAATATGAAAGAAAATGAAAATAAAAAAATTCTTAATAGCGATACTCTTAAAATTTTTATCTTACAAGTTTTTATTCAACTCTTAGGGGAAGTACAGTGGCAAAAAGATGTATTGAAATTAAAAGAGAGAAAAAGGAGAGAAGTCAAGAATATCTGTACGGTCACTAGAGATGGAGTGGAGATTGATTTAATAAAAAAGTGGCAGAGTGACGGTTGTCGCGCGCGCGTGGATAGAAGAGAGAAAGAGAGAGAGGAGAGAAGAGGATGAGAGAGACGGGTAATGTATATTCTAAAGCAAGGGAGAATGGTGATCCGACACACGATTAATTCTATTTCTACGGCTGTCCCAGACTGGAATTGGCTATTGGGCCTTATCTGCGTACGTGCCTTCACGAAATCCGGCATTCACACTTTCGGCCTTTTTCCGCATCGTGGGACCTTTTTTTATCATCGATCGCCATCGGCCGGCTTGATATCGATCGACACTGCCGTCGCAATAGTATGATGACGATGATACCGTGAATTCTCTTTGGCGACAGTTTCGAATGTCTCGCACGAGCGTTCAGCTCGCTCATGCTTCAACTTTGAACTGAACTGAGACGAATATGAGACCGCAAGAGAGTCGGATCCGGTCTGAATGCGGAACAGTGGGTTTTGGGGTCGCGAAAATTTAACTTTTCAAAAAAGTCATGGCAAGTAGACGTTGCTTGAAATATGACGACTACCATACGATTACAGGTTTAGCCGTGACAGAAACCATACTGTAGATTTTTAAGTGCAAACTGTAAGTGAAAAAAAATTTTCGAAAAATGATTAACCTTTTTTATTTTTCAAACAAAATTTTTTCCCACGTATTCTCGTATGATTCGAAACCGTAAGAAAAAAAATGACTTTATTCAATTTGACCAAGTAGATACTTAAGAATACTGTTAGCATCTCGTAACCGAGATCTACGTGGCCGCACGTTACAGAAGCAGGTGAAGTATCCTTAAGTATTTCTCTTTTGAGAGTGTATCGAGTGTCAGTATAACTGTGATAAAGCCGCGAAAGAGGACGATGAAATAACAGTGGACTGTTGTTACACTGTTAAAGACTAAAATAGTGAAGAACGAGGAGGTCGTCGTACGTGAAGATAACCTTAATATCCTAAGATCCTTGCAAAACAATAACATTAGGATGCTGTATGAAACGAGAGTAACTCCTGATCTCACGTCAAATAACCTAAAACGTCCTTGCATACGTAAAAATACGAGATCCCAAATGCACAATTTCGAACATCTGGTAAAATAATTTCAATAGAAATTTCGAGAAAAAAATTTCTTACCTTCCTCAAAGGATAGACAAGTCCTTCAAGAATCCCCTTCCTCCAGGAAAACCCAAATGGATCGTAAAAATCACAGAACACCGACCAATAGGAACGCGCGATACCTCGATATTTAGTCCCACGATAACAAAAACCGGTACGATAAAGGATTACAACCAAAAACTGAAGTACCGATTTTCAATGGTCAAATTGAGTATTAAAAGTTGGTGTAGGAAAAATAGTTTTTTTATGCACTCAAATACGTATACTGTCTTGAAAAGAATAGAATGTAATATATATATATACCGGCGATCAGTCCGAGAAATCTTCAAGGCGTTTATACAAAACCGGAGGATCGCGGCTCGCTATCAAGAGAATGAAGGCTTTTCTTAAGGCAGTGCCGTACTTATGCCATGGCCCCCACTCCAATAGCGTAGCATGATGTCGTGTCGAGGCATGAAGTACGGGGACTCTTGGTTTCTCGGCTTCTCGACTTCACGACTGGCAATAGCCACTTTAAGAAGAGCGGCGACGGTTACGACGGGCCAGCGTAGCGTCAAGAGTGAAGTAGCGCTACGCTAAGGGAAGCCAGCGCTACGCTGAAACGCCTTGTCGGTATAGCCAGCATCACTAGCTGACCGAAAAGAATTCCATCTGTGTATACGAGTGACTGACAGGATAGTTTCGTACGCGGCCTTTCCGCACGGTCCTACGTGTAATCATCAATACCTAACCTAACAGTATTGCATCGCAGTCCAATACCCATGTTCAGGTTATCTCGTAGAGGACAGCGAGCAACATGTACGTTTTCCTAATTTGGAAATAATCATATCGCCGACGGTATATACGGGGGTTGCGCCTTTTGCGGCCACCGCAAATGCCGACTATTCCCGATGCGGTTTTCCTATCGTGGTTATGGGTTAGCTACGGCCGATTCTCATGGCGCGACACTTATAATAAAATAGGTGAACACCGTTCGCGGTCGTTGAAAGTTTCATGAGAACGCACAGGAATTGGACATCGATCAACCCCTGGTGAGGATGACGACGATCGCCGTCGATTCCGATCGTCAGGATTTATCGGTATAGCCACGCGCTCGTTTGCTCACTTGGTCGCTTTGTGGATACTCGCCTTTATAACGCGTGGAATGCTTCTCGGGCGATCGTTTGATTTCTTTGTACCGCAGTCGTTCGACTTTCATTAGCTATACTTATATTTTATTGTGAATCGCATTATTTTTTTAAACGATCAATCGACGATGATTGACACGCTCATACGTCTGCGTTTACTATTGTATCGGTAAGGGGAAATTATTTTTTTTTATTAAATAATACAAGTTCCCCGGTATTATAATCATGGTTTAAATAATACCCATAGTCACAGATACGGCTTTTAATTATACTTAGTCATATGTAATTAACGGTGGAGATAGATAATTAGCTCGTGAAAGATGAGAACAGTGAGGAAATGTCTTACGAAGTCATAGTCATTAACTAACCAGAGAGCTACGAGTTCAAAAATGTTGAAATTCATTCATCAAGATTTCGCGTAAAAAATCATAATTCCGTATTTACCCTGTTAATGATTATGGCAAGTAAATTATATGGGAATTATATTGAAATAAAAATTACGCGTCGTTATCCCATGCGCTTTAGCTACCAGGCACACAAGGAATATATTAGTGTCCAATGACTATCGCCGGTGCGAAGTCGCATCGAGTCAGCCTAACCTAGTTAACCTATAAATCCCTCAGGAAGGCAATCTAATGCATAGATCGCGTGTCAGAAATCGAGGCAGAAGCAACAGCGTCAAACAAAAATCTCACCTAAGAATAGAGAAGACCCTTTGGAGAAAGAGTAAGACGAGAAGTATAAGAGTGACAGAAGATAGGCAAGAACGAACGTGGATAAAGGATAAACAAAGCTTACCGTCAGCTAGCGGGAGACGAACACGTACAGTGTTTAGTTAGCAGTGCACGCGTTATGCTACCCTAATATGTTTATACAGTAAATTACTAGAATTTTCACGAGCCATAATTTTTATCCAACACTGTCATTACCGAACGATTTAGCCAGACGATGCTCGCGCATGTCTTGTAATGAATTCCCGTCAGTTTATTATGTAGGCTAATATGGCCGGTCGACACGGGAGGTACGACTATGCGGAAAAACAAAGGATCTCTCGCTGGGGTTGTTAGATACCATAAAACGGAATAGAAACGGGCATTCAAAGAAGCGGGTGTGGATAGATAAAGGAACGTGAAGTGGAGAATGAATCAGTGAGTGGAGGTGAAGTTAATAAATGGGTAGAAGCTATACAAAGTGAGAAGTGGGGTTATGTTGGCTACTGTGTATTACATGGAACTTACCGCACGGCACCTTCGACCTTCTTCCTCGACAGAGGCCTCACGAATGGAGAGCAATTTGTCCTGATGTCCTTAATGAAGCTAATTGAATATTCTCTTCTAATGGCGCCGGCAAAAAAGGGAGAGAAAAATGAAAAGAGGAGAATCCGTGAGGTCCACTGAGTGAAAGAGCACACACTGGGAATGAAATTAATGCCAGGCACGCACGGTCAGGTATTCCATGGCGTGTCTCGACGTCAGAAAAAACAATGGTTAAAGGTGGATTTTTCTAATTAGCACTGTGCAGCCTCCATATTTCTGTTCCTGTGGCTTCGATCGACATATCACCACGTAGAACGTAAGTACGTAACATCTTCCATTATCATAGAACGCTTGTGTATACGCAGTAACGAATACGAAAAGGGACACCTTAAGGCCCGTTCAGAAAATGTATTAATTATATATGAAAGTCATTTATATTAACGCGACGAAGTTCGTTTACAGACATTATAAATATCGATAGCCAAGTCGATCGATCGATTTATAGATTGCTAGCAGTAGTACTATTAGAGTAGTATATTCAGAGCGACATACAGTCTGGCTTCTTAATCACGTTTTCATTGAGCGACCAAGCGACTGTGAAACACAGTAAGGGCGGCCTATAACCATGCCCGCAAGTATTCGCAATGATACGAAACGACAGATGAATCCTAACGAGGTGTCCATTCGATTACAAGCCATATGCTTTTTCGCTCCTTGTATCCAGGCCGCCATCTTTTTATTCTCTTTCTCCTTCGTCTCAATTCGTTCTTCCACTATCTTTCGTGCACTCTGCATTCTGTGATTCTGATACCGGTCCGTCTGCCATCCGCGACAATTAAAGCCGATTAATTAATTAAGGTAGATGTAACGCCATGGTAGAAACAATTAACGAAAAGCCATTTGCATTAACACGCGCATGCGCACAATACGGAAGACGTATGCGCGGTTAATTTGAAATGCCTAACCCGACATATCTCCTTACTTGGTATGGTATTTCGAAATCTTTTCGAATTAAGTATCCATGACAATTACCCTATTAAGTCTTACGGCGTTTCAAGTTCAAGCCATTACCTTCAAGATTTCACGTGAACCCGTGCCCATACTTAAGACAAGAGAAAAAGAACACAACGGAACAGTATAGAAGACACAAGAGAACACAATGCCGGGCACGGCGTTAACCCGTTTACTATTACCTTGGCCACCTATGTATACCGATACTGTTACCGGTCCGCATCAAGATAAAATTGCGACCATTCCGAACCCGCGGCACGTCAGGATCCTCTTTATCTTGAAAATCTACGTGGCGCCCTCTCGGATACACGGCTATACTGTGTATTTATACGCTAACTGTAAAACGAGCTGCATTTAAGCACTTTTAACGAGATTTCCGTAGCTCGAGTGCTCGTCGCGTTTCCGTAAGTTTCTCGCGGTAATTGCTCCTCTTGTACAGTTTTGATATTAAAAAGAAAAAAACAATGAGAATAAAGATACCAAAAAGATATATTTACGAGAACTATACCACTTTCCGTCTTAAACACAACGACTCCTTTTTTTTTATATTCGTATTCAATGGTCATTTATTATAAAGCCATGGTACGTTATACGATTAAAAATAAGTCTATTAATTCTCCAATATAATTGATTTTTCAAAGAGTTAATTAATTCGAATTCCCCTGACGTTCCGCATCGAATTTTGTATTCCGTGTTAAATCGCGCGTCTTCTTATGCCTTATTGAAAATTAACTCGAGTACAGTTACACACATATTCGCAATTACGGCAAGAAGATATCAAAGAGTAAGTAAAAAGAATAATCCATCGCACGGGATGCTTGCTACTCGCGACATTCTGTTCCGCCCTGATTTATTTAATTTATAGACGTTCCGCTCCAACGTTTTTGCACCTGCGGGGGCGGCCCTGGGACGTACAACAACAACAACACTACAACGTACTTCCTCATCCAGGTATTCATTTAATTTATGTTCCACCATTGTTTTTATACTGTCGCAAATAAACTTGCACGAGCCTGTACATAGTAGAATGGCCTACCGTCACGACATAAGTGGCACCTATTAAATTAGAGAAATAAACTTGCAACTCGATTAAACTTTTCTTGCAACGCTTGGCGCCATTTACAAATAGTATTTCAAGTAACGAGCACGGATCGTAATTCCATTAATCGTACTTCCACTTACACACCCATCTTCGCCATGCTTGTCGTGTCTGTCACATTTGACGTACGTGTTTTTGTTTTTCTTTCGATCTTCCGTTTAATATCTGCAGCCAAACAGGCGAAGTCAATGAGAATAACGATAAAAAGTAGAATATTAACGTATGAGATCCGTCAAGACGTCTCTTGAGAATTACTCTTGTATCTTTTGTTCTCCTCTTTGTCTTCACATACTCGTGTCTTACCTACAGCCCTGAATGTGCACGGTGCAACAAACGACCTTGCACAAGGAGAAGCGCGCGCCGCTACACAACCGGCAGTTAGTGTCTCAATTTATCGGTTGGGTTCCGTCGCTAGGAATAGATATATTTTATCTAAAAAACTTTACCTAGATCTAGAGGAAACGTCAGGTTAGAGATGCTGGCGATCAGTGATACTGCTAAAGATTTCATATAGAAATTGCCTGACCCGTTTCAGTATGACTTTTATAGAATTTTGTGTTTTACGTGTGACGAGATTGTTTGTGACATTTTTTTATTTATTTATTTATTAGCTTAAGATAAGGTTCTTTGAATACTTTAATAATGGCGTAGATAATGACGTGTGTCCTTGTGAAATTTCGAAACTGAGGAAGACGGTAATTATATTCTAATGAAATTCTAATGAAGGTGACTGACGATCGTATAATGCTATATAGATATAAGTCATTTATGGTAGGAAATAGAAATTTTCAAAGTATTATTAAATTAATGGGGTTTAGAGAAAGGTGGACTTTCGTTCATTTTCTTATATCGAACACACACGTACGCGTAGCGACCACTTGCGATTTATACCGACAAGGTCGAACGATCCAATCATTGATCCATTACGGATGCTGGGCTTTATCCACTTTACAGGTTGAATGTGATCTGCAGTCATAGTAATGCGTTCCTCAAATTGGCAATTTTGCGCTACTAATTCAGAGCGGAAGCTGCGGGTCGGTTGATTATCGTAAATTGGATGTGAACCCGACACAGGCAGTTCTCGTCGATTTTGCAAAATGTAAGTGGACTGTAAAAGAAATTTCTGTATTAAAAAATTTTTTGGAATTTTTCAATATAAATAACGTGCATTCTGTACTGATAAATGAATGATCTTCGAGACCATTGATTCGCGAAAGTAATTGCAGGGAATTTCCCTTCGCGTGATCACGTCCACACTAGATAAATTTTATTCCCAAGCGAGCGACGAGAATTTAAAGCATTGGATGTATTTCAAGTTTGTGACGCGCCTAATACATAGTGCAATTTCTAAGTACACAAAAAAGTATCCTGCGGTTCTTTCCATTGCTGACTACCAACTTTACAGTAAAACCGTAATCGATGGAAAGGACTGAAAGGACACTCTTCCCCGAGAGAAACTCATAGGGGAACTTTTATCAACCCCCCCCCCCCCCCCAAGCTTTACCAAACAGTCTAAAGACAATTACCAGTGACAATTTCATTCAGTAAATGTCAACCTAAATTCATCAAAACAACGAAATGTCATTCTCTGCTCGATAAACGAGTAACGACATCTATCATTATTCTTTTATGTAGTTTTTGGCTCTCTTTATAATTAATCACGTTTTAATTCAACAACCCGTTCATTTACATTCCTTTATATTCAACGGCGTTCTAAATCACCGACAAATGAATGTTCGCCACGTTCTCCAGCGCTCGTTGCGCCAGAAGAGAGAAGAACCGTGGCAGATGTTATCAACTGGATTGTATATAAGAATGGTAAATGTAGGTGTGTGTATATATATACATATATTTGTATATAAGGTGAAAAGAAAAAAATATATCTGGAGTAAGATCATTTTTTACGGTACCCACAGTCAATCCCTCTATGTCCACTCTCTCGACCAATCATAAAGAGGGGCCTTACTGTACGATCTCTCCTGCGAAAGACGGTAAGTTCGTGATGGAACTGGAGTGACGGTATTGTATGTTCTAGAGTATTTTTAAGTATGGGCCTTACTTATTTTCGTACCGGACATTTCCCTCACGTACAACCCACATTCCCTCCCCATTTCTGTCTTCCTCCGCGTCACTTGCGATATTTCATTTCTTACCAACGTCTCTCGAGCCAATTAACGCCACACTGGAAATTTTCGTTTTCAATCGTGTCGCGACGTGACTTCCATATCATCAATATTACTCCTTACAATATTTTCGAAACTCCGTTCACGGCCGTTGACGTATTTTACGCAAAAAACGGGGATCTGTAATTTTTTTAAATGCCTGATATTCATTGAACATCATTCAATATTTTTTTTATTTCTGTGGTAATAAAATAAAGGTATTTGCTACAGTACACTAATACTGATCGTGTTACTGGGTGCACTTAAAATTTCAAAAATTCTTTTTATAATTACAAAAAAAAATTGCTACTGAGTAAATATAGACACGAATTTGGCACGAGTTTATAAATCATACTTTATAGTTTTTCTTTTTATATCAAGTGACTGGTAACCCATCTGGCTCTTATCGCGAAGATAATAAACGGGTAACAGCAGTGGCACGCGATGGTCAGCAGAGAATGGAATAAGAATGAAAAATCAAAATGGGACCAGTGAGCAGCGGTATTATTTATACTCGTGCACCTCACATTAAATTTCACTCTGAATTCTACGTCTATTGGTCAAAGATCAGTAAATCTTAAACTCTGTTCATACTAACCAAAAAAAAAATGAGGTAACGTCAAACTCACTTTCCATCAAAGTTCTTGTACAGACATGTTTACATATATAGTTTACATGCGTGACCGGGTAACAACAAGCATCTACATATTTCCCTAAATTAGAACGTAGTTGGAAGACAGTAAAAAGACAGCTCAATAATGGCCGCGAGTTTAGCAGTACAACACATACGCACTGGCCTTTACTTTTCGGCGTCCATTGTTCGTCCCGAATTGACGCAAAAACGGAAGCGTGCCGTTCACGAAAAACTTACGATATTATACATATTGTACAGATCAGTAAGCAGAGAGTCATTATACGGTTGACAGGAGTCACCGTGTAGTACTAATATACAAGGTATTCATTGGTTTCGCAAAAATTTTTGAATTTCCCTTCGTTAACGCACTGCACACGCATTATAACTATATATACGCATATAACCAACCAGTCGTTTGGCGTTCCAGTCTACTACCTGTTCCGGTAAACGGTATTAAAAAATGTTAAACGTTCATTATGCAGAATATTTACGTAGCCGGTATGTGTTCCCGAGAGGCAAAGCTTTTACCGTATAGAGAATAGGGTAAAAGAAAAGAAATAAAAAAAAAGGAAACGAGAATCGTGAGAAACGTGTGAAAACGGCCATTATATCATGCGCATGCGCGCGCATTGTTTGCTCTGTTTGCCAGACGTAATTTTACCGGGATTATTTATTATTTAATTTCTCTCTCAGATTCCACGTAGATATATTTGCGTTAAGGCGGAGTCTCATCAAGGGAAACAAAGGATTCTTGTTGTTAAAACGGCGAGATACGCGTAGGCGTGACCTAACGTAACCTCAAAAATTCCCTAGGTATTCGTTTAAACTGAAATAAAACGGTTATTTTTCAATTCGTAAAATAGAAAAAGATACGTGAATCCTCCGCTGCTGGTAGTGGCGAATTTTTGCGGTACTTTTGTCTTTTTTCCTATTTCGACGAATCCCGTGCATTAGAATACAATGCTATGAGAATATTTCGTTATACGGTTGAAAAAAAAGTGGCGCGTGCGACTCGACGCCGCGACGCTACGCTCTACGCGCGCCTCTCTTTTATTCATCTTTATTTTCTCATTCCTCGCTTACTCATACAGGCTACCGTTTTCTCGGCGAAGGTTTTGTCCTCGCACTTATGTTGGGCCCTGTCCGGCAATGAATGACTATGACAAGGCAGTCGAATTGCTTGTACGCTGTGGACACTATAGAACCTTATTTATAACGAAACGACTAGGATCAATTGATTTCATGGAAATTCACAGTAGATAACTGATAGATCAATGGATAAGATTAAATTAGCAAAACAATAGCTTATTGACGGTCGTTGAGTCGCTACAAAGAATTTTGATATTTTTGTGGTCAAGACAAATTTACGTAGTACTTACAATGGCGCCAATCAATTGAGATATCGTAGAAAATAGATTAATAAACATATTGTGGATTTTAACTCTTGTTGCTGGTACTTCCAATAAATCTGATCCCGGTAGTAATTGCTGCATCACTGACCAGTAAACCCCGCAAAGACTAACAAATATGTTCGAGTGATTTACTATTTCCACAACACATTAATCATTTACTTCTGGAGTTGACTTTATATTTTATTTCTTTAATCCTCCAGTGCTGGCGCTTTTTATTTTTACCTTAGAAATGTACAGCTATCGCGTCTGTCAGACCACACGCCACCAACTGTAAGCTTAATCTTAAATATTACACTAGTCTTCAACCGTCATTTTCATCTGCGCAAATTTTTCGAAATTTATATTGCGTTTTGTCAATATCATTGAAACGTCGAAGACCTCAAACGCCTGAGCAATTCAAAAAAAGAGTATGCAACTATTGCTCAAGACAGATGAATCTAGGTCCTATAAAATTTGTTCTACGAATATTTTCTCGCAGCTTTCTTCGAAGAGATAGCGATCTTGATCTCCCCTCTCCCCACCCCTCTTCGAGCAGCCCTACTTCTTAGATCGACATATTTCGATGCCAAATTCATCCGGAACGGTCGTAAAGCCTTTCGAGCCTCTTGTATCCTGACAATGGGAATTTCTCTTATTTACGTTTTCAACAAGACGCGGTTGAGTAACCGCTAATGAAGAGAGTCGCAAATAAGAACGAAAGGACGACACGAGAGACGGAGGAAATTACGTGGAGGAAGAAGGACGAATGAAATGTTTCGAGGTACGGGAACTTTCGAGCAACCTTGAGATATGTTGCAACACCCAATTTATTTGGTATCACGTTCAGAATAATAGTTGCTTTAGGAAGTGATCAGCTGTCGTTTCTTCACTTTTTTGTCCGTCCCTTTTCTTTTTCTCAAATTACTAACCCATTTCGTATTCTCTCGTAGTCTCTCCTTCTTCCTCGGTCTCTTCGTCCTCTCTTGACACTTTCTTCCTGTTCGCCGCCTAGACGTACAGCTTTCGTGAGGCACACGAGCTGAAAAGAAACATACGGTTTGTAATACGCGTGAGAAAGAGAAAAAATGGGGAAGGGCAACACACCGATAAGTTGACCATATTAGGAAGTTTTATTCGTTAGGAAATGTTAAAAAAAAAATAGAAAAAAGCCAATGGAACAAGATAACAGAATAAATCAGATCCTTGTGCCTGATCCACTCTATCGACTGGATAGAAAAGTATATACGAATTCTTATGCATGTGAGCGGCATAATTGTTACAGATAAATATAGATAATGGCGGCCCGTCGCCATAGCCGAGTGGATACTCATAAGACGTATTTGTGATAGGAGCCGAAAATGTCTGGCGTATTTCTGGATACGCACGTCTGCCAAAGATTTCTCTTTTGTGAGAATGAAAAATAAATGATAGAAACTCTCGCTTATTTACCGTACAGAAAAGGATAGTAACGCGGTGAAATTTTCTACGACCTTATATATATATATGTATATTTAGTATAATAAAGTGTACATAGAAAATAGAAAAGTTATCTATAGGAACACAGACGCGCGTGCCATTCGTTATGTCGCCGTCGCTTCCGTTATGAACCCTCACGTAGGAGACCCGCCTTAGCTGATATCGCGAGTCCTCTGGATCACGTGCGCAACCGTAGGATAAAAAAATGTTAAGAGAAAGAAAAAGACTTTTACACGTCTCGAACGTCTAAGAGCGTCCATCCGTAGTGTCGATGAATTTAATGACCAAGAATATAACGGCAAGTGCCGTATCAAAGTGACGAAGAGAGATATATCTGATTGAGGCGCGAATCACTGACGTTATAATAGGACATAAAACTGTTTATGAAATTGAACGTGTAAAAAAAATGTAAAATGTAAATAATTCATGAGAATAAATTCTATTCTGCAATTTTTCGTTTAATTAGCAGCCTGTGACCTCGAAATGTCAGCGAGCAAACAGTAATTACGCTCCACTAAGTGAATTCGAGTGAATCCAAGTGAAACAAAGAGGATTAATTAGGCGCAGCATTGCCAACAGTAATAGCAACTAATCTTCCAAGAATCTGAAAAATGGTAAATTGTACGGAAACGAAAATTCTTATTGGTGACTCTATGAACGCCTCGGTCATCAGAAATCATTTCGCTTCTGTCTTTTCGATTGAATTTTTATTAACAACCGGTATCGAGTCTTAATGATACATTTAAGAAATGGATAAACACGAGGTACATAGTCACGTGGCATGCAGGCTTATGGTCCTTTTCTAGAGTTAGGTTAGGTTAGGTTAGGTTTACTCCTATAGTATTACCATACTTAACCTACATTTGTCTCGAAGTACGTACCATTTTTTTTTACTAATTTTCTATTTTATGATTCCATGCAGCATCTACAGGGAATATCTGAATATATACATATATAAATATCTTTTAAATTTTTATTGGTATCACTGGAACTAAGATTACCCCGTAGACACTGCACTAGCAATATTTCATCTCAAGCCAAGATATAATCAGGGAAATTGCTCGTAATTCTCTTTACACTGCTTTACAGCCTTTTGTACTGCAGATAAGAATTTTATACGCGTGGCTAACGAGAGCATCAGGCTTTTTCCATCTGCCTTATGAAAATCCACTCTACGGTCATTATTTGCGCGTTGCTATGGTCCGTCTACGAGTAAAATGGCTCAAAGTGACAGATGGAAAAATGCGAAGTCTTTAGCACGTTCTCGTAGAGAGATTATACGAACACGTGTTTGTGCTAGGGACTTCGCAATGTGTATATATATTGCTGAAATAGATACCTGTCTTATATTAGATTTAGCCAGGATTTAGCCAGTGATCACCCTAGTTCACTGACACCCGGTTCACTATTCCGTGGAATTGACGGAGGTTTATCCAGTTTCGGCACGTTTCTGAAACGTTGGACTCACGATGCGCGAAGGACGGTTTCTTGAAAGGAGGCACTGTCGTCTTGGAAAGAAATCCTTTTTTTTTATATTCATCTTGACTGTTCTCGTCTTTTGTAACACCGTATAGACAGACACTTCAATAACGTTAAAAATGTCAAAGAGAATTTCATGGAACCGTGAGACGCCGAGGAGATTCATGCGGGAGTCAACGAAACTGGCGGCCATCTTGATTATCGTAGTGACACATGGGAAATCGCTTGCATTCTATTGGTCGATTCAAATTTTAATTTTGCATACGTACTGTTCATATCTATTTCATTCTGTACGGGCTTATTTCTCAATTCAGGACTAGCACCAGATTTTGTTTATCTAAGTGTTAGTTAAAAACATTTAGATACAACAATTAAAATAATCGATCGTTAGGAAAGACTTTTTTTAAAAATAATCGAATGACACGCATTGTTGAGTCTCGCACAAAAGGTGTAACGGAAGACAATCAAGCCTAAACAATGAACCGGTTGCCGAATGGTGTCCGTGAGCGTAACGTTTAACCACCAGAGAAGCGGTTTGGGCCTGTTGTGAACAATGGAGCCCACAATTCCTGATAATTACCGTCAACCCATGCCCGCTTCTCTATCACTTTTTTTTTCAGGCGATTTTCACGAGAGGACGAGAGAAGCAGAACCAGGAACTAGAAACAGCGGGGAAGCCCCGTCGTGGGAAATCAAGTAGTTTCATAGATTCCCGCGCTTTTTGGAGCGTGATATTCAACCACTCCTTAAAACGAGACTTGAAACGTCGCGAACATGCGAACTTGGCTTAATCATGAAAACTTTTATAGACGTCCATACGTGAACGACGCTTCTCTCTTCTTGCAATTCTTTAAATTATTATTAGCGCTCGCACAGACATACATGGTTACCGCTAAAAATTAGCACATTAAATTACCTTTTAATTAGACCATTCAAAAAGATACATAGATTTTTCGTCAAATCCATTACGAGTAACGAGGCCCAGGTTGTGTACGGTGCTTTACGCAAATAATTTTTTCCAATTTCAGTTTACGAATTTGCACGGTAATTTTATCATTTGGCAATAAAATTTACGTAGAATGTATTAATCTTTCTTTTGACATTTATGCGTCTGCCCATAACAAAATAGTTTTAACGATATTGAATAATGATTGATTGATTATCGTAGGCTGTATAATGACATTGTTATAAATGACGGTTTATAAATTATTGTAAAATCTAATATCACACTTGCAAATTCACTCTAACAGAAATATTAGTTAGATATATCGTATTTGAAAAGCATTGACAACAATGCCTGTCAAAAATGAAATTAAACTTTGCAACTGACGCGTAAATTCGCACGTGTTCCGTTACCTGGCGAACAATGTAAAAATTTATTTTGATCCGCTAACGAATTCGACCTATTACGTCGACACGCCTCGTATTCTATTTGAACACGATTCAATTATTTGGCAAAAGAAGAATTGCCGGCACGTAACGCGAAACCGATTTTAGCTTCGGTCAGATTCGTATTAGGCACGATATTCCTATAACGTATCGCAAATGAATCGAACCGAATTAACCATCATCGAGATGATAGATCAGTAGTAATTTTCTCATCGATTTTATAAATTACCATTAATTACACCAGTTCGCGCACGTGCATTAATAAAAAAAAACTACCGATTCAAAGTGTATGGACATTTTCATAATTATTCTATTCTTTATCCTATTATAATAATCAATCATTCAATCAGTTACCGTAATCGGCTAGCTTAATTTATCATCTAATTAAAGAATATCAATATGTCAGATTAATCATTAATTTCCATGAATTCTTATCGTCTATGGGTTAAACCTTGGTCAAATTAAAAAAAAAATTCCCGCCATTTACTTTTCCAGTTATTACATTCAATCAAAATGACGATTATTTTTACTTATTTTCCGTACGGTATCGCGTACTGAAAATAACTGAAATATCAACAGTGCAATTGTGTTCTAGAAGATGAAAAAAAATTCCAAACATAATCACACAAAATGGAGGTTTACAACCAAGCAAGCAATTTACCATTGGTCCACGTTCCAAAATACATTCCGCGAATGCCAATCCGACATATCCGATTCTATACTCTTGCTTCTAGGTAATTTCGTGCAGCAGGGGTAAGTGGCCTTCAAGGAACAGGTGTAATAAACCGCCTCGGGTGTGGAAGTAGCTTCAGAGTTAATTTGACGACGAGAAACGAGTATAAAAGCAGGAATACCAGTAGCAGCAATAACCAGCAACAACAATAGTATCATATATGATCAGCCCGTCGATTTGTAATTCCGTAAAATTTTATCAAAATAATTGACTCGTTATAAATACATAACAAGGCGCGAATAATTGTATTAATAAATCCCCAACAATTAACGCAGCTCAGATAACGTCATCTCTGTTATCTCCGACGATCGTCGGACATAAATAATTCCCAAGCGATTTACGTCCGCAGATAAATTACAATTTAATTCATTTTACACGAAAAAAAGAAAAATTTTCATTAACCAATAATCTTCATACTACCTTCAACCAATATGGCCGCTCCAGACCCAGTAATTTCTCGCTAATAAATTTCATCGACAGAACCATCCCAGTGGCTAATTAAAAAGAATGGCAAAATCGCGAGCGCATCAAATCGCGTACAAATTTCTCAGTATCACGTCGATCCGTTATGCCGGCGCGTATCAATCGCTTGTACATATTAAATAATCATCCCAGACGAAAACCACTGTGGATTATCTGTCGTTGGTAATAACTGATAATATAGTCAACGGTCTACAATGCCCCGATCGTGCCATTCCACCAATAATGATGATGATGATGATGATGATGATGATGATCGTAATAATAATAATAATAATAATAACAGTAATGGTGTCCCAAGAAACTAACCATAGATCGAAGTGAACTGGACGCCATAATGCTCACCGTATATTACTCTTTGCTGTCGCTCATCGAAATCAAATAATTGCATAGATCCCGGATTCGCAATTACATTCCGATCATCATGCAGTATACTGGAGTCCTTGAATGACTTCTGGATTAAGTATGAATCGTATGTCCCAGCTGACTACTGATGTGCATCATAATACATATGGATACCGTATTAGGAATTATTATGAGAGTCAGCCATCTATGTACACGTATAATTTATGGTAGCATCGTTATGACCTTGCACGTTAAATTCTAACCGGTGAACAGAGTCATCAAAGTCAGTAGACTCGATACGGACTGTACTATGAAGTTAGTCGAGCGCGAAGGTCGTGAAATCGAGATGACAATTGTTAGAGGTAGGGGTAGAGGAGGGAGGGGGAGAGAGAGAAGGCTCCCTTCTGAATAATTATTATGAGGGTTTTAAGATGAATGATGATGATGATGATGATGATTATATTGATGGATGATAATAGTTAGTATTACGGTAAGGATAAACGGGATTGGTTTATTTTATAAAATTATAAATTATGAAATACCAGAGTTGCGATGGCCGATACTTTGAACAGGATAGACGTAATACAGCGCATGCGGGAAAAATGAGGAATTCACATTGGACCACCGTAAAATATTTTATATGGCTTTGATGAAGCCTTTAAAGAAGATTACAGGCGGTGTGAATTTCTTTGAAAAGAGAGAGAAAGAGAGAGAGAAATCTTTAGCGATCATATCAGCAGCCGCGAGGAACGCAGCATCCCTGATCTCGCTACTTTATTCTTGGCGCGCGAGTAATGGCGTATGGAGGTTGTAAATATACTTTTTGAAAATTCTTTTCTTTTTCACTACTCTAATGGCTACCCGCGTGAGAAATGTTCAGCGACGAATAAACTGTCATAAAATAGATAACTACCCTATAGAACGTCGGACTTACATTAGACCTGGCTGTGATTCAGAGCGCGACTCTTGGACTGCATCGATTTTTATTCACAACTTTTCCACGCCTCTTTATATATCGATATCGATCCGATCGATATCTTCTGTTGATTTCTACTAGTTTTTCCTAGGATTGCACTACAAGGAATTACTGATTGGATCTCGTAGTCCTACGTTAAAACGCTTAAACGTGAAATCGGATGGTCCCGGTTTCCATCCGGTTGGCACAGGATAAGCTTTTTCTCAACGAAATCGTTAATATCAACTCCCCACTATTTTACTGTTGCTATTTGCTCTATTTATCATACGCTCCAAGTACGCCTGACCAACTCGTATCATTTTATCATCATTAAGTCATTTTATTATCATTAAGAGGGACGCGATTGAAAATCATACCACAATCTTCATGTGATATATACCCCGTGCGATATAACTATAATTGTATCAATGACGAGTCGATTTGGTAACTCTAATTTCGTACCTCTGATTTTGAACTTTGAAAGTATGAAAGAAAAAAGAAGAACTTCCTTACCGACCGTAGGTCATTGATCTCCGGAAAACTCCAATCAGAAACAGATCGATCCGATGGCGGTTACGTGAGTTTTTTTTTACTTCACTCTCCCTCTCTCTCGCTCAACGGTCAGAGGATCCCGCTCATGATCCAACTTCGAGGTGAAGTTTTTACCAGATCTCAAACTCCGCTAATGAGCAATCCCGACGATTACTCGCAGGAAGAGTCCCTTCTGGCAGGATTGATGGCTCATTATTCTGTCCCGGTACTCGTTATACCGGCATCCTGCCCAATCCTGGCCAATCCCGGCCCATATCAACTTTTACATGCGTTCCATCCATTTTGAGGTGATGCTTACGCACCGGAAGTAAAAACGCAACGCGTTAATTTCTACCTGGAAGCTGTCCGCGTGGCGGCATTAACTTAACAATCTGTGGTACTGTTGGGATTCTGCACAGTTGAAGATCACGTGTCTGCAACGTGGAAATGGATGTCGTTTGCCGATGATGAATCTCACTGTTGCTGCGCAGAGAAGAGGAGATCGATGCTGCCGGTTGCAGGTGAGAAAAACGGTAATTGACTTCTGAGAGAGTTACTAAGTGGTTGTAAAGATTACGACGCTTACGTGAAAACAGTTTAAACTTTGCTGAAATAATTTGAAGACATTTCTGATAACAGTAACGATTTATTTGCGATATGAAAAAAAAAACGAATTTTTTTTGTCGAATATATATAAAAAATTTCAGAAATTTTATTTCGACTTCAATTTCTAAGTTAGGATATCCTGTATATGGCTTTTTTGTAAATTTTTTACGTGCAACACGAACCCAACGATGTTAATCGAAAAATCGTGAGACAATAAAGAATTTTTTTTCCCGCTCTAGAAAAGCGCTTCGAACGTGGTAGCACTGGCTGTGTATAATTAGCCTGGCGGTGAGTCGGAAGGTAAAAAAAATTGTAACCATTTAAGCAAACACATAGAGAGGAAGTTTATATCGCAAAGTGAATAAGTCCTCTACCTTGAGAAGGTTGACTGACCAATTATTCGTGCGATGTGGGCATGAAGAGTTGGACAAAAAAGTGCAGCTGGACGCGCCATCACTGGTTCCCTCAAGCATCTCGAAAGTGTCGTACGCAAAACAAAAGGTTATGGCGCACCCGCTAATAACTGGCTGCGTGGTAGTCACGAGAAGAAGAAGAAGAAGAGGAAGAAGAAGTGTCCCTTATAAAAAGTGGTACACTTAAGGACCGTTTAGAAAATAAATAGGCCTCGTTATACGGACGAGCGGCTAAGTTAACATCCACGGCTGAACAAGCTAGACAATATTGTTGTGGTACGAGCATTGTGTGCGTGATATAATATAGTCAATCAGATATTGTGAAAAGGTAATGTAAAAACTTTCCATTAAGTCTATGAAACTTAATGATCTATATAAGTAACACCTGGTCGAAGTGACAAAACATATTGTTTATTTTTCAATTTCCATGAAATTTCCTATGAGGGAGTTTCGATGGTCTTTGAATCCGAATCTGAGATCAAAATGTGTACATTCAAAGTGGCCGAACCATTATGCCAGTTCAAAATTCACGAAGCGGACTTTCTCGAAGCGTAAAAGATTTTTTTGATTAATAAAAATCTACTTTACGATAGATTATATGATATACGATATTATATATAGAAACATGTCATATGGATGTGATTTTTATCAATTTTTATTCGCCATATTGGATTTAGTATTTTTATTTTTCAGATTCTGACCACAAATTGGAAATCAGTGACCCAAAAAAATTTTCGAAAAATCAACTTTTATGCAAATCGAACGAACAGTGAAAATGCATGGCTCGAATGGGTTAATAATTATACAGTTACTATAGTAAAAGGATCTCTCGACAGAGGCGCCACAAGTAATACTAAAAAGCCCTGCAATTTTCAGAGGGCGTGTCCGTGGCATAAATTGGAACCAAAACTGAAGAAAACTGATTCTTCGTCTTTATTAACACGTCTCTTTCTCCAGGAGAAAGCCATGAAGGATAAGAAAGGAAGGATTCTACCTCTTCGTTTTAATGTATTTACATCCTTTAGTGGATTCAACCGCGCACTCATTGATACGACCGAATCGAATGTTCCAAATTGAGTCTCTGACATTGTGTGGCGCTGCGGTCGTTCGGTCGGATATGGATAATTGGATCACTACCATTCAACGTTGCATTCCGCATTGAGGTTGATGATGGACTTTCACCGTTATTGATCGGCAAGACAGCCAAAAAGCGTGAAGAAAGTGCCTCGATTGGTATTTTCTTCGTTGGATATAATGCAATTGCGCGTGCAACGTCGAACGAGTCTTAGGAATGAAAGGAATTGAAAGAGCAGGGGATACGAATTGCTTAAGAAGGGAAATCAACGAGGGAAAAAGGAATTGTTGAATAAATAGTCAAATATGGTGGACTAAGTAAGTAGGGAGGAGATCGTGATGTGTTTCATTATGGCTACTTACATAGCCGTGACTGGCGACCGCTTTTGGTGAGAGTTCGCCTTTAATGTCGCCGCGGTGTACATAGCGACCAGCCGTACACGAATCCTTTTATACTTTACAGGATAAATCCTGTTTCTCTTTCTGGTACCGGTATCCTATCCTGATTGGGACGCTGGTTTATTTCGACTGAGCTTGTCGCTTGTAAAGAGAGGAAATATTTACTGGTCAAATAATTATTTGTGCTGTTGCTTGGTTCCTCTTGGCACACGAAAAATACAGGGTCTCGTGTTGTCTTTGTTTACTATGGTCTTATTGTTTAACGTCCCGAGTGTCTAGACTCATAGTGAAGCGACTATAGCACTGGTGAAATAGATGATTATTTATTTCAGTGAAAAAGCAGTCATATTTATTAAATTTTATTTAATGACAGTCAATAATATCGCTGAAGTAAATACGTACACAGGAAAAGCATTCAAATTCTTGTGACGTTTTCGATTGGTAGAATTTTTTTGCACCGAGTATAAGGTGGTAGCCCTGTGCGAGTACAACTCTGCACCAGATTACATTTGATGGCTGTAGAATAACTTGTCAATCGAAAACGTAACAGGCTACACCTTATACTCGGTGCAAGAAAATGCTGCCGATCGAAATCTCTGTTATATGCAAATTCCAATCATCAAACGGTCAGAGACACGGTAGGATGTCATTCAGTTTCAAATTGTTAGAAATCGTTAGTGGTGCCATCTGTCCCGCCATGCCCTAAATTAATATTCACCGTTTCAAAACGCCTGAAGGTATGCAAACAGTCATACAATATACTCAGCGCCTGAAGACAGGCAATTTTATATACACTGGATATAGTGTACGTATATTAGGATCTTAACGAGGCTGTATTAAAGTACAGTATGTATGTATATAATGAGTGAATCTTTAACTTACAAAAATTATTCCCGTCTCTCGCTAATCCATAATAATAATAATAATAATAATCATAGGCTAGTAACTTTATGCAATATTCAATGGTAATTCACCAAGAGACACCACTTTACCAGTACTTAAATTGCTTGAATCTATCAATTTAATCACAAGTTTCAAAGCATCTCTCCGAGATGGCGCGCGCTGTGAAATTTCAAATATTCGTCCTCGCTAATCTATATCAATGAATCCCTAACGACGCAAACTGTAGTTTGAAAAGTTCTTTATCTTACACGAGTGAAAGCTCGAAGTCAATTACAATTTCAAGGTTTAAATTATACGTTTTAAAAAGCAATTTAAAAAATCATGCGTTGTCATGGCATTGCATCTTTTTTCGTGAAAACTACTTTGCATTGTAAAGCAATAGAGGACATGAAATAATATTGTAAACATTGCGGTAACGTGATGCTGTAATCGGCCAACAATGACGTCATTTTAATACGTGGGTATTAAGATATATCTAAAGGATTTTCTATTCTGTACAATCACAATTTGTTAATCCCAAGAATGACGATTACAAACTGTTATCTCTAAAAGACAACGAGTTACTCCGTGTCTTGACACAATGATCACTTGACGTTCACGTACGTTATCGCGAGGAGTGTAAAGAGAATTGTACGCGACCGATGTCGACGGAAGTTATTAGCAATCAATGAGAGACACCCTTAAGCCATGACACGTATGAAAAACGTCACTCTTTAATGATTTCTTGAAACGAGTAAACTACAAACGTAACGTCGTTTCGGTAGATTGAACAAAATATGTCACAACTCGGTGAAAACACCTTTGACAATATGGAGGACATCAGTGTATAAATTTACAAGTATAAACGAGAACCAGCTGACTGTCAAAGACAATTTATAGAAAAAAAAACCTACGTAATTTCCTCGTTTAATAGAAAAATCATTGAACTTTAAAAATTCGTGACAATCAATTTGTTTCTTATGATCAGACATATTTCTTTGAAATTCCGTCATGGCATCATTCTTATCAAAGATCTTTTCCTTTTTATAGCTTTTCGTATTTCGAATGATTCCCGCGGCTTTTTCCCACGTTTCTATACCGTCTAAAAAAATTAACCTCCGTGAATTAAATTCAAAGTCCAAAAATTTATATAAATGAACAGACCATATTGTATTTTTAGTTTTAAAAACTGGCAGCGTAATAACAATTTCAAAATAGAAGAAATCATGTATCAGTAATAGCGTTTTATATATGTATATGTCGACTGTAATCGTCCCGATAATAATGGCGTCCGTTTTCTCGTTAGCATCAAGGAGAAAATGATTAACGACGCGAGTGCTCGTAGTTGAGTAAATCGAGTTCCACGTACAAAGTTTTACTTTATCGGATCCAACGAGCCCGAACAAACACAAGGAACTCGTTCAAGGATCATTTATAATCATTCCCTGAATTGTGTCCCACGGACGATGATTCCCATTCCCGGAAGAAGGTACAAGGAAGGTGGCCCAGAGGCGTGGGTTGTCTAAAAACCCATTTCTCTCCCTCTTCGTAACAAAGGGTTGTACTGGTCCTGTAAAAGAAAGGGTGTGGTTATCATACGGCCACGTCGACGGTCACGTGTTAGCAAAGACCTTAAGGGATCCAATCAGAAGCGTCCGTTCGTACAGTCCAGGTTCAGGATTCGTGGAAAGTCCAAAGTAAATTTTATTCCTCCGACAGCTGTCGCCCTTGTCGCTGGCAAAAGAATTATTCCACGATGAATAACGACGACCTGCCGTGCAACAGCATTCTACAGTACGTTTCAGCCGGAAGGATTCGTAACGGCCATTTTGAATCACTAGAAAGTATAATGAATATAAATATAAAAAATTTTCACTGATTCGATCATCTTATATGGAAATTTTGTTATTCCTCAGAAACTCACGGTATAGCCGTCCCTGTCCATTCCTGAGAATCGTCTTTATCCTCGGTATGGAGAATTAAGAAGATGACTTCTTCTTAGCAATGACGGTTCCTGACTCTTGGACGATGGGGCTTTATGGGAAGGACGATTTGGTAAGGATCTCTTATATAGGATTCAAGTCGACTTCCCCGAATAAGAGTTCAATCCCTGCATGGTTCAGGTCCCCAACCCCTCCCTCCCCATTTCTCGCCCAGTGACTCTTCTACAAGGAATCATGATCTTACCGTCTGCTTTTACGAGAACTCATGATCCAGTCCGCCATCCTATTTCCTTTTTCTCTCGCGTATACGTGGAATCGCGTGATAATCTATCTCTTTGTCGGCACCTCGAAGAACTAGAGGGCGCGTCGTACTTTTACTATACATCCTAGTATCCTTTGGAATTAGCCTAAAAGGAAAGCTTGAAGGATTTGACTAATGAAAAAAAGAAATATATACACATCCTATATACAGTGTTTGTATACAACCTATGTATATTCCAGGAAAGAATTAAAAACTACGACAAAAATCTATTTAACTTAAAGATCCTTTAACAACAATCACAGTATTAAAAAGTCCATATAAAATATAACATCGCTTAGATAAAAAAAACGTTCCCATTCTAATTTCTAACGAGCGACAAAGAAATTAAACCTCTTAATTTCACAATAGATTCATAATACGTTTTTCATTCGTACACGGTATTCCTGTCGCTCGAGTTTCTAATCGTTCTTCCGTCATAGGTCTATGTGCAAGAATTAACGAGTGATCGTTCATAATCAATTTAGCTGGTTATTAACTGCAGTTACAAGAGATAAGAATAGGTATAACATTAGTGGGTCGGTTTAGCTTAAGCCGTGTTCTGATGCTTCCCTACTGTTTACACAGTGACTAACTATAAAGATTATACTAAAGCATCTCAACATCGATGGGCTTTACTGAGAAATCGAATATATAGATTTCCCTCGAGCGATTTGTCCCGGCTGTCACGACTATTGAGGTTATGTTCATGTTCCTCGTTTGCGGGTAAACGAATCCGGGCTGCGATACGATTCACTGCGCCTCGTTAGGACAATTCCCAAGCGATAACAATCGCTGTCGCGTGTCACCCGTAAAAATGTGAACTGCCTTGAAGATATAGCGTATAGATAATATATATATATAAAATATGTGTGTATATATATATTGAGTATAATGGCACGCGGGTCTTTTGATGATTCTTGGAACAGACCTTATGGAAGCGTCTGTACATGGTCTAGACTGATGCATTACGGTTATACGATATTAAAGTGTAAACGAATGTCCTTTGACCTTCTTGAATATGTATCCTTTGTTAATTGTCGAAATTGGAGAAGACTCGCGTGCTAAATTGTTTTTAGCGGAATAGTAATAATTCGAAATAGTAAACGGCTGGTATGATTTGCTTAAGGCTTATGGTTGGTTCACGTGTCACATTTGCTATTGTGACTTTTGGTAGAAATATGCATTTGTAAATATAGATCTTTTATGGACTGTCAATATCTTTCTTTGTCTTTTACTGTTTGCTTTACTTTTTCATGAATGATAACGCTGCGGGATGGGGAATGCTGGTTGACGAAAGTTTTTTGGTTCTTGACGTTATTTTAAAGCGAATATATCAGGGATGCGTTTGATACGTGAAATTTTGTAGATTTATGTTTTTTATGATTATTTATTGAGGACAGTTTAATCGTGGATTTTTGCATGTTTAGTATTTTTATTGCGTTATGTAAAATGGTGCGGGATTTTATAGTACGGAAATTTAATGGTTTATGTGGTATTTAGATTTTATATGTATAATATATATATAGATATAGGTATAGGCATTCGTGCAGGTGGCTGATAATAAGCTATCGATGTTCCTAACGGATTCTTGGAAAGATGAAAAAAAAATGAAAGATTCAGAGTCGTAGATTTTCACGAAATTCCCATAACATCGTTCCACGCGTAACTATCGTTTCGTGCTGACATTGTTTTCTATACTGGGATTGATTCATCTTTCGTGGAATCTTTATCGGACACAAATTAAGTGGAAAATTTATCACGTGCATACAGATCGTAACAAAAGATATCGACCTAACCTACGCGCACTACGTTTAAAAGTCAGTTGGAAATATCTGTTCCGAAGTTGTATAAAAACTTTTATTTTTTTGAAAAATTGGCACTCGTGTGCTCGTATAAAAATATAAATAAATTCCCTGGCAAGAAAGTCACACATGCATGTAGAATATCAACTGTATTTTGTATCGGATTAAAAAATGGGGGATATGTATTTTTGTACCAGTGCGACGTTAGGTCAATTTCTTACGAAGCGATAAAAATTGGAAATGACCTTTTGATTCAAATATACAAAAAAAAAATGTAACCGTATAGATTTTCTTGTGAAAGTCTAGGGCTCGCTCTAACGACCAATTAACGGATACTCGCGAATTCTATTTCGGTAACGTGTTGGATTTATTTCTAGAACTGATTCATCTCGTTATTGACTATATTAAACGTCATTCTGTATTATATCACACGCGATCCCACTCAAAAGAGAAAGGATAACGGATCCTTGGCGACCAGGAACCAAAAATTCACTACAACGTTCACATATAAAAAACTCAACATCCGTATCTCGGTACACACTACGAAATAAAAGACCAGTCGCAAATCCTCGTATAACTTTCATCATCACAATCATCATCGTCATCGCAAGGAATAACGAGTAGAGTGTAAAAATTGCGAGAATGGGACTCTACCTAAGGATATCTTGACGCGTAGGCATAAGATTTATTCCGCTCGATGAATCAGCCGTGTCCGAAGAAGGTTCCGTCCATTGGAATCGCACCGTGTTCCTGGAAGGATTCCTAAGGATTGGCAAAGAGAGAGAGAGAGAGAGAGAGACAAAGAAAAAGAGAAAAGAGATACCATATGAGATCTCTGGTGGAAGATTGTGCAAAGGTCAAAGGGTGGTCTGACAAAGGCGTATATGGATAAAAAAATAGTAACTCGAAAGGAATGACAAAAAGGAAAGAATTAAAGTGGGGGTAAAAAAAAAGAAAAAGAGAAAAAAGAAAAGAAAACCGAAGAGTTAGATATGATGAGTAACTGTCCTGTGACGTTGCCAGACTGTCTGGCATCCGTAGTATTTTTGTATTTTCGTCAGTTGACGTCGACGCCATCGTGTTTGCGAACACACGCGACGACATATTTAGTCGTTAGCGCGCGTGCAAAGTTTGCCCGTCAGGTAAGACAGGGGCTAAGAATAAGATGGCGCCATTCGTTCGACAATCGGTAATAGAGTTTTGGCATGGTCGAGCAAGTATTTTTGGCAAAGTATTCCCAACGCGTGAAAACTTCTTGCTGCGTAATTTAAATTCCTAAGGGTCTAGGGGGAACGAATGTTTACGTAATGCGTTGCGTCGCCATTTTTTCATGACGCCATTAACTGAAGTCGAGGAAGGGAAAATCTTTTCTTCTATTCGAGAAAAATTCGAGGAGTAACGTCACTGATGTGGTATTTTGCAAAGCAAAGAATTTAAATTTTTTTTGAACCACAGATTTTTTGTTTACTGTTAGATCCCAGTGACGTCACTTGGTGATCTTCCAAAATGGACTCAATGAGCTTCGGCTATACGCGTTTTCTGAGAACTGTTAAACATTTATGGCAATGTTTATATATAGTACCTTGAATGACGTTTTTGCGAAGTCGATTTGTTGTATTGAAAATTTGTTGATAGTGCGATTAATCGAAATTGACTTTGACTGTATCTTGTGGCTACCTAAAAGTATAGTTTGAAATATTATCATTGAGATTCTGCGACTGCACTTTGATTTATGTTGGGCAGAGATAAGATAAGGATATACGAATTTTTTAATCAATTTATTAACGTAATGTTAATAAATAAGACTGATAAGCAATTGTATCGTTATGAACTTGAATTTATCTGAAATCGTAGTGACTCCTATAGAATAGATTCCGTCAACAACAGCAATAACACGACGCGATTACACGTCTGATAAAATGATAAAAGCACGCGACATAGTACCTACAAAGAATCAGACTGACTGATACGCAAATACTTAGTCGCAATCAGATACAAAAAAAGTTTACGAGATATCTATCGATTCTTATGAGTCATTACTATTACTACCATACAGACAACGGCGAATCAAAAATGTTTCCAATAACCACTTGAGGCAGTCTCGAATACTCGCAGATACATATATACATTAAAACACGTATGAATGAAGCGAAAAAAAAACACAAATTTTCAAAACCAAACAAAACAAATTAAACTGTCCAATAAAAATCGAATCAAATCAGCAATCAAAGACATTAAAAAACAACCCATAAAGTTTCATTCGGTGTGTAAAAAAATAATATTACTACCGATCATTAATCAGTAATCCAATACATGATTAAAATTTATATATTAACTGAACCAATGACAAAACAGTAAAGAAATTTTGTTCAATCACGCACTTGACTCAATAGCCACTTTTACTTCCATTTTCTATTTACGCAATGTACTATGGGTACTTAAGTTAGTAACTACGTACATAACCATAGCAAGTATACTGTTTTAAAACATAGTCGACACGCAACATACGTATCAAGCTTGTATGCCATAGTACTTAGTTGTTTTGTGCCGACCGAATTAACCGGTCGGCTTCCGAGAAGCGGTCAGGATCGTATCAAAATAGTTCGGTCAACAATTCGTAGAAACGCAAAAGAGCCTAGTCTATAATGTGTGATCGTGAAGCGTCCTGTCCTCTAATGCAATTTCCTGGTGGCGGAGAGACGCGTAGTGCTGCGCGTACGTCAAACCATAACCTGGTATCATTTGGTACGGGACACAGCTGGCCGAAACACAGACCAAGATGGCCGCCCGAGTGACTGTCTTACGCGGAAACGCGAAAATAGAGCACGTTACGAAAAATCTGGGTCAGTCGAGTCCTCGACATGACTTCTTTTTTTTTTCTTGCATTTTTTTTTCTTTCTTTTATATATTTATATTTCTCTCGTAAAACTTTGATCTGCTCTTCTGTATGATATATGTGTATGTATATATTAAGTGGCTCTTTCTATACTTGATTTAACGCTCTTTTCAATCTGCGACGCTTTCATGGCTTCCACGAAGACCTTCGTCGACGTGTAAAGCCTTATGAAAATTACGTTCGAAATGCACAGAGGAAAATTGAGATATCATTGATACGGAGGACGATGACGTACGTCGGCAATAACGAATTCTTTCAGGGATATGATGAATATAGTCAAGGTCATTGAATTTCACAGAATAACACCCACTCGAATGTTTTTCTTTTTCTTTTTCTTTTACACAGTCTCCTCCGTGTCGCAGCCTACAAACGTCGATATACGTAACGAGTGTCGTGCGACTGTTGAACCCAATTTTGGCGACGGATGAAGAACGTCTTATAGCATTATGACGAAGCTCGACAGAATTTCTTTAAATATTTGATACTTCGTGGAAAAATGATACGTGGGCGAAAGGTATGTTTTCAATTTGAAAAAAAATTGCGTTCATTTTTGCTCAAATAAATTTTTTATATTCGTCTCGATTGGTTCTTGTTACTGGATTTTGGAATTGGCGGGAAAAAAATAACAAAATTGTCGAGTACCATTTTTCGCAGCAATTATGGACTCCCTGCCATTAAAATGTTCATTGGCGACAGGAAGAGGAACGACCACGGGACCCAGACGGCCATTTTTCTTGCCACGTTCCGAGTAAAGCTGCCTTCCAGAAATCCGGCAGTCATTTAGCCGGTGGTGGTCTCTCGCCGGTAATTGAAATCTCTCTTGATGAAGCAAAAAATTAATTACCGCCATTCGCGGAACGCAAAAGAATACATTATACCATACTGTAGAGACCCCGTAGCGCGATTGTCGATACTAACGAGCGAATTCATTATCCTCTCTTTTCATTACGGATTTAGCTTCACTCTCGTTTCTACTTACCAACCGATTCTACTTAATTCGATTAATTGATTTTCGTCAGACAATCACTTTTTTTCAATCGGACAACAGATTGAGCTTACCTTGAAAAGTCATTTGGACGAAACGTAAATTTAGACTGTATAAAAATAGAAAAATGATTTACATATTTTGTTGAGTTTCCAAAATAATTTTTCTTTTACAGAAAGTCATTGAGGATTTTGATTAAACGTAAATAGATTTTGTTTTGATCGATAATTCCGTACTTGATATGGATGATTAAACACATGATTCATAGAATAATATATATATACACAATATGTATTACGAATAATTCAGTATAATTTTGTAATTGGTAGTTATGGTTTAATAATAATAGCGTTGGAAGGGGAGGGTATATACAAGCACTAATTTTTGGAAAGAACCCACAAGTCACATTTAAGTACAGTTAACTACAAGAGTCGCGTGATTGTCATGCGTGCTTCTTGGTAGGATGACACTGCTCGATCATTTAAAATTGATAGGATGGTAACGTTCCTGTTTCTGTCATTTATCATCCTGTTTCCCGCATCATATTTCGAGGTAAACAAGTACCAAGAGAGCAATCAAGCCCGTTCCAATATGGGTTTGCGTGTCTGGAATTGTAAACGGCAAAAACAAAATGTACGGTATAAAAAAAGAAAGTAATATCGTTTCGGCATTACCGTAAAAAGAAGCGTGAGAAAGAATATTACTGGTTTGACAAAATAAAGATTGACGATAAAAATTCCTATCAACGAGATATTCCAATCGCAAGTCACGTGATGACAAAGATAGTTGATAAAAAAGAATTACGAAAGTCACGCAGGAAGCAATTAAGAATTTTAAAAAATTACCTATTTTTACAAAAATTATCTATCGCAAATACATTGTACTTTGTATACGTCATTTTTTTTCTCCTGGAACAGGTAGCCTCTTTAGCTCAGTGGTAGAGCACTGGTCTCGTAAACCAGGGGTCGTGAGTTCAAACCTCACAGGAGGCAACGTCGTCTTTTATCGTCCCCGACGCCAGACGTCCCTCTGCCGGCTAATTCCACGAAGCAATTTTTTGATACGCGCAAACCAAATCGAGCGTGACTTATTTAAATTGTACCGAGAACCGATCGATTTCGTCGGCGGTAAAGGTTGCTCGCGTATACGCACCTCTTTAAAGATCGGTTCACAGGGCCCTCGTCAATTTTTCACGCAACCAATTTTGACCATTTCGAATTAATAACCACGCAGCCAATAAGAACTGTGTACCGATCCACAAATATCTAAACAAACCTTAACCCCCGCGATCCATAAAAACCACAAAGACACTTTAGCCCACAGTACCGTGAAACAAGAAAAAAAAAATTAACCAGTTAGCACCAACTGAAAGAATCAAAATTAATTCCAATCCGAAGCATCTATCTAATACAAATCGATAATCTTATCTCTAGATCTTAATACTATTTCCATACCGAAAAATTCTTACAAACAATTTCAAGCAACGTTTTTTTGCTTTTTCATCTCAGATACTTTTTTTCCGCGAATCCCATCTCGTTTATATCTTATCTCATTTAACGTGATATAATTCTCTTTATCGTCTCCTCATTTGTCTTCTGTTTTTTTTCTCCTTCGTTTCACTCATGATCGAGATTCGAGGTGCCCCATGAAGGAGGTGCCCGCATTTCGACGAAATCGACGCTATCGGACGACGGGGCCCGTGAAGAAAATGAGGCAGCTGTAGTCCCTCTCCCCGTTGAGTTCCGGTAAGTCGTTACCGATAGGGACTTTAACGACTTTTGGAGAATCGCAGTTGCTGGAAGGAGATATCGAAGTCAGCAATGCGCCTGCTGCAACGATTATATTCCAGCAGCAGGTACATACATATATACATACAGATACGAGAGCCATAAAAGGAGTTCGTGCACGAGATATATCTATATATCGATATATAACGCGCATGCGCACACGTATAATCCCTATAAAGAAGAAAAGAAGTCCTTAGCGCATTTTATAAATTATAACGCTCAGAACCGCTCACGATAATGACAGTTAAGATTGCGTTATATCCTATAATTACGTCGTCCTACGTAATGCGCTATAGCCACGATATATACTGGCATTATATAATTATATTCAGATACTAATCACGCGGATCCGCTCGTTATAATCTGATATTGATTCTCAATTATATCTGTTATAATGGCCGATGGGGTTTATATCAATATATTTTTTTATTACGTTCAATGATGATTTTCGTATATCCAACGTGTTATATCTTTCCCATATATCAATTATATTCTCGTTATATCGCGTAACGATGTCCCACGGTCTAACGGCTGACAAAAAGCAACGCCCGATGACGACAAAAACAAGTTGGCTACTTACTCGGTACACTGGCTAAAGAACGTCTTACTTGGAACGGAGTAAATATTGCTGCTTGTCTTCTGTCATAATGCGATTGATGTCCCGGTGCGGGGTTTTATTGTCATGAGAATATAAAGGAGAAAAGACAAAGGCTAATAATAGCGAAGGAACAAAAGATTGGGAGAAAGCGGATTCCATCATTTTGAATCATAAGGAACCAACCGAATGATTCCATATAAGAACAATGTTAAAAATTTACAGTGTTAAATCGCACGAGTGTAAACTTTTTGTCAGTGTTGTCTATTATGGTGTCAATTTTAATACTATTTTCAGAGGGAAAATTAGAATGGTTAAATTGTTGAAATGTCTGTCGATGAGAAAAATAAGTCAAGGTCAATCCAGAGTGTTAAATCGGTATTTGAAAGTGTCAAATTAACGCGCGCTAGTATCACTTAGCATGCAGCGCCATTATTGCCGATCTGGCGTCTAATCGATTGCAATTAACACTATCGATTTACACTGAAATGAGTGTGGATATGTACACAGGGTACTTTAGTGTTGATTTTAACACCGGACCTTTTTTACAGTGCACGTTGCGAATCGAATAATTATAATTATTGTTCCTGTCAATTATGATTATAATTGATGAGAACGACTAAAGGCGCATTTTCACAGTCAAAATATTACTGTCCTAATGACTTGAATTAAGGTTAGGTACACGCTATGGCCACTTCATGTATAACCTATGTAGATAATACGTATGTGGACTGTGTCGACAGAATTGGCGACAATTCTTGGATATGTATACATATATATTTTGCGACTTTTTTAAATCGTCAATGGCTGACGGCTAAGGGCGTCTCTTTCGACGTCATCGGCATCACGTGGATATCGAGCGACTGACTAGTATAGTGCGAATGACGTAACGCATTCGGCCAGTTTCAGTATAGACGCGCGATTCCAGGTAGCCGTTCCGATGTGGATGGTTCTTTATGTGCTATTTATGGAAGGTCTTCTCGGAAATACACGGCATATTGCGTCTGGGCCCACGGCCGGAACATCTGCGGATGCAATTTGGTTTGTCGAAAGGCACTCTCCCTCGGCAGGCTTTGAGAAAAGAAAGAATTACAAGATGGAGGGGAGCGAGAGTGAGAAAAAAAAGGTTACAAAACCACCGGAAAGAAGGGAGAAAATATCAAAGCTGACGGAAATGTCGAAAGTGTCCTTAGAAGGTACAAGAAAAGAAAAGATAATAATAATACCGACCGACGATATTGAATTCCGTGAAATTTAATCATCGCTTTGCACGCGTGTGTCAATTTTATGTTAGGTTAGGTCATGCCGTTATCGTATGTGTCGACCTGGCGAACATGGCGAATACTCGCATGGGACCTCAGGATGGGCGTTTACCATATGAAACTAATAATCATCAAGAGCCGAGGAACTTTTACGGGCAAGTAATGAATATGCATTGTAACGATTGGGACGCTTTATGGGACCCCTTGGGATACTTGTTCAGATAATGATTAAGCCGGATGTCAATATGGTACCGTCATACCTGCACATGGCGAACGTGCCATTTCCGTTGGGAATGAAAAAAAAAAGAAAAAACGGTTAGAATTAAGGTAAATTGAAAGCGTGCGTGATGCAGCGGAAAAAATTGCGCGATATCCTTGCGTGTCTGGATTGTTATTATTATGGTTTGTTTAAGGTAAAATAATATCTAATTCCCATTACGTAACGTTACGGTAGACGTTTAGTGGACTGATATACCTAGACTTGCGGTTTAGATCCGAGTACGATTCATGCGACAGGATGTGGTCCATTGGACAACAGGAAATTCACGAGGACCTCCGGCGGTTTACGTATAAACAATTATTACATGGTACTGTCAGCCATTTGTAATCGCTAGGTATCTACGTTGTGGATTGGCGGTTTTTTTTTTTTAATAAACTGTATAGGTATATCTACGAATTTCGCGGTCGGTGCGGTTTTTCGGTCAAGTTCACAAGTCGTGACACACAGTCGTTTTGTAGAATTATTTACGAATTCGTGGAACATTTCGGAGATTGACGCAACCATTGTCAGTCAGCCTTAAAGACTCGACGGCACGGTATATTTAATAGATCCGTTGATTAATCTTTTTCCTGAAATATTGTTCACTTCGCATAAGTCGCATCACATGAAATTACTTTCCGCACGTTGTACCGCGAAATAAGAATCGCTTACTTGGTATAGATAATATTAGTCATAATTGGCCTGAGCGACAAAGTAGAAATCTCTGCGGATTAACGCGACTGTCGATGAACGTTATCATCTTTGCGTACACGTACTTTCTGGTTCTTCCATTTACCACGTACCGTCTGACGTTAATTTTATTAAATCGGCGTGACCTCCGCATGCGGTAAACAAAAAGGGAGGAAGACATATATAAATATATATATTTAAACCATAGGATCTGGATCCTGCGATATCATCAATGTAGAAAAAGAAATTTAAAAAAAAAATTAATACCATGGGACAGCGCAGCTGCAAGCAAGACACTTGTAAAATAAAAAGATAACACGTGCACGAGGATAAAGTAAAATTTTTAAAACTAAAATAACGTTTGTACAGGTATATACGTGAAAGGAGTAATTAAAAGAAAGATAATGCATTTTTGTTTGCATTCGCGAGTAACGATATCGACAGATATTACATATTGCTGATAGTACGCTATAAGTCTAAGGCAATATATTTATTTATATATATCTCTTGTTCTAAAATCAAATATACATATATTATATTCTATATTATATTCAAAGTATGAATATATTATATTACTTGTTGAGAGAAAATGCGTGCAGTAAAATAAAGAGAAGAAGTACGTTTCTGTACAAGTGCAATAGAAGAAAGAGAGAAGGGGGGGAGGGAGAAAATGATAAGAGATTAAAAATGAGAAGTATTTTATAATGACGACGTGTACGTATCAATAAAATTAATTCCAAGAATGCTTATCGCTATCTCCTATCATCATATGTGACGTCACGATCGCCAAGAGATCAATAACCAATATTACGCGCAAGTTTTCTGCTTCCTAGCGTAATATTTGTAACGATCATCGATGAGTGATAAACCGTTATCGGAAATCGGTTAGCCGTACGTTCTCGTAGCGATAGCAAGAAGCCACTGACTTATAACTGAATCTCCGTAAAGTTTCATTGCGAAGTAAAAAAAAAAGAAGTGGCTGAGAATAATGAGAAACAAAATAGCAAAATTGCAGGATGAAAATATTCGTAGATTAAATCGTCTCGCACCTGCGAACTGTGCGAGAGATTCTTATCAGGATGTTTTATTCCCAGGACGTGAAACAAAAGTGCGGACGCCGCGGTGTCCGACTCCACGGTTCTTTGAACTTTGATCCCCAGGTACGATTAACGATCGGGGGAATTGAATTTAAGAGGAACGAGAGATTAAAAGCGGACAGCTGTGCTACGTGGAAGAAGAGATAGGGGACTGAAGCCTGAAGCAGAATTCAGGCAGGCAGCCAGACTGGTAGGCTTGGTCCAGACCCCTTTGGGCAATGGCGTAGCGATATTAAAAAAAAATATGTATACGCAATTCTTCCTTTTTCTCTCTTAAATAATAATAATAATTACGTCAAGAATCAGGCAATTATGACCTGACGCGCTTTAAGTTATCGTGTTATGCCGTCAATCCGTAACAAGTATTACCGATCTGTTCATTTTTTTTTTAAATCGACTGTAGCCACCTCGATTATAAGAGCCTAAAAGCTAATTTAATTCCACGAAAATAAAGGCGCGACGAACAGATGTTTAGAGATTCCAAAGTCTGACTGGATAATGTAATAAGAAGATGAGAAAAAAGGTGAATGAAAAATTACTAGCAGGACGGTTCAATCCTCATGGCTAAGGACTCGACAATACGATTCTACGTAATGAGATACAGCGTAGCGTCGCTTAGCGATTTGAATAACCCGCCGGTTTTTAACTTCCGAGAAATCGGCTAATAAAGCACGGACAGATGCGCTGTATGAGGTGAGCACAATGCTTCGGTACAAAGTGGCTGCACGCAAGCCGCGCCATAGAAGCATCCGCTACTAACGAGTCTCTTTTGAAAATTTTCTATGCACTTTGATTCCTTCCAACGACGTAGAATTCTTCGAGCAACGCGTTTATAATGATCTATATTGTTTGACCCAGGTCACCGAATGACGTGAGTGTCAATCGAGTTGATCATTACTTTTTTTAAGCTCAAAGTCTGCTTTGGAAATTACAGATATGTGTATATACGAATTGACCTTTTTTTCCGCAGGTCCCCAACCCTCTCTTCGGACCTTTTCTGAGAATCTTTCTATCCTCCCTGGTATGGTTGGGTTGGGTTAGGTCAAATGTCAGGAAAGAGAGAACGCCATTACGATGCGGGTCAGAGACGACGACCCCTCTTGTCAAATGTTCTTCCCCCACTTCCTGGGAAATTATATTTTTCCAGTAACCCACCACCTTAATGGACACGCCATTCTCCTTGTGTTTAATATCTTTTACTCGGGCGTGTTATATTAAGAGTTTCGTGCTTGAGTCCCTTTAGGAACTTTACGTGACCAAAAAAAAGTACTGTCTCTCTTAACGTCTACGTATAGTATAGGTAGGTGAGATAACCGTTGGAGAGGGGATGAACAGGTCGCCACCAATGCCCGATAAGACGTTGAAGTACTTGATAATTTAGGGTCGTCCATTCGCGGCTATCGTTTCTCGCTTTTAAAAGGAATTCCTGGACGAAAGGATACAGATTATAGTACATATATATGTCCCGTAAGGATGGTTCCGAATAGATAAGAATATACAGGCATTGAATGGAGAGCGTGAGAAAATGTAAGACTTATTAATGTTTGAGAATTCCTTAGTTTTACTTAGAAACGTGGATGAAAAATGTCTTGTTAGAAAATGACATAAGTATACGATTGAACGTCTCAAGTTGCATATTAACGCAATTCGTAATATCGCATTTCCTCAGAAAAACTCGTGCAACTTATAGCGCCAGGTTTGAACTACTTTTTTTTTTATTAGAACCGTATATCGTGACTGGTAATAAAACGGGTCGTGGTGTCGTTTCGTGCCGCTTGGACTCGATAACGAGTTTCGTAGAACGGCCATTCCTCTTAGAGAACTTTGCGTGTCTCGTTGAGAAGTATTATGAAATGTTTATTCCGTCAGTGAAGACGAGCAAAAGTTAACGACGAACGTGCATGTGATCTACGAAATTTGAAATGTTTCAGTTTAATGGCGATTGGCAGAGAAAATAAGGAAAGTCTCAAGTCGGTATCATCGAAGTATCCAATTATAAGTAAATACCAGCTTCTAGGGAATCCAGCAGTTCCCCGCGCTGAATAGTGCATCAGGGAAAAGTCAGTTCTCTTCCCAGAATAGATGAAGTCAAACAAAGTTTTGGTTAGGTGTACCTTGACGTGTCTATGGCGCCATCCGTACCTCGTACAGTTCTGCCATCTGATGGCGAAAAGGGGAAATACGTCCCATGGTAGGATAGTTTCTTCGCGACGCCCCGACGCGACGTCGACCATTGCCAGGCGCAGAGACGTTTCGTTCACGGGAGTCAATACGGAAATTTATCCAGTAAAAGTGAATCGCGCAAATGCGATTAAAGAGGATTGAATAACGCCGGGATAAGAGTCGCTCGCTTGTGAACGATAATAAAAGCCGGAAGGAAGAGTCTGATACCGAAGGTGTTAAATGGATACAAAGCTTGGAAAGCGTGTGTGTACGTAGGCGGCGCGTCGAGACGCTTCTAGGAGAGACAAAAAAAGAAGGTAAGAGTTTCGTGACTTTGTCCTTTATCGAGATAAGTCAACTTATCCTCATAAAACATACGAATAAACTTTTTCTATTCTTCTCTTCGATTCTCGACGAAAAAGTCCCTAGGTTTTCATCGCTAGTTTTTATTTAGAATATACCGTTTTTATCGTTTTATCTATTTGTTTCAAACGATATAAGATCACAGGAAGCAATGCTTCACAGAGACAGAGTAACATTTTCAACTTAAAAAAATTCTTTTACTCAATAATAGATCGTGCACGTCTTCTTCGAGGAAGTCTTCGACTCCCACTCCTCTCTTGATATTATTAAAGGGCCCTGATAGTATCGGTTTTGTACGAATACCTTAGAAGCTCATAATCTTAGTCAGAATCTTGTCGTTCACCGTGTTGTAACTAAAATGAAACACCCGGTATGTATAATAGACCACTTTCGATCGATATACAACCGTAACGCAGTCTTAGCATGAATTTCAGGAAAGTTAATGATAGCCAAGTTCTTCTTATATTGCCTATAGGTAAATGCTCTTCGTTCTTGTCTCTCTTTCTCTCTCTTTCCTGTTCTCTCGACTGGAGGTGAGTTTAGTGCCAATTTCGCTGAACAGTCAACGACCCGCAATGGAAGCCCGTGGCGTGCCGTTAATTCCAATTCGTCTTGCCGACTTTAGCCAGCAACTGTTCCCTATTCGCAGGTGCTGAGCATTATAGGTTATGTTACGCTACATTACGTTTCGGGATAATATACAGAGAATTAGTATAGATGGTAGACCCAATGGTATTTTTAATGCCCAATTATACACTCAACGTGTATGATTTATTTATATCGCTTGTCACTTTTTATTATCAAATCAAGATCAGACGCTGCTTTCTTATGCAACATATAATCTGCAGTGTAGTATCACATGCGAGCACGTGGAATTCTTTGACTGAATGCGCCGCCCTCGTCGTATCTGTGTGTACATGTAACCCCACGTATGTATATACATTTGTAAGGTTTATTTCGCGTACATAACCGCGTGCGCAATCTTCTTCACGGCAGGCAGCCTCGGCGTTTCATACTGGCGTAGGACTTACGACTTTTCAGAGATCATTACGAGAACGAGTTATCGCGGCTCCTTCGTGCTGCTGACTTTTTAACCCGGGATCCGACGAGCTCTTGGTACTTTCGAAACTGGCCTATTTACACAGCTGACCGGGCGTCGCTTACAAAATCGACGCCTCTACGTACGCTCTGTGTTTCATGAAATTTACTTTAATCTCGGTAACGTGTATACCTACGTCTTTTGCACTCTTGCGATACCAATGTTTGTGTTTTTGTTTGTTCGTATTTTTTTTTATCTCACTTCCAAGCACCTCGTGACAATCGGAGAAAATTCGATAAAAATTTTAGTCAGATGATTTCTTATTTAAATATTTACTTTCATTTTGTTTTTATTGTTGACACTTGTTTTCCATCCTACTAGGAATTCTGTAATCGGTGTACATATGTATGGATATCAGTTATGTGGGTGCACCACCAGTGTGGAAAGTATTGAAATCACGTCGGCCATGTTTCTCCATGGTGCGTATGGGGTTTGATTAATCTTGCGTGGGTGATATTTGTTAGACGGGATGGAAACTGGGAATTCTTCGAATTCGTGGAATATGACGTCAGATTGCAAAGGAATTATATTTTTTAGCGGATCTTCTGTAGTCGCGGGGTCAGAAGGTTAACGCGTCAGCGTATGTCCTTGGACGGATTCGGGGACTAAAAATTCGCCAAAAATTGTTGATACGGAATGTATTTACCTCTGATAAGAGAGGCTCTACCTTAATCGCGTGCGCGATAACACAGCAACGAATTGAAAATTGTCGCCAAAATGTCATTTTGAAGATATGTTTATTGCACAATGTATAAACAAATTTTACACTAAGGGGGGACTCTACCAACATAACGTGGTGTGGCGTCTATTATTTTTTTTAAAGAAGTCCCGATATAACAATAAAGAGAAATAAAGAAATAGGTCGTTATACAGGCGTGCGCATATCAGCAAAATAATATACAAAAATCAGCGATACGCACGCGTAATAAATAATAGTCTCAGCAACCATTTTGGCATGCTGTTGCTAGTTTCATTTTCGAAAAAACCATAAATTACTGTAGACGAGAGAGAAAAAAGCGTACCACGTACGCATACCGTGTGTGAAGATAATTAAAATCCCTGGAAAGCCGTAGTACAAATACTCTACCGAAATAGAGTATACACGCCATGGAACGTGACGATACGTACCATAGTACGTTCGAGCTAACTGCGCTTTCACGTTACCGGTTGAATAACACTGAAATTGTGAAAAAAAATTTTTCTTTAAAGAAAAAAAATCAAAATCTTTCAAAATCACGTGTTTCGTTTATGATCTTTATTTTCTCTCTATTGCATGTCATTTTTTACAAGGACTTGTTCCTTCTCGTTCTACTTCTCCATCACGATTATTCGGATACAAGAATCGGAGTCCTGAGAATCATATTTCGCAGGCCCCGGCCCCACGTTATCCCTTGTTGTTACGCCCCTGAGATAACCGGCACGCAAAATAAAAGAAAATCACGGCATTCGCAGAGATTACCGGGCCGAGGAGAAGATCCTTCTGAGAATCAGCTACACTTGGCCGTCGCTAGACGAAAATAAACAAGCTATGAGGATTGAGGAATTAATTTACTTCTTTTTTTTTCTTTTTATTTCGCCAGGACCAACTAGGGAGATGCTGCCTTGCTCGATCTCTCGTTCGTACGTTCCCGCCGACTTGAATCTCGAATTGAAGATCTGCTCTCGTAATTAGTACTCGCTGAAAGATCGATCGATACACCCCAAACCACTGAATCGATATGGAAGCCCATTTAAATTGAAAAGAAAATGGCCGCGCACAGCTTCCCTGGCATTAATAAATTCCTTCCTCTGTCTCTCAGTCTCTCAGTTATCTACGTTATTCTGAAAAATCATCACGTTTCTTGTTAATGCGAAATAACCTCTGAATAACAAAAACATATTTCAAGAATTTATGTTAAATCATTTTCTGCAATCATCATCGATATCGCGAAATGGAAGTTACTGAATTCAGTAACAGCAATTAACCAATGTTAAATGTAATCTCGTTATTTTTTTTCCTTTTCCAAATTTCAATACGCGCTTAATGATATGACGATTCAAGTCTGTTCTCCTTAAATTTTTTTTTAATTATTACATTTTTCATCCTTTTTACCTTGTCATTCTTTAACTTCCCACCGGTATTCTTATCTTTTCGCTTACTCACGTTTGCACGTGATTGAAGAACCGGGTATCGGTAATCCTGACGAGGAGATTCGTGATCCCTAATGACAATGCGTATAATCGACATATTGTCATGGCTGTGCAGATTTTTCACTAGACAAGTACCAACCTATAACGTATAACCTGATGTATAAACGAATATATGCAAGCCGTTTGTCATTGTGCAATTCCAGCTACGATTCCCGGAGGCTTGGAGGGGGGGGGGGGGGGGGGCACTTCGTGTCCCATAGGCGTAAAACCCAGACAATGGCCGCTACACTTTCTACAGTATGCACAACCAAAAATCCCCACCACTCTCTGCGACCCTTTTCCAGGAAAGGAGGAGACGCAGCTGCACCTTCATCCTCTTCCCGAAACACTCATCTTATTCATCCTGATAAATCCTCAAAAGGATTTCACTAGGTATAAATCAGATAGCTTAAAAAAAATATTTTTTGCCCCACTGCATTTTTTAATAAAAACACTCCGATGGTATAAAATATTTTTTGCAAACTCCGAAAAAAAAGATTTTTCTATTAACTTGATAAATTGTCATTTAATGTTTATTCGTTTACAAAGAGAAAGGATGCCTTTATACTGTTTCGCGAATATAAGCGATGGCCACGCCTATGCAGTGGCCACAATCCCCGCAGTGAACGGCGCGGTGTTTCCAGGAACAGAACGGCACGTACGTGAACCCTTACGAGAACTGTTTGTGAGAGCTTTGCGCATATATACGAGAGTCCCAAGTTGTATGTACCATGGAACGTATAGAACCCCCCCCCCCCCCTCCCCCGCCCTCATATTGCCTCTCAAGTCTCGAGACTCGATCGCGGCAACCGTTTCCAAGAAAGTCGCCCAGCCCTCCAGGACTACAACCCCCCAAAATATCGCTCCTGTCCTTACATCCTCCTCCTCGTCCGTCTCGTTCTCTCGCAGCCGTCGCATCCTCCCACCCTTTACGGACACCGCATCAGTATCTCGGTACGCCAATGGAACTCGAGAGAGACTAACCTAACCAAACCTATACCAGAACCAAACCTGCCCCTACGATCCTTTGTTCCTTTGTAAATTGCTACTCCTTTGCTTCACCAATCTCTTCTTGACTGCACCTATTCAACCCTGTTTTACTTACACGTTATTGTTGGTAGTACTGTTTGTGATTTTCACTAGGTATCAGTGGGTAGGTATCATTTTCGTTTGTAAAGTTCGTTGGATTAGTTACTGGGAATTCTAATATATTTTAAATATACCGTGTACGAGGTAACTCCGTACATTATGCTCGTGTATCTAGTAATTTAACTTCTGGGTAATGTTACTAGAAATGTTAGTAATTATCGTCCCGGAGGTTGGTAATAACCATTAGTTAGTCTCGGGACAATCTTAAACTAATTCTAGTAAATTATATAGCGATGGATATACTTGATATGGATAATATGAGTATGGGATGGTTTTAACGAGGAACTTAGTTTCTATGAGGGTACAATGCTTTCATTGTCCTTAAACATGATAACAGGAAGTGGGGGGATGTAATTTTACGTGCTTTTTGCCTGAATCAGGGTATTGTTTCCTGTCGGTATTACTTTACTTGATCTAGGGATTTACTGCTTGGCGTATTCTCTCGGACTCTTTCCTGGTATCCTCGTAATACGGAACCGGAAGCGTCGACGATGCGATCGATGCAATTTCGTGCTCGACGGCGCAGGAAGGACTCTGTCACCTGGTGCATTTACGACTGTCGTAATAAAAGGTTTTAAACGTGCACCTGGACACTCAAAATGGCGTTAGTCAGAACGGACTTCATGTACGGATATTGCCATATGCTCGTATTATGCAATGTTTAGGTTACGTTAGGTTGTCTGGTTACTAAATGTAGTCCAGGTGGCCCCGGAAGGCAGAGTCATCCAAAGTTACTATAGTTTCTGAAATCACGGTGTGATGAGCTAGGCGAAGATAAAAAACGTCTAACCACCCCCGTTGGAAAAGTTTACCCTTGGCAAACCGAATAATATTTTCTACGAAACGTCTGGGCTCTAAGTAAATTACAAGTCCCGATACCGCCGTGTCTTTTCTGCAGGTGGTTCGGTTATTACGGGACGAGAATGAGCCGAATAACGAAGTTTCTGGAGAAATCATTTCTGCGGCTTCTCAAAGCGCGAATTTCGAATTGTACTAATGACGCGGAGGATGGATCGATATTATTATTATGGCAGTTGACGTCGTTATGAATCTGTAACGACGACCTTTATGAATATGATGAACTTGGTTTTTAAAAAAAAAAATTTTCTTAATACTATCATCCATTTCATGTTAGAGACTATCCATTCGTCATTAATCGTATTTATAGAGCGATATAGCCCGAGAATTCCTGGGAACTGAACGAGCTCCACTGCGATTACCGCAGATAACTTGCTAATGGCGAATGGTAATCGACTGGTAGTTAAGGGTGGGGATTTAATCGATTGTTATCGATACGTCATTCAGATAAATTAAGCGCAGCATGCAATTACATCGAGTTCTTCTGATAAACCACCCACCTGGCACTGCTCCATTAGGGAATTAAATATATTAAATATGAAAATTTCTCGTCACGTAATCATGATATATCTTGAACAAACATTTTATACTTGTGCAAATTGCAATGCCGTATATAATTATAAACAAAAATTTTTTTCATATCATAATTTTTATCCAGTCAATATGATGCTTTTTGCGCTACGCAAAAATTATCAAGCATATTTTTTTCACTGGTACTTCGTAACAAAATAAGACTATACAGCTATCACTGAGTGTATCTTTTTTTTCTTCAAGTGTCCCTGACCTGGGTCAAATACATTAAGACCCCATTTACCACGTAGCCAGTCTCATGTAAATGAGGGCTGCTTGTCACTGGTCTATAATATTAATATTATCAGAAAAAAAGTACTGTAACAAAGACAATGAATATACGCAGAATGATGCGTCGTTGCGATTCATCACTTAGTGCAGTGATTCGTATTTGCAAAACAAAAAAAAATCTCACTAGAATGCTCGCGATTGTTGCTATAATTTCTTTATTGTCCCAAATACCAGTCATCGCCCCAGTAATTCCAACTCACCCATTTTTCATCGTGTAACATCATAAACTATACGTAATCTCTTTACGAATAATTTCCAATATTACCCAGAAACCCTCCGGATGGTCTTTCCCTATTTTTTTTCCAATGGAAATATTTACAAAGGGCCGGACCAGGTAAAATTGATGAATTTCCACGAAGTGAACCCCACCCTAATGGGTACTGGGTATAATAGTATTGGTCGTGTAGTTTTTCCAAAAGGGGGAGACTCTTCAGCTCCCTTCTCCCCCTCTCCCTCTTCGCCCCACCTCTTGCTACTTTCTTCCTTTTCTTTTCTAGAAACTTTTACATGGACCCTGTACAATTTCGAGGAAGCTTTTACGATTGTCCCAGGATGTAGACAACGGTGAGGTACCGTTTCAGTTCCGTTATATTAGGTATACAATGAGTCTCATTGTACCAGCGTCCATTAGATTGTTGGCCACTTCGTGGAATGATTGTGATTTTGCGGAAATCACTCGTTCCCAGCGAGTAATCGCTGGAAACGTCGACATCATGGCGATGGGCGTTATCGACCGGAAGTCGGAATCGTTCGGACTCTTCCTGCAGAACGCGGAGAAGGGCTGCCCATACGACTGGATCCTTTATTACGAAAAAAAAGTGTCCTTCGTTATTCGAAAATGAACGTATGCTTTTTGAAAACAAATTTTTGAAAATTAAAAAAATTTCTTTTATCGAATAACAGAATCGTGCGTTAAATACGCGCATGCGTGCACGCAGTGTACTTCGTGTAGTTTAACCGCCGAGAAACAAATGTTTATTAGCCTCGGCTGGCGTCACGTTATTTTCTTTACCAGTGACCTATGACCTCGTCAATGACGAGTTTGGAGATGTCAATGAGGCTACGTCAATGAAATTAATTCGATTGCGAGGACAAACGCGCCACTATGAATAAGAGAAGTAGTTTAACTTTTGAATGACGATACACAGCAATTGTCATTAATATCTTAAAAAGTCGTATTCTAAAAATTTATATATATTTGTTTTGAACGTACAGCAGTGACGTTCCGATAGACAATTAACGTAAATGTTGTTAATTAATAACAACAAAATTGCTCTACAAGTCAAACTAATCAGTTCCCGGATTCTCTGTATCTACATGTTACCAGCATAATAAAGCACACGTGAACCGAATGAGTTAGAGCGAGCCAAAAAAAAGTACCGTGTTAAGTGAATGGACAAATATACGTATACATATGTGTAAAGTGTAATTAAATCAGAAGAATGACAAAGTCCTGGAATTTCACCTTATACACTGACTGATGAACTGAATGGCAGAAAGTCGGAATACGCGTAGAGCGATAAACGCAACATTCGAATTAATGAAATAATTGCCGAATGAGCGTAACACGTATTCCGTATTAGACGCATGTGTGTCCAAGTCCTCTATATATCTTTCAATGAAACTTTACCGAGAATTATATTCTCCCTCGGTACCGTGTACACGTGGGTATAAAGTGACGCGAGAGACGAGCAATGGAGCTAATTGAATTCTCAGGAATGAGAGAGGAAGTGACAAGATAGAAAGGCGAACACAATACGTGTGTGTGTGTATATATATATATTAATGTATTACATATAAATTACATACAGTGTTAGATTTCCTCCTAAAAAAAGGACCCTGTCATTTTCCTCATTTATTTTACCTACTCTACTTCGCCATGACACTCGTCGCGTCTTTTCGGCAGTCTTCGGATTTTTTCGGCCGGTAACGAAATTCGATGGATTCTGAATCTTACGGGATGCATGTGCGTGCGTTTGAAAATGTGTTTTTTGCTGACGCACTTCTAAAATTATACCATTCACGTAGTCTAGGTATGTCTATTCTTCTATATATATATTTTTCTTTCTCCCTATATATATATATATATTGAATATACATGTGTGAATAGTAGCACGCGTGTTGTACATTAAACCGCGAAGGTTTCCTCCTTCGAAAGGAATAATAGAGGAGACCTCGTGTGAAAGCCGGATGGAGAGCCGGCTTAGGTTATGTCCTAGTCGAGTCAAGTCAAGTCAAATAAAATGGAGTCAAGTCGACTTTGAAGTCCTTTTGAAACTTGGCATTGTTTCCTTATCGCGAAACCTCTCTAAGATAGATAAAAACAGGCCAGAGCCAAGCAAAGGGAATAGAATATAACACACGGTGACCATATGTGTACATAATACAAGGATACGTGGGCGAGCACGCACATTGTATTTCGATATTTCATGACTCACCACCAGGTGTTCGCGATCATCGAAACTATCGTGCACCTACATCATCGTCTAAGAACGCTCACGTCGGATGCTGAGAGACTTGACCCCGGCCACTGTGTAACTTATGTATCCTATGTACGATACACAATGATCCTGGTATCGCTATAGTACATATTTACTCAGTCGTATATATATGCTCAGTGGATAGACAGTAATAATTTGCGGGTCTCCGCGTTACGTATTTAGACTTTCAGAAATTTTTTTTTATTTTCTGGTATCTTCCTTTCTTTTTTTACTGATCGTATCTTGACATCAGTGAGGTCACGAGTCACTTTTTGTGTCACCGTTATATACAGCACACGAGTGACCTTAGATATCGTATTTTTTTTTGTCGCATCTATAGAAATTGAATATGAATAAGATTGATCGAGAAGAAAAATGACGGGTTCCGAGATAAATCAGTGCGATATAATGTTTTCTGATCTTTTCGTGGTATTTGAAGAATCGTATTTACCCGCGCGTTTCTATAGTCGCTTCGTCCTCCGATAAATACCTAGAAGTTACGATGCTATAAAAGGCTGTTTACCTCACTGGTAATCATCGTCGTGCCGACGACTTGTGAGTATTGCCTTTACAATATATATTTATATATATATATACGTACATACATATGACTCGTTGAATGCAGAAGCATCTATTAGGAATTCTCAATTAAGTAACGCAATATTACTTGCAATACTATTTTGCCGTAACTTGAAAATATGTCCTTCCACCTACGTCGATGTAAGCGGGAAGCAATTACCGTCAACGCAGCTGCAATGGCATCGTGTTTCGCACGAACTTCACGTATTGTATCTGTCATGAGATTCGCTTCTCGCGTGGGTTATCAAGAAACGATTACGACGCAGCCAATTGCAGCTGGTTTGTCCGACGCCTTCGCAATCCTGTGGAATATTTCTGCAGACAGTCGCATCCTTTCACAACTGTACGTAAAAGTACGTTCGAGTGTAATTTAAAAATTTTGCAAGAATGTCTTATTGGTTTTTTTTTGAGAATGCGGGAAAAATGGAAAATTGAAAAAAATACTTTATTACGTCGAATGCGATATGCGTGAGATATCGAGTTAATCGCATTGCGGTGTAATCACGTAAAAGTTCTTGATAGACGTTGATAAAAAAGTAGGTATGCCCAGATGCATCCTGGCAGTCAGGGTTGTTACATACGTCAGAGTTAATCAGGATCTTGAATTGGGCCTCAACTTTGGGCCTTATTGCCACACCTTTTCCTCTCGTATGTCTGGCGTGGATTTACTTTCTGCTACGAAATCTCGGATTAGCTCGTGTGCCAGAGGGGACGATTTAAGGGTGGGAGGGCCTTACAAGGGTCCTGGAACTGAATCGGGGACTGGTCAACATTCCATGGCCCAAAAGTTTCCCTCTCACAGATTTCAGATCTAGACACGCCTGTCTTGCGTTTCCTTTTGAAGAGTGGCTGTTCTGACGCGATGGGAGAAAGGAATGGGACTGCGTGAGGCCCTCACGAGACTATTCCTCGTCTCAGTGTTGGGCCTTGTCTAACCGGTGTGACACCTGGGGACCCTTTGGGCCCTAACTTTGAACTATCCTTCCTCGGGCCTGACTAAATCTAGATATTTTACAAAGTTTAAAGGGTTTCGAGAGGGATCTTGTTATTTTTCTTCGTTAACATGGAATATTTTAGAAGGGCCCTAAAACACGGGCCCCACATAAACTTCCACGAAATTATCTAAAAGCAGTACCATTTTACTAAATAAATTTTACGTTTATTCCATGTCTATACTCTACGATAATATTTACACGTCATTTACCGCTGATACTGAAGGATCATTAAGATCTCGCGGAAACGTATTTTAGCTACTTATATTACCTCTAGGAAATATTTTCAAAAATTCCATACATATGTTGTAAGACCATACTAAGGTTTCTTTAAATTTATTTTTAAAAAATCTTTCCCCCCAAAAAATTGAATAATCATTTTCAGTACGTCCATTTGTACAAAATTACTAAGTCTTCCGCAATCATTACTCGTTCAGTCAGTGTTAGTGTCTTCTTGTACCAAGTTAAAGTCGGGTTAGGTTACGTAGCATGCATGCGAGTATTTTCACAATTCGCACAGTGCGACATACAGGATCTCCACTTGGATGCGTTTCTGTTTCTCATCCTTAATGACAGCCAGGAAAGGCCACAATGGTCACGCAAATTTTCCATAGCATCTAACGCCAAAATTGCGCAAACAAAAAGATAAACAGCATAATGAAGGTTCGCGGAGCGAGGATGCGCGTGACTTCCCTCCTCGACAGTCCGAAGCGAACTAGTTATGCGGAATCCACTTTTCTACGATAGATAAAGTATTTTCGCCTAAATCCTACAGCTCAATAAGCCTCCCCCCTCCCAGCTCCCCACTCTAGCGACTTGCGTTTTCCACGATTTCCCCCACCACGCGGACACCAAGTCTACGTCCCTCCCCACTACTCAAAATCCGTCCCCACCATCGATCCCACTCGTTCCATGTGGCAGTACAGTAATTATAGATTCATTCACTCGAGGCGAACCGTCAGTTGCTCGATGGCATTTCCACGGGCAGGAGCTTCGTTATCGTCGCGCCGTTGTTTATAAAAGAAAGTGAAACTCTTTCAAAAATTACAGACAGTGAAATATTCTTGTCTCTGCTTACGAGATAAATCTTGAGATATCCAAACGTATTGGATGGTGAAATTTCATAATACAGTCACGCAGTGTGATTTGCGATAAATTACGTATTATAGGCAAAAGCTTTTTCAATGCCGGCTTTGATTTGACTATTGGCTTTGTACAATTTGAATTTTTTCTTTCTCCCCACTTTAATACGGATTCTTTTACATATTGTGCAATGTGCCTCTGTGGGATTAAACGTTGAACTCGTCGGATTATCTTAGTGAATAAGGATTCTGAGGTAAGCACTCGAAACTCACGTCACATAATCTTATACTCTTAACGATCGAACGTGCAATCGCTCACTGCTGCTTACTGTGTTTGGATTAATGAGCGGGTGCTTGACTCTCAGCGTGCGTTATTCCGCGTAAGAGCTTCTCCGAGAACGGTAGGCCTTTGTGGCGCGATCCGCGGACGCGTTGTGAATTCGGTATAATACGATTAGCATAAATCGTCGTCGCGTTGTGAACTTCCGAGAAACTGCAAGGCCGCGCTGGCAATCGATTTCGTACAGTTTTTAAATCGCAGTTCTTCGCGATTCCGTTACGGCTGTCCCTGAACTCGATTTCCGTGGTATTTATACGCGGGATTCTGGATGCCCAGGGTGAAATGTGGTTTTTAGCAGCCTCTGAAAAGTTTGAGAAGGACGTAAGGAGAGAGGAAAAAAATACTTGAAGATTTTGAGCGTCGCGCATAGGAAAATTCAGTTTGTGCACTCGTTTGTGTCTTTGCCAAAATCTTTCTTTGCTACGCGCCACGGTCGTTAAGGAGACGTCGGCAGCACCGACGGGCCCTTGTCCCCTCGTGAAAGCAGACGCCTCTTGTTCCTCCTTGATGTTGAACTCGAAATCGCAAATGATCCCGGGAAGGAACTTTCTCTCCTTGGAAAATGAAACGGCGCGCGCTACAGCGATTCTCTGAACTCTCCCACTAACGGCTTGGCTCTCGTCGTTCCTCGTCAAAAGGAAGAAGAAAAAAAAGAATGAGGTTCTCTCTGCATTCCTAAGATACGCCCCTGAGTGGGAAAGAGAGGGACGACTAGTTACTGTGCGACGAAGAGAAAGATGAAAATAATGGAGAAGGCAGTAACGGACGGAGAAGCTGCGAGAAGGAAAGAGACAGAGTCACGAGAGAGAGAGAGAGAGAGAGAAGGAGTAGCGGAGACACGCTGGAGAGTCACTAGTGAGACTGAAGGAGACGTAGATGAGAGAGAGAGAGAGAAAGAAAACTGTCTCTCTCAGTTCTGCCAATGCCGTTTCTCTCGATAATCGTTGCCAAGAAGTCGGATGCAGGTATAGTGGCGACGGGAGTAGAGTAAAGCAGAAACACAGCAGGGCCCTTTTCGAGGGACGCCCTTAAGTCGAGTTTTATTTTTACCAGGCCCAACGGGGACCCCCCCCTATATCCACTCTACGAGCAAACCTTAAACCTGAATCGTCGTTACTACGGAACGACGATGGCAGCTGTGCTTCAAAAACTCTCCCGGACTTCGTCGTCTTCTTCTTGGCCTACGCGTACGATTCGCAGAAATCAATAATAAGTTTCGTCTTGGACTCGCGCGGCAGATGAGGCCCTTTTACGGCGACCTCGTAAACTTGTACTTCTCAACTTTCCTGGGACCTATACAGACGGTATCATCGTACGTTAGGCTAGGTCACAAAGCTCTGTCGCAAGAGACCCGGTGACTGGGCACCCAGTGCGAATCTTCTCTTCTGGGGTATCTTTTCTTTTTTCGCAGAAACACTATACCCCGAGGGGCCTTATCGCGACGATATCTCTCACGAATGGTATTGTCATCGCGTTCTACGAATCGGCATTACGGCGTATACCTAAGGCCCGGGACTCGCTATCTCGAATTGTTCCTCGTTCTTGTGTATCGAGTCGAATCCCTCTATGTTAATTCATCGAGGAAACTGGCGGTTGACATTTTTTTCCCTTGTTTCCTCGTATTTCAAGTTACTTGCCTGTAGTTCGTTTTCTTCTTTGTGTACGGACGCGAACTTGAAACGTGAAGAATTTCCTGGAAATTTCAGACGCCACTGCGATTGGCACTTTTGAGAATTCAACTTCCGCCTGTTTCACGTGTACGTCTGTCGTTTATTTTGTGTGTATATATATATAATAACGAAATGATCGAGGCCCATATGGATTCCTGGTATGTACGGGTCAGTCACAGTTCTGTTTAATCGATGTCCTAGAAATTCACCTTGTATTTATTAGTTTCCTTGGTTTTTGTCGCTTATCACGCTTTCACCGGAATCGCATAATCTCGCGCGGTGCAACGTATTACGATTGCGGGATTTATTGTCAACGGTATATACACCTATATTGTGACTCGCAATCCTCACCCACACGCCACATATATTACAATATAATACCGCTACGCGTGATGCCATTTTTAGTATCAATCACTGACCCGCGTAAAGTTTCTGTGAAGTCACGACGAAATACATACGTATTCGGCGTCAAGATTTCAGGCCGGTTCACATGACAGACCCGTCTTGAAATTTGGACGTAAAGAGTTTCGTTCTTTCGCTTCAAGAAACTAGAGAAGCATGGAGAAATTACAGCGTAAACGTAAATGTTGAGATATTACGATAAACTCGGCTTCCTAACCGTGTATATATATTATATATATACATACTGCACGACACGTTACATACATAGAAAACCTACAGCGACTTCTAAATGGGGGCTTGGCCTTCTGGCATTGCGACACTCAACTCGGGCGTCGGTTCGCGGAAGCTTGTCTCTTCGCGCTACTCCACAAATACTACGAATCACTGATACACGTGCCCGTCCCGTGCGCAGCCTGCGCGCGCAAGTTGCGCACGGCGTACGTATATAAAGTCGCATGCATATGCACGGACGGGTTTCAGTGCCGCGCGAACCTTGCGGCGGGTAACGATGGGGTTCGGCGTGCGTAATTGGATAAATGGGAACGTAGAGATGGAAGGAAAGAATGAGAGAGAGAGAGAGGACGAGTGAAAGATTATATACGGAGAGAGAAAGAGATTCTAAAGCAACGTCATGGATACCTAGAAGATAGTCCGATTAGGATGTATTGCTGAGACTTTCTTCGGTATGACAATAGTCGTTCCTAATTGTATATAAAATCTTGACGTTGAATAATAATAATAGTATGGCTCTTCGCGATACGATCTGACGTGCAGCGACGCGACCGCTTTCATGCAGGGGGACCTTGAAGCTCGCTAGGTCGTTTCGCTGATCTCTTTCCTGGTACGATTGCGATCTTGTTCCGGTACCGTTACTCCAAGTTCTCATTAATAATCGTGCGCTTATTTCTGTCGAGGAACTTTCTTCCTCCCTCCCGATGTTTCCGGTCGTTATTTCTCTTTATGGAATTTACCCCCCTCCCCAACCTAGTCCTACTTGCAGAGTATATATACTTTCACTTCGGCAGAATCCTTTCTGTCGTGGGACTGTTTCAATGGTATTGACACTTATCCGCGATGAATATATGTATATCGTGCTCGTGTTAGCCTAAAGGCTGGTACGCAGAGTTTGTCATTCAAGTGCCGGACTCTCAACGCGACGGTCATGACGAATCAGATCATCGTCATTCGGCGGATTAACGTTATCCAATACTTTGAAGCACGTCAGGCATCTTGACTACTTGTGTCAATACTAATTTTCAACGCATGCCTGGGTGAGAGCAATAGCGAGAGAGGAGAGACGGAGAGAGAGGGGGAAGAGAGAGAGAAAAATAAATATCACACGCGCAAACAGTTTGTCACCGCTCACGTGTCATACATAAAAATGTCATATGTCTACATAGCGCCCATGTGCTACTGCTTACTATTCTGCCACTGACAGTTTCCAGAAGTGTTTTTTTTTTTGACATTACGTTAATTTTGATACGCCTCGTGAACGAGGTCGACTGATTCCATTGAATCAAGGACGTTCAAGCCGGATTCATAAGAAGCGATCGTTACTACGGTATTATTGTCTCTGTGTGGATGCCGCAAAAAAAGTTGAATATAAATATTCGTGGAATTGTCAATAGAGGATTCGCTTGTTTTGCCAGACTTATCTCGAGGGATTAATTGTAATGGGAATAACAAAAGGAAAAATAAAGTCGAACGGTAATTGGACATTGATAACAGATCCGATAGGGAATTGCATATCATTTTTCGGCAATTCCATATATATCGATCAGATCGTCTTTTAAATGTTTGGCAATTCCATATATATATCGATCAGATCGTCTTTTAAATGTTTGACCGATGAGGCCGGCAAACCGACGGCCATTTTGCTTGTATTTTTCTTTAATTAGTCAGTCAAAGGGTTAATCAAGACCCGGTAGAGTCTCGCATCAAGCATAACATAGGTTGCTATTACGTTACAGCCAATAACTTTTAAAAATATCTTTTAGTCATTATTGATTCTGGTTAAAGGTTGTTTCACTCTGAGACGTTAGGCTGTGATTCGATCAGTCGTTACGCAATTCCATGGAAATGTCGATGTAATTACGTTGCTTCGAAGGATTCGCGATGGAGGTCGTGCGATTAATTGCACGCGAATTTCTTTGCCGAGACCCACTCCTTATGCACTGTGAACTAAGCATTATCTAACCTAATCTACTTATCTGTCTGCTCGATTATATCTCCTAACTTAATCTAACTTTGCCACAGCAATTTTCCGTACATCTGACTATTCTGTATTTTCTACACGAATGACCGCGCTGTACTTGGTATTCAAATGAGAAGTCATTTAACTCCGTAGTTATTCTTAGAAAGTCGTCGTTGCACGAAATGCAATTACGCTTAATAATTTATCGTGAAAACGCAGGAAAAAAAAAAGGTGGAAGAAAAATCAGTGGAATTGACTGACGGGATAAAGGTAGACATATTGGTTATGATTAGCATCTAGAAAATCATGACACTTCCAGGTAGTCATTAAATATGGCAGAGACCGGATTTGCAGAGTCAATTATTATAATTGTGAACCAGAAACTAAGCTTGAGCCCTAAAGGCGTATTTACACATGGAGTCAAGTTGAAAATCGATATGTGACTTTATCATATATGGGAAACGTATAAAGACGCGTTTTCACGAAAAGTGTCAATTAGTCGAAGCGTAACTCGCGATTTATAGTCGCGTTTTGTCGCTGTCGCTACTTCCATGGAAACTCTCTCAAAGGCAATGGCACGTTATAGGCGTCACTGCGTAACTTCGTTTCACTGTATTACTTTATATAAGATAGTTGTGAACCGTTATTCTTCTCTTTTTTTCTTTTTTCTTATCAGCCACTATCTCAAGTTTGAATCGCATTACGTATGATCTTTATCTTCGATGATGTTACCGTATGGAGATTCAATTTAATCGTTCGCCGCTATACGATAAATTGTAAAAATCCAGAAGGTCCCAACGTTTCAGCGATACGTTATTAGTATTTTGTCTTTTTTTTTTCCTTATCTAATATCATCTACTTGATCTTACAATCTTTTTTTTTTTCTTGTCTAATATCATCTACTTGATCTTACACAGGCTCTCGATCGTATTCGTCTCTCTCGGATAATTAAAAATATTAGGCACTTCGTCCTTGACAATTGTTATCTACGAAGACCGTATTTATTCTTAATCTGTTTCACAATTCCAAGAATCACGGAATCGCATTTTTGTCTTGCCTCGAGGCACTCCGGAGCCTCTTTTTCTTTTTTTTTTTGATCTCTTGGGTAACATCAATAAGGGTTGCCGACGTCCTTTACAGGAACCTGACGACGAGGATTGTGGGAGAGAACAATCAAGAGAGAGAAAGAAAGAGAGAAAGATATAAGTTTAGGATTTTCCAAGAAAGAAGGAACCTTTACTGAATCAGCACAGCTTATTAATTGCCTTTTATATTTACTATTTAGAAAGTTCGCAATTCCATAGAGATTCCTTAACTCCTGGGATACTCGAGTCTTTTGCTCGTTAAATGAAAAAAAATTGTAAAAACAACCTTTTTTCTATCTCGGTCATCTTACCTATTTATTTGAGCTCTTTTCATCTCTCTCTCGCTTTCTATCTATTTATGCACTCGAGAATATCGCTTCCCAAAGCGCTTAATGAATAACACGTTTCTCTCTCTCTCTTTCTCACCTCTTGACAATGTTGATTATCGACTTCTGACGCGTTTAAACGATTAATGGCGATTTCCCATGCGCAAAATCTCTTTACTTAACCATACGTGATGTCCTCACAGCTTCGTTCTCAGAAATTAAGACAATCCTGAGAGTCCTCTATCGTGTTAAACGTATATCCATAAGAGCATATATATATATACACGCGCGTATTAACGCAACACGGGATATAGAAGAGCACGTGACGATTACCAAGAATCGCGAACAACGAAATCACTTGAATACACGCGATATTGGCACTTGTATACATATAGGTATATATGCTTACATATTTTTTGTTCACTCATTTTTCATTTACTTATCACGACACGCTTTACAGGCTCGTAGCGATGAATGGATCGGAATTGAGGAATGCGAAAAATGCATGAATGGGAAAAACGAGCGAAGAGGGAAAGGAAGTCGTGCAGGTTTTGCGTGAAAAAAGAGGAAGAGGAGATGAGTGGGAGTGGAAACGAATGGAAAAAGACAGCCGGGCATCTCGGGATGTATCCTCGTGGTTCAAAGACTACTTAACGACTAGCTTATCCACGCACGAGTCTTCTCGTGAACTTTACTCCGTTCGCTCGTTTTACCCTTATTTTTACAGTTTCATTGAGCAACGTTAGCCGTGCTAAGTTATCATGGTAATTACAAATGATTCGCTGGCGCATATTGTAAGGTTATCGCTCTGTCATTTTTCTTTTTGAGTAATTATTTATCTTTACCGGACGGAATAATTATACGAATGGCGGATTCTACGGAATTACTGCAATCAATTGTACGCGCTTTGCAGATACTACGTTTCCTTTATGTATTTATTGGGGCGTTCTCGTACAATTGTCTTTTTTTAATTTTTTTCCCCTTATCTTCATCCGTCAGTTTACTACGTTTACTCCGTTCACTTCGTATGCCGTAGGTGGTATCGGCTGGGACTTAAATTCTTTAGTGCCGAGTTAACCCGACCGGACTATACCTGTTTACGATGTCATGTCAGTCTTCCGCGTAAGCAGGGAAATTAGGACTTCTGGAAATCCTTTAATGTCTTGTTGAACGTTCGCCTTGCGGACTGAAGTTAGCACATTTCCAGGGAATGTTTTTTAGGCGATCCCGTGAGACCATTTATTTCTACGCACTAGGTATCAATTTATCCACGTGCTCGAGATGAGGGGTGATTGTCCTTTGTTTATACATTTTTTTCGCAGTGTATTATTAAATAACGATATATAGTCTGTACCTATATACAGTTATACGTACGATGGTATCCAGCTTCCAAATCGTCTAACGAACCTTCTCTGGTATCAATTGAAAGCGATTTAAAAGCCGTTGATCTTCATCAAGCAACTCAATACTCTTAATGCGCGTCCTACGCGTTCAATTAATTAATCGAAGGAGCATCGTGCAGACAGTCATCATTAAGGACGTAATGAGTACGTCCTAACAAGATATAATTTTATAGTACATTATATAGGAATGACGATGAGTTGGTAATTTAGATATAATGTTACCTTCTATTTTGGTATAGTGTGTCTGTACAGATAATGTGTAACAGAGATACGAGTTTCTCTTCATTGAGTTCTGTGTAGTTTATGGCTTCTTCTTTTTTTTTAAGAGATATACACGTGGTTGCTTGATTTTGTTTTTCTCATCAAGTCCATTCGCTTTTTGTTCTGCAGACTAGCACGTGCACCCGGAGTGGGGTAATGCTGACACGTCAAAGACAAGGATCAAGATGCTGACGGTGATGTGTCCGAACTGCCGACACCGGTTTCCGGCGCCCGGATGCTGTAACCCCACGATGCCTATCGCGGCTGCTGCTACATCCTCTTGCGGAGTTCATCAGGTCGACTGTGGGAATTATTATGGGGGCGGCCTCCTGGTGCCACGTGGATACACTAATGGCGGTGGATGCATCATTAATGCGCCTACCATCATACATGGACCAGCCATCATACAGAGCCAACCTGTACTGGATAACAGAGTTCAGAGGCACCAGGACACCAGGGATGCTGAGTGTCATATCACTACGACCTGCGAGATGACTGGTGGAAGCGTTACCATCACTACGCCAAGTATACAGTCTGGAGGATGCTTGATACAGAGCACGGATTCTGGAGTATTGGTCCAGGCACCTAGGATTGAAGTCAGACCTAAACTGTCCGGAGGGGGTTGCCTGGTACAGAAACAGTTCTCCGCTGAGGAATCTGATCATGGGAATATTCTAAACGACGAGGATATCGACACGGGTTGTGGATCATCTGGTCAAGCTGGGATCTTTCAAAATCCACATCCAATGCTCTGTGTACCACCTAGTGGATGCCAGGAACTACCTGGTACCCGTCGCAGCACCAGTCCCAGAAAGGAGCAGGAAAGATTATCCGATGCTACAGAATGCAATCTGGTCCATGGATGCTGTAGTGGTTTCAACAGCTGTCACCGTTCGTCCAGGATTTATGATCAGCAGGCTCATCCACCTAGATGTAACAACTTTCAGGAGCAGATCCCGTGTTCACCAGGTACTGGATCAACTGTTGGTAATCATCAACGAGGATGCTGCACTCAGCCACATAAGCATTCTCATTTATCATCCTCGGGAACCAGCTCTCTAGAAGAAACAACAACATCCGGGGCTGTTATCCAAGTGAATGCTACTGTACAACTGCCACCTAATGTAGGACAGTGCACTGTTAATATCACTGCTACAACTACAGCGGCCAACTGTACCAATCCCACGTCTAACGCTACCACCAGGAGTCGCAACAACTTCAACGGCGGTGGATTGGTACAGCCTTCCGAGGTTGGAACGAATGTGCCGACAGAGCGTCGCGACGGTGCTCCGACAACCCCAGTATCCTGGCTCATGCCCTGTCCATGGGGTTTCGACAATTACCTCCTGGACAAGGACCTTCTCGCACGTCTCTGCGACGCTCGACGACTTCTTCAAAGCTCCGGATGGTATCACGAGGGTCTCAGCTGGCAGCAGAGTGAAGCTCTTCTTCGCGAAGCACCAGTTGGACGATGGCTTCTTCGAGACAGCTCAGACAGTCGCTATACCTTTGCCGTTTCCGTGCAGACATCCCGAGGACCCACTTCCGTCCGCGTTCACTACTTCCTGGGTCACTTCAGGCTCGACGCGGAGCCACGTCTTGCACTGGCGATGCCCCACTTTGACTGCCCCATCAAGATGCTCGAGTATTACGTTGATTACTCCAAGAGAATGGACGAGAAAAGGGAAGTCTGGGTCGATCACAGCGGTCAGCTGTACAGTCAGATTTACTTCACTAAACCCCTCGTCAAGGAGGTTAGGTCATTATCGCATTTAGCACGTTTGGCAGTAAATCGCGCGAAAATACCCACCGACGATCTTCCTCCGCTCATTCGTAATTATCTTGCTGAGTATCCCTACACACTCTGAGACTATGTATTAGATAGCGTATCGTACACATAGCAGGATATGGCAGCTGCTGGCCCCGTGGGACCTATTGACCTTAAGGACCCTCAACTAATTCTAATGAATATTTTTACGAGGTGAAGAACTTTGTTAAGTAGCAGTTACAAGCGACAACCACCCGTTATATATATTCTTCCACAAGTAACTCCTAAGCGAAACAAGGTTTATTTTTCTATAACGTGATACCCTGGACAATCGCACTCCGTTCTTTCTAGTAGAGGTTCCTATGCGACTTCCAGGGTGTGGGACCAAGGGATTATCTGTCGGGATCTAAAAGCGTGCTACTTTAGTAAATTACAATTGTTTTTTTTTTATTTACGAAATTCGCGATACAATGGTACACCGTGTATGACCAAAGAATTGGCCGCGATAGTATGCTAGTATTACGGAATTCTCGGACTTTCCTTTTTTAATTATTTGCGTAATTCTTCTTCAGTATTTTTTTTTTATATTCCGTTTCGGGTTCTCATGGATACACGCGATCCTGAGGAGATCCTCGAGATTAGTCAGTGCAGCATAATATTAGTAAATGTATCTATACAGGATAGAATTCTTCTCTATGTATATAAATATCCACTTCCGTTACTCTCGAACGAAGATAACCTGGAATCGGATAGGGTACCATATACATACCCTTGTGACCGAGTAGAAGGTGTTCGTTGTACCCAGGAGTGCCCAGTGGAACAAATACTGCTAGGGAATAAGTTCCAGACTAGGGATCATACTCACGGGTTCAACTGGCGCTAATAATTAAATATTATAGTCCATTTGGCAGAAAAATATATAAAGTATCTTTGTTTTTTTTTTTTAAATTGATATAGTAAATTCTCAGGATCCCAAAATCATTTGGTCAGAGTCATGCGTTTCGCTGGGTAACACGTGACAAATCGCAGTATATCCGCTTTCTCGACGATGATCCTGGGTTATTTTAAGTCTCGTGCTCATTTGCTAACGCAAAAGCATCGCGGATTGATATACGGCCAGAACGACATTCGTACGGGGGGTACCTATCACTCCTAAGAATGACAATGGATATGACGGTACAGTTTGTGCCATTGCGCATGCGCGGTTAGCCACGAGATTTTTCCAGGGGATTTAATTAGACTGAATGCTGTTGGATATGCGCATCGAATGAAAAAGATAATGAACGGCAGCGATGCCATCGAAGTACACGGGATTGCCAAGATTGCGAGGTGCAAATTCTGAATTTCGTTAATATTAAGTGTATCATGTAATTAGGATGATATTAAGTGCGCGCGTGTAGCAAAAAGACAAAAGACTAATTAAGGAAGAAAGAGACCTTCGAGGTTTGGCACGCAGGTCAGGTTGGATTTTTGTTATCCGTGACGTAATTGTCCCAAGTGGGACGACGAATGATGATAAAAAGGAAAATGGCGGATAAGAGGAATCCGAAAAAAAATCCCCGTATTCGTAATACTCGTTATTATTACGTCTTTTATTATTTGTCTCCTTCGTTTCTTGCACTTTCACCGACTCGCGTCTGCGCAATCTCCGGGATTTATTTTCAGAGATTGAATTCGTGAAAAGAGAGAAAGAGAGACGCGTCGTCTTCGTTATTGCAAAGATAATTAGTCCCGCGTGTCATTAGTATTATTGCTGCACACGTAATGGTTAATTCGTTGCGTCATTAGGTTTAGGCGGAAGTATCTACCGGCTCGGGTTTAACAATGGTCACGCACCGTGGACAGCAGGAAGATATAAAGAATTTCATGATTCTTTTTTTCTTTCTTTTTTCTTTTTCTTGCATACAAGCAAATCCGTTCTTCCGATTAGTCAATATTACAATCGAACGGAGCTAACTTGTCGTAACAGCATTTTTAAATGTTCGTTCTTAATCAACGTGAATCCGGTTACTCGTCGCGAATACAGTTTATCCGTCACTGATTGGTTCTGTATTTTGAAAAAGAAAAAGAGGCAAGGAAAAAGCAAGAAAAAAGAAATGAGCAAGCGATGATATATATGCCCGAGCGTAAAATCTGTAACTGTCTGTATCCTTTATTTGAAAGAGGTTCCGATTTCTAATCTAATCGACAAGAGATCCTGACTACAAACTTTATTGTACATAACCGTGTACTATGGACTAGGTACAAAAAATTCTTATTATTATTATAAAAACTTGTAAAAGAATTTTTGAAAGAGACATACACCTACGCGCATACGTCGGGTATAATTAACATTGAAAAACACGAGCACGTCGAGCCACTATATATTATAAAAATATATATATACACACGAATACATTATATTTTTGTACGCGTGCGCATGCGACGAAACTGTATAAACCTGTCGCGTTGCCATTACGATACTCGTTGTGGGTCTAGAGAAAAAAAATGTGAAAATACGTATGCGTGCATTTATATATATGTATATATAGAAATTCTAAATAGGCGAGCCAGGTGTCTCTATATTAGAGATATTCTTATGTAGCGACCTTTAGTGGAATTAGGCGATGTTCAATTCTTTGTACACCGTGCTACTGTTCACGGACGATTCACGATCGTTTACCATAATCGGTATATAAACTGCCAGTTTTTCATTCAGAAACTAAGGTACGAGCTAGCGATAATGATTCGAGAGATGAAAAAAAGTAATTGAAAAATGACTGTTCGGATTAACTGTCTGCGCGTGCGTGTTTACGATTTCGGAATCGTTACGATTGGATCGGTATATCAGATTTGCTCCTCACGAGCGAAAAATGGACCCTAACGATACCGACTGAGTACATCTTTACCGACGAAAATCGGAGGAACTCTTTATTAATTGCATAAGCAATTGATTATTTAGCATAATTTACTTTCTCTACTTTGCAACGTGCAAATGTCTATCTTCTCTCTATACGAATGTCTCTCACGAATCTTCAATAATCTGACTGTAATTTATAATAGAGAATAACGATTTTTTTGTGTCTGTTTGTTATAAGCATATTTATATACCGATTTATCCAGTCGCATATCGTGTGGGTCCTGCCTAACTTTTACCTAGTTAAATGATAAGTTTTCAAAAAAAAACCATGTATTTTATATTACGACGAGAATGTATAGACCACAAGTTAAATTATTAAAGAATTATTTATTACCAGTATTCGAACCTTCGCATTTTTATATCATTCTTCCTTTTATCCTTTATCGTACAATGTATCAATTCTGTTGTTTTGTCCCATCACGCGAGAACGTAATATTTATTCGCGGTAATCGTCGTGTCTGCCGTCAATTTACGTATCGCACGGAAGCTTTAAACGGAATTCGCAATATGCGCGATTCACGTGAGCCATTTGAAACGTTTACGCAAGTGTAAGCAAGTGTGCCAGGATATTGTGCGGACGCTCGCTGAAATATGGAAATTTTTGCTATGTCAAGAACGCCAGACGTCGTCGTCTTACGGTGTTCCGCGATAAATCGACGCCCCGCGTACGCACTACGTCGTAAGGACGCTTTTATACTGTCTTCTACCCGTGCCATATCGCATCAGTCAGAATTTCCGAAAAGTTACGTAACTTCAAAACAATAAACGTGTCTTACCTCTGTTACGGTTGTTACGTTTGTTATCTTCAGAAAACGTTAAATTCATAACGAATCCATAAGACGAGTGCGCATGCGCCAACGAGAATAGCCGAAAAGACCCGATCGCTTCACCGACATCGCGATTAACGTTATGGAAAGAGCCTGTTACGAGTTACGTATTTTTGTTTTTCAAATGATTTTGTAAGTATGTCAAGCAGACGTAACTGAGGTAAAGAATTACTTGGTGAATCGACAGATATCCGTTATCAACAACGAGACAATCAAATGCCAGCAAACACAACGTTTCGTGTAACACATTTCATACGTGTAACGTAACGTGCAAGCTATTAATTTCTACTCAAATATGTAACACGTGACGTTCACGTTTGTTACGAGAAGGCAATATCGAATTTACATAACAAAAGTACACTTAACGTGTTACATATTTGAGGAGGAATCAATAGCTTGCGTGTAAAATTATATGTAAGTACATATAATAAATGTTATATAAAACGTTATTTGTTCGCTGGGATGTTTTCGCACAACTGGGACCGTTTACTCTTAGAGATTTGAGGAAAGTCGATCTACTAAATAAAGTTAACAATGCATCAAGACTTGCTGGGAACGTGTCCACGTCGAGCGACGTAACGTCAGGAGGAGTTTATTCGAATTGTAAGCCTCCTTATCAACTTTTAAATATTTTACTGAGAATCGCTAATTATCGATCACCCGTCATCTTATGGCAGCTGCGCTACTGTCCTCCAGGCCTTGTTGATCGCGACTTTACGATTATTACTGACGTATACGTACTCATAACATATATAGTGTACGATGTGTACCTATATATGCATATGAATCTCATAACACGACTGTTACAGTTAGTCGATCGCGTAATAAAAATAAAAGCAGATAACGCGTTTCTTGCGATTTTCTGTCACGAGCAATAACCTTAATGCGTAAGCATTGCCGTCGGGAAACATCCGACGTTGCTCCTGTCGTAATCATTTTAGCCATTTGAGGTTAAGGTTACTCAAGATATAAATTGTCGCTGACAATAGAGTTTTATCGTTTCTTGATTTCTTAATCACTAGTGTCCGCTCGTCAAACAGTAGCGGTAAGCCTTGATGATCATTCGATAAGACAACGTGTTCGCTGCGAGTAAGTAAAAGAAAAGACGCAGTTAATTAATCAATCGAATATTTATTGATCCAGTAAAAAAGTAACCTACGTTTTTTATTGTTTTTAAAAATCGTAATTATAATATTGTAAAAATTTCTTTACACTTTCCGCGAGTGAATTTGATAATTTTTTTTTTATTTATTATTTTACGACTTCTATTCTCGTAATCGTATTTGGGTGGTTTTACAGACGAGAATTGTACGAAAAACGTCTGTATAAATTCTCGCGTATAATCGTGGAGCGTTTCCTAGAAAATTTTCCCGCACCCCTTTTACCCGCCAGTCGCGCACACCCAAGGAATTCGACTTGGCACGTATAAATAAAACCGCTCCGACGCCGATACAGAGAGAATAAACGACTTCCCTGGAATCGGTATGCGTGAGTACGTATATACAGATATACGTTACAATGCTGTAACGCACTTAGCGATAAGTGTTTTGCAAAAGTCAAGACGCGTCTCGGGCGAAATTAGAGACGCGAATAAAGTCGATTCACGACGCAAGGAACCTTTGAATTAGCTCAAATTGAATTACGCGGAATTTCAATAAAGCAGAACAAACAATGGACACTGTGTGTGCGTGTGTAAGGATTGAGTACAATGACGTCACGCGTTACGTATCTGATATATAAATTTTATTTGAACCAAGGTTTCGAAGTTTTGACGCTTAAATTTTTAGTGGACAAAATTGGAACAATGCGCCAGGAGAGCGTCGCGACGCCTTTGGTCGTTATTAGATACGTATATAATTCCACTTTGTACATAGAAAAGAATTATTGATGTTATTATTGCGTGTAATTTTAAGGCATATCGTTTTATTAATTGAACCAAGTCAAGTTAGAATTCACTGTACGCGTGGTATATGAATGGCTTTTTGTACCGGCGCCATTTCTGTGCTTAGTAATACATGAATAAAATTATCATTTTTTTTATCATTGACAAGAACTCCGTAATGGCTAAAGTATTCAATGACATTTCAAAGCCATTTTCTAAGAGTGCCCAAGTATTACTTATTTACTTGTTCAAGTACGTTCTCTATACTTTTTCTTATTGTTTTTATCGACAGAGCTAATAACGGGCGTGACTAAATTAAAAAATTGTTCTTACACGTTAAAAGGTGGATTCGACGATGTTTTTTTAAATAGATTCATCCCTGATTGTGTAAACAGTTACGTAAGCATTTTCTCGTAATAAAGTCAAGTGCCACACGAGGTCGCACGAATTCAATGGAAGTATCAATCGTATGTGGGAATTAAAAATGTTCAATGACAAATAGCAAATTGTTTTCGGATATACAATATGGCCTCACGCGACAGGTAGAATACTTGGAAATAAACGATATCGTGGAAATCCATTGTATAACGTATATGCAGCATTATTAACCTAGATTCGTGGTATATTCGTTCCTATAATTGAATAAATTCTTATTGGTGTGAATAAGCTAGAAAAATAAAGCAAAGATTTTCTTTTTAAATTATGACACTATGTTTTGTTCCATGGTTACAGATCAGTCTTCTATGTATGGATGCGTATGGAGTTACGGTGGATGATAAATGATATCTAACAATAAATAGACGTACAAATGTATAAAACATATATACAAAGTGAAAACAGTCGTACTCAACTGTTTAATTAAATTTCTGCTTTGATTGATTTGTCATAAAAGTGGATTGGGTCCGATCGATCCTAAATATTTACTGAACGCTGCATAAAGTTGTCCGGCTCTTTGTACTTCCTCGGCTCTATAAATAAAAGAGGTTGTTAATTGATTATGAAATAAATTATCAGTATGTAATTAGGTGAATTATGAATACGAACTTTAAGTCGCTTAAATCACGTTCCTTTTGGACAATCATTTCCTTGAGCTGTTTTCGTTCTTTGTCACGTTCTCGAAGAGCTTCGGCATGACTGGTCTGTATTTCGTTAATTTGAGTATTCAGTGCCGTAATTTGCAAAGTCATTTTTTGCAATTGTACAGTCTGCTCTTTCAACCTGAACCGTTCCTCAGCGAGTTCCTGTTTCAAACTTCCGGTTTTTTGTTTCTCCTGCTCCAGCTCGTCTTTCAATAAACTGTAACGACGCTGAGGTTCGATCAGTTCACCCTGAAGCGACGCCACTTGACGCTGCAGCGTCTGGACGATCCTTTGAGAGTCTTGAAGTTTTTCTTCGAGCGCAGCCTTTTCCTCTTTCACTTTTTGCAAAGACTCCTCCGATCTGCTGCACCTAACGTTCACGTGCTCCATCTCGACCAATCGAGCTTTCAGCTGCGACTGATTTTCAGCAGTCTCGCGAAGCTCACTTCGAGTCTTCTGCAGCTGCGCCTGACATTCCTCCAAAGCTTGGGTTGTCTCTTTTAAACTGTTCTTCAAAATATTTATCTCGATTTTGTGTCGACTCTCACGTTCCTTCAATTCGCGTCGGAGTCGATGCATTTCCATTTTACCTCTGGATATTAAATCTTCATAAGCTTGAGTAGTAGACACGAGCTTTTCCTTCAGAGCTGCCATCTCTAAGGAGCTTTTATGAATATCACGTTCATAGCGTCGAGCTTTTATTTCACTTTCCTTTTTACTCTGCAAAGCCCTATTGTAAGACTCTTCCATATTCTTATAAGATATCTGCCATTTTTCTTCAGACTCTCTATGCGTCCTCTTCAATTCAAGAATCTCCTTCGTCTTCTCTGCAGTGTACTTATCACGATCCTCTTTTAATTGACTAACCTCTGTCTCCAATTGATTAGCCTGCGCTCGCGCGGCGTCCGCTTCCGCTGCTTTTACTGCGATTTCATTTGTCAATAAATTTATAGCAGTTGTACGATCCTGCAGCATCTGATTCAACTCCTTGATCTTGTCGTTGACCTCCGCCATCTTTAAATTCTGATCATTCATCAGCGTCTCCATAGGTCCTGCAACATTTGACTCTGTCACATTTGAAACAGCTAATTTCAGCGTTAACAAGGAATCGTTAGATTCGGTTTCTACGTTTGAAGAATTTTCAGTTAGGCTCGATTTCGTTTCAGAAGTTTTACATTTGTCGTCCTTCCTTCGTTTTCTTCGACATTTCTTTCTTCTCAGGTACTTTAATTTTGTTTGAACAGCGCTGTCGCTATCGCTCAACGATAAAGGCTTTACATTTTCTTTGGAAACGAGGTTCTTGGCTATCTCGATGCTTTTCGATACATTACTGTCGGACATTGCTCGTCTACAACGATTTTCATAGATACAATCTTCAATTGAGTGCATTATTTCATCTGGTATACAGTTCCCGCGTAGATTAAGCTTAAGGAGAGTTTTATTGTCGCGAAGTGAATTTAGAATCAATTCACCACCCTGTAGGCCTAGTGTGTTCCATGCCAAATCCAGACACTTAAGGGATTTGTTGTACTTCAAGGCCTTCGATAAGGCCTCTGCACAATGAGGCGATATTTGATTGTAACGTAAATCCAATTCCTCGATGTTGTGATTTTTGCTGAGACCGTCGCAAAATTTTTTGAAGGAATCGATATCTGATCCTAGACTGTTCCATTCGATGTTTAACTTCTTCAGGGTGTTGTTGTGGATAAAGACTTCGCCCAGTTGTGCTACCACTGAACCATTTATGTTGTTTCCCTTTAAATTTAGTGAAATCACGCTGGAACCTTCGCACAATGCATTTAGAATACTCGAGAGGCCTTTTGATAAGAGCATACAATCGCTGAGATCGATTGATTTTATGGTAGAACTTGATACGAGTATTTCACTTATTATTTCGCAAACTGGTATCATTATTGATAAGCCAGATAATTGAAGTTCACCTGTTGAACTGTAACAGAAAATTTGTTTAAATTAATGTTAATCTATGATTTTTATTTTGGAGCAAGCGTGTTGGTAGCTTTTCATGATATGAATTTAAATGCAGCGACGACAGCGCCGCTGTTTCTGTAGTTAACCGTCTATGGCAAACTTCAGGTGGTACCAACTTCAAACAACTTACCTGCCAACTTTAACAGACTCCAAAACTTCAGACGGCGGGGTAATACCGCGTTTCTCACATAGTTGATTGAACAGCACATGATCCTCCAACATTTTCATTCGTTTTTCTATATTTTTACAGGAATTTTCTTATAGCGAATGGATAATTTAACACCGTTTCGGATGATGCTTTTGATTTTGACGTAGCGTCGCATATCGATTGCCAGCAGACACTTAACGCTCCAGTTCCGCCAACCTTCTAAAGATAAATAGATCGGCAGATATGTCTTTTAATGAAAAATAAATAATTATGAGGAACGCTAAAATTTATTTGTTATCGGCCTTAATCCTTATATCCACACAAATAATTCTTGTCAAATTACATTCTTTCTGATCGTCATAAATTATTTGTAACTTGTTATACAATTAATTCACAAAAATTAAGTATAATAAATGAAGTGATGCAATTTTTATTTTTATTATGAACCTATTAGTGTCGAAAGATATACAATATTTATTAAAAATTTGTTAATTATTGTATAGTAAAGTTTTATGGGGATATTAAAATTTGCAACGTGCCGTCCAAGATGGCGGCGTTAATGGAGGAAACACTCTTTCCGGTCGGCTGGTAGAATTCCGGTGCGGTGTCTCGTTTGTGTCTGGTGTTTCTATGCGTGTTACACTTGTGAAATGATTACGACCGAAGAAGACGTGCCGCTGGACGAACCCGTCCAAAAGGAAGAAGTTGCGCATTTCCAGGCTCCTGCTATCCAGGATAATCCTGACGGATGGGGTCCATGCGAATTACCGGATCAGTTTAAGGACATTCCGTACCAGCCATTTTCCAAGGGGGACAGGCTTGGCAAGGTAAAAAGGCATATGCCAAATACAAGCATACTTTGACTGTTATTAATGTTAGTATTTATCATTATGGATCGTTCTTTATAGATATCCGACTGGACCGGTGTCGCTTTTCAAGACAAGAAATTTGCCAGTAAGTTTCTTGGTATCATCACTGTATTGTGGTTCTTAACCTCGAAAAAGCTTGTCATTCTTTGCATGTTTTGTTATTTATTCTGTAACTATATGAATTTTTATGCATTATTTGTAGACAAGTACGCATCTCAATTTGGATCTGGCAGTCAATATGCCTATTATCATGACGAAGATGAATCAACTTTCCACTTGGTGGACACAACTCGTGTACAGAAACCACCCTACCAACGTGGTCGTTTCCGTCAGAATCAAAGAAATATGCGCGGTAGGGGTGGTCAGCGTGGTGGTTTGAATCAAATGCAACAGCTTGGTAAACTGAAATTAAGAGAGCGTGAACGCAAGGGTCAAACTAAACGTTGGGGTCGTCAGCAAGGTTTGAGGAATCATAAGAATCAGCCACCAATCAAGATTCGTGATGCATCTGTCACTGTAAGACCTGACTGGGTAACCATCGAGGAGATGGACTTCCCTCGATTAGCCAAGTTGTCTCTTCCTGGAGTAAAAGATGGAGAGGATATTTTATGCTGCGGTTCATTGGAGTATTACGACAAGTCTTACGACAGAGTTAATGTCAAGAACGAGAAGCCTCTACAGCGAATTGACCGTATCTTCCATACTGTTACCACAACTGATGATCCAATTATCCGTAAACTCTCTAAGACAGAAGGTAACGTCTATGCAACCGATGCGATCCTGGCTACCATCATGTGCTGCACTCGTAGCAACTATTCCTGGGACATTGTCATTGAGAAGATAGGAGACAAGCTCTTCTTCGATAAGCGTGACAATACTGAGTTGGATCTGCTAACTGTGAATGAGACCAGCGTTGAGCCACCGCAGGACGATGGAAATTCCTTAAATTCACCAAGGAACCTTGCGTTGGAAGCAACATTCATCAATCACAACTTCTCGCAGCAAGTATTAAAATCCAATGAGCCTCGATACAAGTTTGATGAAGGAAATCCCTTCATCTCCGAAGAAGAAGAGAGTGACGTTGCCAGTGTCGCCTACCGATATCGTAAATGGGACCTGAACAATGGCGTCGTCCTTGTAGCTCGTTGTGAACACGATGCAGTGATGCAAGGTCCTAACAACGAGACCCAATTCCTCTCCATCAAGGCTTTGAACGAGTGGGATTCCAAACTGGGTAACGGTGTAGAATGGCGTCAGAAGCTTGACACCCAACGTGGTGCTGTTTTAGCCAATGAATTACGTAACAATGCTTGCAAGCTTGCCAAGTGGACCGTTCAAGCATTACTTGCTGGATCCGATCAACTTAAGTTCGGATACGTATCTCGCGCCATGGTCAGAGACTCCAGTAAACACGTCATCCTAGGAACTCAGCAGTACAAGCCTAACGAATTCGCGACCCAGATTAACTTGAACATGGACAACGCCTGGGGCATTTTACGATGCATCATTGACATCTGTCTCAAGCAGAAGGATGGAAAGTATCTGATCATGAAGGACCCTAACAAGCCGATGATTCGGCTTTATGATATCCCTGACAATACTTTTGAAAGCGAAGGCGAGGAGGATGAGGATGACGACGGACCTGTCAACGACGCTTTTCAGAGTTAACTGAGCAGGTTCCTTGAAGCATCCAAGACGTAATATTTTTTGCGAGACCGTTAACTCGTTTGAATATTAACGCATTGTAATCTTGTGGCAGACGTACGCGCGCATCACTCCGGATTCAATTGTCACGAATCTTGACGGTAACTCATAAGGCCAATTTACTTTTACTGTCGCTGTAAAGACAGGAGGATTCTGGCGGAGATAATAATAAAGGATTACAGTGAAATTGGATGTCAGGATTTCATTTATGTATTTGATAGTAAACCATTTTATTGAATGTTAACACAATATAGCGGTCAATGCGCATACGTTTATTACTCTATGAATCCTAATGACACGCTTTCAACGATTAATGACTCATCATCATTGTCTCAGTAAGGTGTACAGAATCCAATTAATATTCCTTACATCTGTTATGAATTTAATGCAGGATCCAATTCCTTGATAACGAGTCTGATCTTACGAATGGCTGAGTTCACTAGTTCATCATTGATCTCATAGTACAGTACAAGTCTGACCAATGAATCGCTCATAGCCGAACTCTTTACTATTGCCTTATCATCGTCGTTATCATCATCAACTACCAACTGTAATCTCTCAATAAACTTGATTGCCGAGTATCCATTCACATTAATCAGAACCATATTAGTGTGCGTTGTTTTTGAATCGACAAAAAATACTTTTGACTTCATTTCATTGATAGCTGTCATAATGGAAGCGGCTCTTCTATGGTCTTCTTTTAAAAGTGGAATTATTTCATCAATGGCGACCAAACCAGCTGCAGCTAATACACCAGCTTGTCTCATCGCGCCACCCAGAGCCTTCCTGGCTCTCCTTGCCTTCTCAACAAAGGATTTACTTCCACACAACATAGAACCAAATGGCGCTCCTAATCCTTTACTCAAGCAAAAACAAACAGAATCAAAACCGGAAACGATATCCTTAGCAGGTATACCGGAAGCAACGGAAGCATTCCATAATCTAGCACCATCCATATGTAATTTCAAATTACGTTTCTTTGCCAGGGCGACCAAATCATCGATCCAAGATTGTGGCAACACTTTACCTGTTATTGTATTTTCAACCATTACCAATTTTGAGATTGGCTCATGGAGGCTATCGGATCGGAGTTTGGATTCCAATTTTTTCAAGTCAAAAGTACCATCAGCCTCATTTGGCAATGGTATCAACGTGACACCGGCAAATTGTGCAGCACCGCCTTGTTCGTGTAAGATCGTATGCGAATCTTCTCCACAGTAAGCTTCGCTACCGCGTTCGTCGCAGTGATTCATGACTAACGATTGACAGAACAAGCAGTCATTAGTCTCAATATCAATAATTAACCAGGCAGTAAACTCATCTGATCAATAATTAATGACTTACTGGCGATCAAGTTACTCATTGTACCGGACGCTGTAAATATGGCCGCTTCTTTACCAAGGAGTTCTGCTGCTTTCTCCTCCAGTTCTATAATCACGTTAATGGATACTGTATTAACTGTACTTTATGAAAGATATAAACAACGATTAACCCTTAACGGTCACCTGGGGTCACAGTGACTCCAACAAAAGTTTGGACTGAAATGAGACACATGTAAAATTTTAGCACGAGAATCTTTCACCTCAAAAAATTGCATGCGTCTTATTTCTTTATTTCGCAATTATTCCTTACGAAAGTACCATTTCAGTAATTGTGGGACTTATGCAAATCTGCGTGCACTCGAGTTTGGTAATGATAATGCAACAATTCCGTGTAATTTACGATTTTCGTGATCGGAAATTCAAGATGACCGTTTGCACCCCCCAGTCGCTTAAAAAAACCAAGGATGTGTGCCCTTTTGCGAGCGGCTAATGTGCGACGACAACCACCGCACATATCTATACGTTGAATGTGATTGGGTAGAAGATTAACATGTCTTCTTCTTTCATTCTTATTATTATTAGAATATTAAATTAATATATCATTGGAATATTTCACATAATTATGGAAATAAATACGCTCATTTTTCATAAATAACTTCATTTTTTTTCTTTACAATTACCTACTTCATACCTCCAAATAAATACCTTTTTTGAAACGCGTACTATCACACTAATTTTTTTCTCAAACTATCATATCTCTAGAGTTACACCGTTCAACTTTTATTAAAAAATAATCAAAATTAGAAGAGTTATGAATTTGTAAGTGAAAACAGTTATTTCGTACGGTTTTTTTTCGTGACTTTTTTAACTAGTTTAAAATGAAAATTTGACAAAAAAACTTTTGATTCGTCTTTTAGAACGTTTGAAGATTGTTCAATAATTTTTGTGACCTAAAAAAACCAATAGATTGGGCGTGGTAACCGAGTAAAGCTTTTGGGGTCATTTTGACCCCGTGTGACCTTTATGAAACTTTACTGAAGTGTGACCGTTAAGAGTTAAGTAATTGTTAGTTGATAATTATTCGTCATCTATTGCTTTTATCTACGTACTTTTAGCAGTCGGATCCTCGCCGTACGTGTCGTCTCCGACGTCAGCGTTATACATTGCAATCTTCATGGCCTCGGATGGCTTGGAAAACGTGTCGCTTCGCAGATCGATGATAACGGCCTGGAAAAAAGATTCTTTTTTATGTCACTCAAAACGTCGCCATTGCATCTTAAAGTTTACGTTTTGGACGCAGGTAATTCTCTCACGTTTTTCGCCATTGCGTCAGCTCGCGTCTCCTTGCTTGTAGTCGAGCCGTAAGATGACATCTTTCGTGGAATGTGTGTAGATCCTTTTGGAAATCGTAGCCAACTGCTCTTAAATAAGAGGATGACGGCTTATCAAACAGTCGTTAGCGTCAACAAAACTGATAATAATTCAGTGTATTAATATAAGAGGGAGGAGGAGTGGATGCAATTGCAATTTTAAATTTATATATGCCTATATGTGCGATAAGACTTTTAGAAAGATAAAGAAAGATTGAGATAAGGATTTTTTTTAATCTTCTTACGATTATTCAATCCTTATTTCTCTTTGTGTGTTTGTATTGTTGGCAAATAATAATTTCCAATCATCTAGTAGCTTGTGAAGAATAACGATAGTCACTTTATATTGAATGCAACTTGCATTTATGACATTCTATTCTATTTTGCGAAATATACTAGGAACAGTAGTATTTTTAGTTGAAATGAGTTATTTTGGATTCAGGGTAAAGTGGTATGGGAAGGCGACCTGTTGGCGGCTTAAGGTGGACGACGAAAAATTTGCCAAGATCAAAGGGTACGATGCATCGATTACAGTTATAGGCTATGTAATATATAACTATCAGTTATCCGATGTATATCGGATGATCTATCGATATTCTTTATCATCATAATACAATAGAACCTTTCGTAATTCCCGTTAGAATTTTATAAACGTAATATTTAAGAATTGAAGTCATTTATTGACGATCCGCGTATACAGTTTTCTTTTTAACTGAAATTGTGCAAATGACATATTCATCGTTTGACCAGGTGCAACGATTCTTATCGATGAATAAATTGCGTAACGCTTTTTTTTCTTCAAGCGCGCGCAGTATGAATCATAGTAGGAGCGCCAAAGTTAAAGACGGTCATTACTTTCCTGCCAGAAGAGTTTCAAAACGAATCCAATCTCAGGATTAGCCTGTCCAAATATGGCAAGAAATCTTGTACCTATGTAGCACGTATGTACGGCATACGTCATTGTCGTCATAAGGCGAAAACTTTATCATCTCATTGGCGACCTCTAACGACTTTATGGCCGAAACGTATAAGAACGCCATATTTGGCAAAAATGTTTCAATGGTTATCCTGATTGGCGGACACTGGTGGAATAACAGACTGCCATCTGTTCAGAGAAATTCGAAATTATGAGAGCCACTATCATCAAGGGATAGAACGCGCCAAAAGTAATGATACCTAAATTGCTGTAATTATAATCAAAGTAGGTGGACGATAGTTATTTGATTCGTCGCATATTATATGTAAGGAGGCTGTAGGATTTTCGAGACTTGCGTTTGCGCAGACATTTATTTATGTTGCGTCACAAAAATAAACCGATATCTGCCGGTCTCTGACTTCGCTCTCTGAGTCATTCAGTCGTCAAGTACTCTTGTACATTCGGATTAAGAATTATATCATGACTGTCGTAGCATCATGACTATCTGATGCATTAATAATTCATGCTTCTACACCGCCGCCACGTTATCTCAGTACGATCGAGGGCTTTTTCACGAAACTGTACACCCCGCTGTGACTGCGGAGTTACTGCGAATCCATGAGCTGCCTCTTTTAGAATCATCAGAGGAAAAAATATGGTTAACCGTCTATCTAAACACGACCAATCCTGAGTCCTATTATGACGTTTGCTTTTGAACAGTAGTACCCAGAAGCAATGCTCACCTTGATTATTAGAGAGTTAAGATAAGAGAATGCAAAGATTAAATATTTTCTTGATTCTTTTTTAGTAGCTAATCTTAGCGAATGATCTTTCAACAAGAATTAGTCACTTTAAATGGTATCACTTTTAATGGAACGTTTAAAAGTGTACACAACCTTACCTGATACTTAGAATATTTGGGATCAGTTGGTAACGGCAGAAAATCAGCTCAGTGAATAATTAGAATTTGAGGGATTAATCAAAATTAATTGGACCAATGGCACACTTAAAGTCTTTAGTCAAGGAACTAAGTTGGGCTCAGGTTATGTTCGAGGAATGTCGTTCGCAAATAGAAAAAAACTGTAATATTTTCTCTCGTTCATTGATGGCGGCTCCCTCTGTGCGCTCGATTGGACAAGGTCGAGTACAGGAGTGGCTGCGTTCCGTGTGCGTATTCATAACACGCACCAACATACGCACAGTATGACGTGTTGAGCACCCCGTGACTACAGACAAGATATTACAGTGACGTGTAGGTGTCCAAGACAACGGGCGTCCCGTCAAAAGTTCATCAGCCCCATTTTTCATCGATACGAAAAGCGCCAGGCCATTATAATTTTGCTATAGGCAAAAAATGAAAGAAAAGGACAATCTGACTCTCCTGGCAAATGAGATTCTATAAATTCATTATAATATGAAGAGGCTGTATTTTGTACTTGTAAGTCTAACGAGTACGGTCGATACGCCGCGATAAGTTCGAAAACGAAATATGAATGCATTATTGCATGTAGGATGTGTGTATATATATATATATAGCGTGCCGAAGAGAGCAGAGATTTTATACTCCGTCGGTAATAAACTGTAATTCCCAAAGATTTGAATAAATAAGAAATCCAAATATATGTAATGTAGACAAGGATGATTGCTCGTTGATCCGGAAAATGGACAGGCGTATGAAAACCAGTCTATAGTGGGACGAAAGTCGAGTTTCATGGGATTGGAATAGTATTTTCGTGGGCCGCTTATCCCGCGCATACAGACTCGCTTTCGAATCGTTTCTGACGTTATGGAGAGCTAACGTACATGCAGGGACGTAGGCAGACTTTATCTTGAAGGCACCAAAGGGTGCTGAATGGAACTTGAATCATTCAAGTTTTGTATCTCAATGAAGAACTTGATGATATTCATCTCTAAACAAATCTATCGTCACGTCTTACATTATATATGACACGAAGAATAGATAGAATCATTTAGAGATATCATTAATCTGCAAATCTATGAAGCCTATATACGATAAATAACACATTGTAACGTTCCTTTGGTGTGTCATGCAACAACATTGACCCGGGACCTCCATCGCAGATGTCCACCCTTTCGAAATCCTTGAACGATCATCCGAAAGTCCTTCCAAAGAGAACGAAGCCGAAACATAAGATAAACTGGAACAAAACAGTCGACTACGCATTCGGCACTGAGTATTTTATACACACTGTCATACGTGTCCACATATGTATTCATGAAAACATGTTTTAACAGTTCTCTGTATCATTGGTAGGGAAGTTCCTCGTTGGTCATTGGATGTCAAAGCTGTGGCAGGGGCCGGCAAGGTGGCGCCGCCACGCGGCCAATCCGGCAAACTAAAGCTTGAGTGACTCGTCCGAGAGAGGCAACGCGAGAGGGAGCACGTTAGCGAGAAAGAGGGAGCGGCTAAAGCCATGGGGTAGAGGAATCGGGCAGGCAGGAGCTCAACTCAGAAGTGGTGTGGCAGCGGCCGAGCGAGTGCCTTGGTGGAGGTCTTACATGTGCGGTTTGCTTGCGCGAACAGTTTCCGAAAGGAGGGCCGATACTGCGCGGACAGGTTACCGATACGGGTGATATTAGTAAAAGATTCGATAGGAGGATAGGTCGAGTATTAGGATCCCAGACAGAAAGAGGATCCCGATTAAGAGAGTCGAGATACCGGAACGGGCCTGGAGTTAAGAGACGCGCGACTTACGGTATAACCGGAGCCAGAAAGGCGGCGCACTTCGGGCGCATTGTGTGCGCGCTAAACAAAGATGGCGGACGGGGACTCGAGGGTAGACCGGTCTGACCCGGAGCTACGTTTCCTCTCTGTGGACAGGAACAGCTTCAACGATCCGGCGACGCAAGCGGAATGGACCCAGAAGAAGCTGGTATGGGTACCACACGAGACCCAGGGATTTGTCGCTGCTGGGATAAAGGGAGAACGTGGAGATGAGGTCGAGGTGGAAATCGCCGAGACCGGCAAACGTGTCCTCGTAGCTAAGGACGACATCCAAAAGATGAATCCACCGAAATTCGACAAGGTCGAGGACATGGCTGAGCTGACCTGCCTGAACGAGGCATCTGTACTTCATAATCTCAAGGATCGTTACTACTCAGGGCTTATTTACGTGAGTGGAATTGTTATTATAATACCATAGACTATATAGTTTCTTAAGAAAGATCTACCTAAAGTAACCAGTGTGGTCCATCGATTTTTGTTAGTGACCTATCATCACCCATTGTCGTTCTCTTTCTTTCTCTCTCTCTCTCTCTTTCACACTCTATGCACAGACTCTCAGGATGATAATCACGAGGACGACGATTCTTCTAGTGATCCAACCCCTTCTTCGGATCAGTTCTTCATTTACTCCACTTCTAAAGTCACCTTTCCGTCACAACACTATCTACGTATGATTACCATTTAAACTTGTTAGAACCAACTGTGTCTCTAGACACACGACTTATTTCGTGTGACGCTCTGAGTCAAGAGAAGCTTGCTCTCTTGCGTCACGTTTCCTGAATAAGGTACACTAAAGATAGCCAGGTAAGCGCGCGGTTCGAATGAATTCATCGATCAAAGATGGTCAGACGAGAACCCGACCGATTTGGTCGCTCCGTGCGCTCGTTAATGCCTGCCCCATTGGCTGCGCCTCGAGTTTCCTAACCATAATGAACACCTACTCGTTCGCATCATTAGTACCCAGCAAATTAACTATAGTAAAGTAATATAGTGGCCTTTAAACAAGCATTACGCGGAATTCCAATAGGTGACTCCAATCGCTTTGGATCTAGTTGACAGCACGCGCTATCTCATAAGCGGCTTTACTAATGTCAATGGGGAAATTCATGATGACAGCCGGCTGTCATTTACTTCGGCATTGCTTAGACAGTGGGACAAGGGGTCTTCGCCACGTGAAAACTCATCGTTCTGCTACTAGCGCTGTCTATCTGCCAAACTGTTGGCTAATTCTATTTCTTGGGTTTGTCTTACTGTCTGCTCGATTGTTTCTCTCCTTTTCTTGCATATTCACGTTCCTTTCCAATCGCGTTTTATTAGACCCCTTGGCGCAGGGACGGAGGAGCGGCGAGGCTAGGAAAACAAGTAATGGCCACTGCACTGAAAGTCACTTAATCGCTGCATACATTGCTCTGCGTACCAACCAGCGATTTTCCGTCTGGGAAAATTACAGAGGTATTATCGAAGATAAAAGGGCTCGGTGAAAGTTCTGTTGTTGATTATTATCAGACAGCGCGTTTGAAATTTTTCTCTTTCCTTTTTTTTTAATCACTTTGTTTTAGGTCGCGAGACATATTTTCTCGCTGTGATAGCAGCTTTATCGGCTATCATCGACTGAAGCATTTGTCTTCCATTTGGAAGAATTCTTACCGATAGATTACGTTCGTCACAGTTGTCGAGTTCCTCTTGATCCTGCTAATGTAAGCAGACGTTACGGAACAGGCTGTTTCAAAGGATGACTTCACGGAATGCATCGTTTATACCTCCAATTCAAGAATAAAGATCTCCTGTTGGTATTCTTTGAAAAAGTCACCGACGAGGGTGTTGCATAGTGAGAAGCGTGAAGTGGGCGCGGCACTCAAAAGAAAGAATTCACGAATCTCTTTTCCGGCGTCGTCCTTGGCTGGTACAACCATGTATTTGTGATATACACTTTTATCAACGCTGATAAGACGTTTAACTTACCTTTTGCCAGGTTGTGACTCATGTTAATTTTAACCTTGTTTCAAACCGATTACATACTAACGAACGGCTATCTAGTGTTTATCTTTAAACTCTTTGACGTTTTGCGAATTTTCAGAAAACGCGCTATCTGCTTTAATTACTTGAAATCACTAAATTATGTTACTCTTCGTGCTGGTAGAACAGTCATACGTATAGAGTACATATATTGACTAGTGAGTAAATTCCATAAGAGTCCGCGGGATCACTGTCCCCTGCAGCGCAACGCCATATTGTATATCTTTTTTCTTGTTCTATTTCTCACTCTCTTTCTCTCGCTCTCTGTCTCTCTCTTATCCTCTCTTTCGTGACTATCTCTCATACACTCTGTAACTAGCGAGCAAACTTTTTCTTCTCGTTCCCAGCGAAGTAAGTCCGTTCCGGTGATAATAAGTTTGATAAGATAGTAAATAATACAGCTGTTCCTCATGAAAATTCTTCTCCCTATCGAAAAGGTTCATCATCAACTTTTTCCCTGACTATAGCATAACTATAAATAGTCGTCATAGGCTACCACCTCCTCGTTCTCCTATATCGCGCGTTCCATTAGCTGTCTAAACAACTTAGTTTCTTTGGGCTGAAAACCCACCCAAACGTGGGAGGTATAGTCCGGCCTTGAATACCGTTGGAACTGTCATCCCCAGTTTCTTAGAGAGCGTTTAAATTGCGGTTAATTTGTCTATCTTGTTGACATATCTTAAACAGATACGAATATTATATTCCAGATAAACAACGCGTGATTCATCCAACAGAGTTCTGTCGAATAACACGATACTTAACGGCCGGGATTGAAATTTGAATTTGACAGTTTGCGCATGCGCACTGACTCACAATATGCCTTCTCGTCAGCTGTACGGATCAGCTGGCTGGAACTGTCAGATTATTAAGTAATTAGTCAACGTATACAAGACAATCGTAAATGTCATTTTATTTGCATTCATCCAAGTCCTGTTGCGAGGTACGGTGATTCCTCTGTGCTTTTCATATATCGAGACAGTACGGAGACGTGGAAAATCCGTTAAACCGTTCACGATCCCATCCTGGTGCCGGTACGATGCCTCAAGATGTGACTCACGCGTGACTGATTCAGCAAACACGAAGCTGTACGGGGACGAAGTAGAGAATGGAGGAGTCACGGAGACACTAGATGATCGGTCAACGAGAGAAAGCGAGTGCGAGCGTTCGTCGTAAAGGACAGTGATTCTCCTTGAGAAAGATCGCTCGCGGATGATCCTCCACTTGATGCACGGCCATCTTTGAATTTTTTTAAACTGACCGTTGGCCCGTTGGATTCCTTTTGCGACGCTGCGAATTTAGGATTAATTCTTCTTCTACTGTACAGTCTTTAAAGCCCGTAACACTATTCCTGAGCTAGATAGAACATTTTTTTTATCATTTGCGATTATCATAATCAATCGGATAGGAGAACTCACGCGTTATGTTATATCGTGTAATAATATACTTTTGGAACGGTGCGTCACTTGCGCAAGAAGGACAGCTGTTTAAACGTATCCCATATACACTTGGAATATCGGATAGAGGTTTTCGCCAGGAAGATATCAGGGCGATTTCGTCGTGTGCGCAGCTGTTTTGTAGAAGAAAAAAAAATATGAGTACCTAACCTAACGAATTTAAGGAAGCGTCAATAAAGCGCGAGACCACTTCTCTTTATGCGTAATACGTCTCGTCAAAAAACGGCCATTTTATGTTCTCCATCTACGTTTCTCAGGATGGATTGTACTCTTGTCACCAGTACCGGCGAACTTTTTAATATTCCTTGGAGCTGTCGTGTAGTCACATACGAGTAGCCAGAATGCGATCGTGCATGCAAACATCGCATGGCGAGATAAGCCACATAGAGTGCTTAGGTTTAGATTAGGTATTTTCCCGGTACTAAGGCCATCTGGCAGTCTCTACGTTTCTAACGATTCACAGGCAATTTTATACCAATTGATTAATCCGTCCAAACTTTCTGTGTTCGGTATAATGTTCTGTGACGTCAATTCCATATGGTGACAAAGAATCCTTTAGCGTCCTCCGTCGTTCCTCTCCTATTGATTACTTCCTCTTGTTATTTGAAATGGTGGAAACACAAGGATATTCAGTTGGACGTAATCGAATTTCGATCAAGGGTCAGGACAATGAGTCATCTGGAATTGACAAGGGGTTGTTTCATCAGGATTGTACTTTGTCTCTCTCTCTCTCTCTTTAATTTTCTCATTTTCTCTTTCTCTGACCATCCAGCTTCACTCTACCGATTTCTCTACGTCTGGAGCTGCCAGGGGTGAACGCACCCTGGCATCGGCTTTGGCCGAGGTTAAGGATAAGGTTAGGGAAATCGACGTTAAAGATAGCACCGCCTTCCCAGAACGTTAGAACGACGTTTCCATCTTGGCGTTTAAAATAGAAAGACGCTTTTTATAAATAGCGTCGCGGGCTACGGCTTTACCGAGTTCGTGGTTAAATATACATGCTTATTGTCGTTGTTGTTTACCTCGTTTGTAACGCACGCCACGTGGCTGGAACACTCGTGTACCTACCAACGTCCTCTTCGTCGGGACTTGACTTATTTTCAGTCTGACGTCACGGCGTCCTCAGGATCCTTGAGTTCAATACTTTTTATTACACTGACGAGCACGAAGAGCGTCTCGAGAGTCAAAAGACCCAAAGTTCTGGCTCCTTATTCTGTCTGAGCTGGGATCTCTGTATCGACTGGAGTCTGCGCCATGGCGAAAATTGTCCACTGGAAAACATAATAGTCACTATCTCGAACTTGTTCAGTCGCTCGTTTACTTTCGACAGGGAAATAAAATATTCGTATCGTTGAAAAGCAGTCATTAATGTCTTGAGAAAAAAATGATAAGAATCGTTAACAGCAAGAAGGCTATATTTTCGTAAGGGTCCAGACCAGATGGCAGCCCCATATTAACCGTATTCTTACGCAATGTAAAATACACACATATATATATATATACATCAATTTATTATACAATCCCATATAAGGCATTCAATTTTATTGATTGTGCCTGAGAGCGTAATCTCAGGCAATACCATGCCTTTCTCGAGACACCGCGAGATCCTGGATCAAAGGCCATTTTTTTGTTTGGAGTGCAAAATAAAAATTTGGGATTTTCGGGGCTTGTGGAATTTGCAAAAAAATCTTGTCGTTAATTGTACCTGAGGAGATGGAGAGGGGTGGCTGGGGGGTAATGAACGTCGTAAGAGAGCAGCTTCACGTAGCTGACTAATTACCGGTGGCGTTATACTTAATGAAATTAGTAGAACGTGCTAGGGCGCTCCCTTGTATACCGAGTGTCTCAGAAGTATGGAGGAGCGATGACGTCATCCACGTGGAATAACATGCGATCGCAGCCAACTCGCGCGAACAGGGACCGTGTGTGTTATTGGTGCTCGACCGGCATATACGGTCTCGTGGCTGACGTCATGCACGGCTCGTATGAGAGGAAGAGAAGACAAAAAAGAAAGGAAAGAAATAAAGGAGAAATACATGCTTTTCCAACGAATCTAACGTTAAAGCTTCTAACTACGTTTCTACGTTACGTCTATTTTCGTTTTATCCTTTACGTGGAAAGGTCTCATCATTAGAATTTACGTTCCTCTTGATCATGTCAGTTTGCGTGACACGTGACGCTTTTCGTGGAAGTGTATAGAGCGTTAAGCCGAATTTGCATTTGACGAATTTAATAAATTTAGAAAATTCTTGCTTCTTCTTACGAAGATCGCCGCTAGGGGCGCTGCAGGTGTTGGGTAGAATATGTAGGTCGAGTGTAAAAAATCCTTTGACTAGCTATGGGGAAGCGTTTAAAAAATTTGCCAGTTCCTTTTTCTTTGTGGATAAAAAAAAATGGGTCACTGCTGGGGCCTTACCGAACAACGTGGAATAAATTCTCCCCGACCGAGCGAGGCCAGGCCCTCTTTTGTTCCATCCGTTTGCCTTACCGTACACCGTTGGGGCCCGGTGCTATTGGACAGGTGTATCGGCATGGAATTGTTCTTTTTCTCTTTTTTTCTTCTTTTAACTCGCCCACAAGCTGTCGCTCTCTTCCTATATCCTTCGACTTTAACCCTACGAATTTTGGGCCTGTCCATCTTAATATACCCTGCGAGACACTCGAAGATATCGAAATTAATTTTTACACTGTAAGTCCCAATTATTTTTACGAATCATGGCAATTCTCTATAAGAAACTTGAGGGGCCTTACATTTTTTTTTAACGACAGAACACTTAATTACGGTGTGTAGGTAAACGGAGCCACCTGTAGTATACGTTTCTATAATTGTATCTGTGAATAATAATTTCCGGTTGCGCGTACGACTTGGTTTATTTAGACGCCATAATAGAAACGTCAAATATTATCTTTTGAAATTACGTATAAGCTTAAAGAGAAACAAGACGCAGGTATCGTTGCGTCAGTCGATCATTAGTCAATGTGACAGGTAGGTTTTTAATCCTGATGAAAATTAATATATTAGCTATTGAAGATTACGCAGAAACAGAGCCAAATTGTAACGATAAGCCTGCCCCGATCTATATAGATCCACTTTCCATTACCAAGAAACAAAAGATACACTGAGAGATCGGCACAATAAATTTTTGACCAAAAATTAGATGCTTCTTACTGTGCTGACACTGTAAAAAAGGTACACATAAGGGTTCACTATAAATCTTATAGTGATCAAACGATATTTTTTACTATGGAGCATAGTCAAATTTGTAAACCTGAGACGATATAGTTTACTCTGCAACACTGTACAATTTCTTGTGTCATAATATATACAGTATATAATTTTTATAATTAATAATTTGTATTTTATGATTAGGTTTACTTGTCGCGGTGTAATATTAACAAATTAATATTTATTTGACAATAAATAAAATTTAATAGGTGCAGGTTATTTGGTATTGTCTTTACAATAAATGAGTCTCCTTACTGTGCTGCATAGTAGAACTTACTTTTCAAACTATATTTTTTATTCTGCTGGTCTCTCAGTGATAATCTCCATATTGTCGTAAAGGGGTACGAAATCGATCAGTGACGTTTCCACGAAGTGATGTCATACCGATGATAAAGTCGCGGGACTTATCTGCGGCAAACAATGGAAAAGCGGTCGCTTCAGCTTCCTCGATGCTGGTACCAAGAAAGAGACGATAAGGAATTCTCGCTTACTCGAGGAAAAAAAATGTCATGCACGATGACACACACGTTAGAAAGACTTCAATATTGGATCTTCTATTTTCTTTTTTTAATTCTAACAGATATCGAATTAATAATATCTATAACTAATTTCGATCGCAATCAAGACTAATGAAATTTGGACCTTACGTCATTCTAAGTCACCCTTTAAATCATTATCTCAGAATGGAATATGGATCGTCGTGAGTCATTGATCGATTTGCAAAAGGGGTCTTGCTGTGTCCAATTATTGTCCACGTAAATAGAAGCGTAACCGTAAATGGCTGAGAACGAGTAAGGCATAATGATAATGCTGGATCACAACCAGAAATAATAATTAATTGCCAATAATTATACTTGCCAATAAATTGGTTCCGCGCGACAGTTCGTTATGAATAGACGTGAAAATTGCATATGATGTAATAAATGGCGAACGGCTGCGCGACAGAGCTATCGAGCACTTTCCTTCGCAATAAGAAGCTGCCGCTCGCTTCGCATCAGGCTTAAGGCAAAGACGCATCCTTATAAGGACGAATGTCCTTAACCCGCTTGGCGAGCGCCACGACGCCGCGCGCCGTACGGCGTACCAGACAAATAACGAGCGTGTAAAAGTACCGGGTAGCATGAGTGCCTTTTATGGCTGGCCTATATTCTTGATTCGACCTTTCTTCTTGGTTGGTTTGAAAAAAAAAAAATTATGAAACATTGCGAAGGATTCGAAATTGCTCGCTGCGATTGGTCCATAGGGATGAGACATTTTGCCAAACAACTGTTTATGGTTGGAACCAGTCATATTTCATGGAGCATTTTATTCTTTTTTATACACGTAACTGGGCGTCATTAAATGTCAGTATTTAAAGTGTCAAATCATTAAGAAGATTGTAAAGTTGCATTTTATCGCTTTTCTTCTTGTCTGTTATTATATTTATGCAAATTCAACACGCGGTACTTGACTGCCTTTTATTTTCATCAATAAAATCAAAGTGTGACGTATACAATGGTTATTATTTTTTCAAACATTTTTTGGTCCATTTTACAACGCCTGTTTTATCTCACTTCCGGTACCATTCTTCTTCCGGTTTGGTGGTTTGCTATAGACAGACGTTGATAAGAGAGTTTTATTCTCTTATTCTTCTTGGTTTTTCTTTATTTTTCTTTTTAACATTATATGCTTAACCGTGAAAGAGTTTCTAGTCTCCCACGAGAAAAACCTTGTCTCTCAGCCGGCAAGATTGCAGATAGCATTAGTTTTCAAGTACACGTTAAGTGGTGTAGTCATTGAATGTTGTATGTTGCATCAGACATCATATTTCTCTGACATAAAATGTCTCATGCGGGACATTGAGATGTCTTTCTTTATAAAAGTATCGAATTACAGTACCTGTATAGATTTTTCGAAAGTAGGTTAGCCAAGGATCGTATCTATATTTAGATCGTTCCATGGGGTTGGTCGGGGGCCGTTGAGATTCTGAGCCCAATAAAACCAAAGGAACAGAACAAAGAAATCCGGTCTGTCATCTTGGGTCAGTCAAGAGCGTAATATTCCAGAAATCTGACTAGTTCGGCGCCATGATAAGGACTAGTCCATTTTGGGTCTGCTCCGCTTGGAGGGAAATGGGACTAGAGAGTCCTATTAGGGCAATGGGTCCCAAGGATATATGCATCTGAGAAAGAAGCCGTCGCTGTGGTACGGCTTAGATACGTAAGCTAGGCAGGAATGTTGGACAGGTCGACGACACCCGACATGGGGGACCGGTTTCGGGGACCTTCGGCGACTCGTATCTTCAAAAAAAAAAAGCGGGCAAAACGAGAACCCCTTGTTGGGTTAAAATTGCAGGCTCATCCTGGGGCCTTAAAAAACAGCGTGCACTCTTATAGACGATCCATGGAAAATTTGTTTAATCTTGATTTTACCTCTTTTCGTCACGTCTTCCTGTATCTTCTTGAATATCCTCCGGAAGTCCACCACTTTGGCATTCTTCGCCAGAGGGTTAACCAATGGAAGCACTAGGGTACCACTTCATCCTGGATTCTTTCCACCTCGTGGGAGATCTTCTCAATCAAGCTTAATTGCCCACTCGAGCGAATATAAACGGATCGATAAGCTTGCCCTGGGAGTGATCAGGACATTAGATAGGGAAAGTGATCTCGAGCTGACCCAATTCTTTGATTTTGTTACTATGAAAATTCACTCTTGACGCATCTCTATCTCACGGGATTTCAAAGGATGACAAAGATATAGGGAATTGGATCCCGCTAGAGTGACGAATACACGACGGAACGTACCTGGGGAAAGTAAGTGGATGATTCATCGTGTCCAGGAAGCCAGGAAGCAGGTACGATGACGATCGCTTGACCTCACGTGCCAGGCGAAAAAAAAAATTTCTATGAAAGCGCGACATCGTCAACACATATAAGTATACCTATATACTCTAGACCGTGAGAATCTTAGTAGCGGTTTTTTTATTATTCGTTTTTTACCTCAAATAATTATTTTCATTCGCCATGTTCCTTTTTTTCTAATCTAACATAACCTAGCCTAACCTTCACGCATAGTTCACGTAACGTTTCGAATTGGTTACGCGGGTGACAGGTATTTCTTTTTTCTATCTATGATTTCGATAGGAAAAAAAAAGGGCCAGCGGATTCCTTATTGTTAGATTCTTGGGCGTGTACCTTGGTACGCCCTCCCGCAAAGTGGCGGTAATTTCAAACGGGACTGTCGTTACGTTACATTGAACGGGTTTAGCCCTTCTCGTGGATCTTGTATGTAGAACGCATTTATGGTGGTACCGCCATTAATTCCTGGCCATGATAAAAGGTTAAATAACCCGACCGCATTTAAAAGTGTCACCTGATAAAACATTGTACGTTGCGCGACAGCGATTCCTCGGCGTTTGAAATAATTCTAGTAACAAATGTGCGCCACCATATTCCATTACCCGGGCAAATTGGTTCAACCAATCGGATTAATTGATGAGGCGTCTGGAATGCGCGTAAATCAATGCATTTGTCGCATCCAATTAATCCACCCGTTATGTCTTCAATAGTCGCCATCTTTTCTTACATCGTACTTCGTGACGAAACGCACTCCCTTGTGAATTCAAATAAAAATACAACTCGAAAAATTTCCCGGTAATTAAATTCAATCTGATTTTTCGAAATAATGAAAAGAAAAAAGAAGAAAAACATTTCCGCCATGTTTAATACATTTTTGAGAACCACTGCCGGAAGCTTTTAAAAGATGACCGATCGATTCTGTCTACCGCAGTCTCGGGTTCCCTTGCACTTATTCTCTCCGCGCCATTACAGCTGTTTCCGCCATTTTTTTATCCTCTTTTTCCCTCGCAAATGGTGACTATATAAATTCGCATGACCACTTACGCCTGCCGTCAAGGAACTTCACGATGTAAACGGTACCTAAATGTCACTGGGATAGCCCTAAAGTAATGATCGGAGACATACGTCTACCAGCCGCGAATAGTTGCTCTATTAGTTTGGTAAATGAAAGCCCAGAGGCGATCCTCGACGTCCTCTAACAGTCTCTAGAATCGTATAAACTCGGCCACACCCGGTCCACCGTTCCGGAGAGCGAGTGTTTCATTCATGCTGTGAATTCAAATGTGAATTATTTCGAGGCGACCGGGACCAGCAGCAGCATTTGCCGCTGTCAAGGTCCTCGAGTAACAGACAATGACTACAGCAATACACAGCGTGTATAGCTATATGCATTATAGCGTTCGGATTTTCCAGTTAGCCAAAAAAGCGAACACGTGAATGCGGCATAATGGGAATTAAAGATTTAAGGCTTGATTCATAGTGGCATAAAGAATAAAATGATATGAGAATGTGTGAGAGAGAATCACAAAGGAATATCACACGATTTTCATAGTGTGTCTGCCCAACGTGACGTCACCGATGTGGCATTCCAATAAAGCTCTACACACAGTCGCGTGTCTACGCCCGAATTATGCACCATAAAATTCTTCGAATGCATTATGGTGTCTCCGCTCGGTGAACCCCCTTTAAGAAGAAAAGAAGTCACCATCTTGCTATATAATAAGATGCTGATTATTATTTTCTTAGCTATTCACCGCGACGCTGTTTGTTGTGTCTCGGTTTCTGCCTTGCCATTGGGTCTGTACGTACAAAAAATCGAGGACTGTGAGCGAGGCTTTAAGAAAGTAAATTTCACCTATTTCGTCGATGCCAAACAAATCGTTACTTTCGGTTGGGATAATTTTTATTCTTATTTTACAACAAACAAAAAGTAAAAAGAATTGTCCCAGCGTCTACTTCAATCCTTGACATTCTTACTGGTCTGAATTTCGAAGAAAGTCATACGTGTAACGGGGCCTTAATCGAAATCGCGAGAACATTCACAGACTGTATAACTAAAAGACTTGTCGTTCTTTGGCTGTTTAATTGTGAATTCATTTAGTCCACGCGGGATGTTATTTCAGGCGCCAATGCCGGCAAATAAACCCGATAATGTGCAGCCGAGGGATTTAAGGCGTCTACATTCCTTATTATAAATATGCACCGTGTGGGCCCACGTTGACTTTATGAACAGAGCCTAAGGACAAAGCTCCCATTGTGTTATATTAGTTAGCGTTTATATATATATATATATATTGTAGCGCGACAATAACAATAATTACAATCGATTATTTTATCGTTGCAGACGTACTCCGGTCTCTTCTGCGTCGTCGTAAATCCCTACAAGAGATTGCCGATCTACACAGAAAAGATTATGGAAAGGTATAAGGGGATAAAGAGGCACGAAGTCCCTCCACATGTATTCGCCATTACGGACACTGCCTACCGTTCTATGTTACAAGGTAAGTCCGGTACGCGATATTAAGAAAAGTAAATATAACTTTGTTTCCAGGGCGTTTATCGTCGCATTCCAAAGATGTGGTAATCGAGGAAGAAGTTGTCGCGCGATGAAAACGATCGGGGCCTGCCTCGACTTACTTTTACAATCGCATAAAGACATTCCTTTTGCATTCGTCGCGAGGTTTCTCAACCTTAAGAATTATATATATGTGTATATATGCATATCAATTCTTTTTGCTGAGTATTAAAGTGGCGCTAGATAATAATGCCCTGCTCGACTTTCGTTCTCTCACGATTCGATTCCTCGCACGATCCCATCCTATATACATACCACTCCTAGTAGTCGTCGACGACGATAAGCGGCCAAATATATTTGCTTCAATTATCTTCTTCCTGTCTCGTGTAAGGATACTGATTGTTTTTTTTTTCCCCCTTACAGATCGTGAGGATCAGTCGATTTTATGCACCGGCGAATCTGGCGCTGGCAAAACAGAAAATACGAAGAAAGTCATTCAGTATCTTGCATACGTTGCAGCCTCAAAGCCTAAATCGAATGCGGTAAGTCGAAAGGCTTTGTGGTTACTTGGAAATGATTGTTTTTAAATGAAAAGATTTCGTTTGAGGATTTTCTGCGGATATACTGTATACGTGCGTAAAGATATGTTAATTGGTAATGATCGACGATTAGGGTTATTGCTGCGAGATTTATGGATATTGATTCTTTTTCTTAACGTCACGTGATCGGTTTTTAATTTCAGGCTACGCAGCGTAATTCAGGATTGTGCTTTATCGGCGTTTTATGTAAGTCGACAACCACGTCGTCGCCGTCATTAGAGATTCGTCATACGCGAACATATCGTCGCGACTTTTAAGTCTTGACTTTTGGCGCAATTCGTGGAACTTTTAACCTTACCAAGAATGTGGTTTAAGCTCGTCCGGATGTCATGAGATTAGCGACGACCGCGATCACCTAACCTCAACATCCAGCCGATTACGTGGAAGTTACAGACGTTTAATGGCGAAGAAATTCGCGCGGCAAGTTCAAACCTCTTTCGTTTCTTTTTTCTCTTTTTTTGATTCAAATGTAAAATTATTCGTCTAGTCTGAACTGTGCCTTCTTTTTCGAATAGACACGGTCGAGCTTAGCTGACTCTTCATAGAATTTTGACAAAGAGCTACACGCTTCCAGGCGTTCCTCGACAATATACCGACTTCTTTTAAAAACTCGCCTTATGCTCACACAGGGCTCTTTGTTCCAGCAATGTATGCTCCAATAGTGCGATGCACTTAAAAACAGGCCTAGCCCAACCTGAAAGTATAAATATTGAGATATTTTTAGTGATACGATTTACGGGTATGATAATAATACGGGATACGGTATTAGGAGTTCACGTTATCATATTGATATTTTCTATACTAGTCTTGTGTTTATTGTCGAGAAGGTAATGGGTAAGCTTAGACAATATTTGGTGCTATTAAAAAAAAATTTAGTTCTCTCGATTCGATGTCTCATTTAATTCGAAGGTCGCCTTACATTGCACGAGCCTTAACATAGTTTCGATTACCATAAGCCATTCGCGTCTCGTTCTACAATAAACAGATGGTCGTTTGTACGTCGATTAAACCCAATAGATTTATATTGCGATCGGTTCGCGCACCATTGCGAAATGTAAATGGCATTCGCACTGGCTCGAAGGACCTCGCCATTTTCAGTGCCGCTGTTACCGTAATCTTGCCGTATTTCATTGCTAAACGATCACTCACTGAAGAAATAGGTGGACTGTCGTGTTTCCAAGCACGATTATTGATTTCCACACGATATCAATGTATCTGGTGCATTCGTGCTTTCTATTACGGTGAGGCAGGTCGGTATTCCTTTGAAATGTAAAACACGACCGATTGATCACGAATCGATCACTCTCAAACTGACGAGTCCCGTCGAGAAAATCCTGTTTGATAGTCAGTTAACGACGCAGCGGCCTTTTGAAAAAGCGAGGTGACGAGGGAGCAACAGCTAGTCGACACGCACCATTTTTATTTCTAGACCAGAATGCACCAGCGTAGTGATCGCGTCACACGTACAATTGTCAATTGAGAACGCGATAAGCTAATCGCGGAGAATTTTTCGTCTGGCTTAGATAACTGATACTTTCACGACAGTACAGTGGCGTTGATAAAAATCTATATATAATTGTCGTTGGGGTTATGATATCTAGCTGAAGATTTATTACTATCAGAAAATAAATATTCGAAATAATATGATAGATAGCTCATTTGCCCTCGTTTATGTTGATTCGATTCTCGTTAATGTACGTGCCTAACGATCTTTGTTTTTTGAATTTCAAAACCGGTGGACTGAGTCAAGTCAAGAATCTCATAGAATTTTTTTTCTTTTTTTCTTCTTCATTCACTGTTATTTCTCTCTTTGTTTTATTCTCCTTATCACACTGTACTGTCTATGATTATTAGGTTCGCCATGCGATAACCTCTCTTTGTCATCCAGTCAACGAGTTTTCCGTGGCGGAATCGTGCCTGCGTTTTTCAAATGGCATTCCATCAATTGCATCAATTGCAGACTAACGCTTATAACACTGCGTCGCGGGTCGCTCGCGCGATTATTAACGCGGACAATCGGATTCTCGCAGTTTCGCCAACTCGTACGTAATTTTATTCACGACCTCGCGAATTCCTACGACCACTCTTCGCCACGCGAGTAATTACCCTTACCATACACGCGGACGGCTTCTGTCATTGGAGGATAAGTGTCGCGCGGACTACGCGAATCCACATTCTGAATCAGCCTTATCTTCCCGAGTTTTTTTATCTTGCGGAATTCGTAAAGCGGATGTGGATATTTTAACGTTACGCGAGACAATAAGGTCATAAAGAAACACAGTGACTTTCATTGATTCATTTCTTACCGCGTCATATCAACTGGACTAGTCTTTTTGAAACACTATATACACACAGTTATTTCGCGCCATTCTTCTAATTTTTAACAAAAATCATAGATACTCAACATTTTTGTCCAGAACACAGTCCATTCGAAAAAGTCTGCCTGTCAGCGATTTTGAGGATTTATACGTCTGTCTTTGTTTCACTCACAGTGTATATAGGAAATTTAAAAAAATCCAAATATTTAGGAACCTTTTTTGATCGCTCGAGCAAATTAATGATCTGTCAATGGATATAAGAAAAAAAATCCATTACTGTTTGGCTCTTAGAACGTTTCTACCGGAACGATGCTTCGGTTACGTAATTCTATATAAAATATATATAAATATACTATTATACATAAGAACTGTATTATACACGTAAATCAATTCATCAGCACTTTAAGGTTGTCTATACACATATTTTTTTTTAGTATCTTACAATTAGTCTCACGGGATGGATATATTCACGCAACAGCACTTTCGTTCTAATGATAAGTAGTCGATTAGACTAGGGCAAGGGTTAGTCTTCGTAATTGTGATTTTTTTTTAAAAGAAATTCCTCCATCTCTCTCTTGCTCTTGGATATGACCGCTTTACGGGACCTTTCGAATAGTCATTAGACGAGCTTAGTTAAAACGTGCGTAAAAAAATGTCATCCCTCCTCTTTTTCTACGAGCTCGCATTCTTTAGAGCGTACAAGTACCTCATACCGGACAAAAGTGTCCGGTATTCCTCGAGTCAAAAGGCTTACTTCGTTTCTATAGTTAAAAAAAAAGAAATCATACACGAACAAAAATCGCCGAGACTTTTCACATGGAGATTCGCCCGTATACCGTCGTCCATTTACATGCTCGGTCTTCGTGTCCTCGTGCAATACGATTTTTTGGTTTATTTTTTTTTGTTAATCTCTTTTTTTTCTCTGGACTGTCTTCTACGAAGGAGACAGAGAGAAAATGAATAGAAATCAAAATGACGAGAGAGATAAAGAAAAAAGCTTCGCCCTCTGCGTCGGTGGTCGAAGGTAAATTAAACGTTATACGATAATTACATTAGAGAAACGAGCGACGGCTGGTAATTAAGAGCGACGAGAACGTGACGGAGGAAACGCGACGGAGATCCTAAGTGCGCGCGCAGACGCCGTATGTGGGATAAAATAAAAATAAAAAATAAATAATCTTGCTAGCTTAGCGAAGCTACCCACTAGTGGCTAATTCTGGAAATTCTTTTATTTTCGGTGCTGATTTTCCACGGCCATTCTCACGTCTAGACCCCAAGCCCGGCGTTAATCATAGTAAGTTCAAATATTAGATCAAGTATGAGAAAAAAAAGAACGAATCGCCACTTCAATCCTCTTTGAAGTTGTATAAGAAGCTTTGCCTATGATATTGTTGTTGTTGTTGTTTTACTGTACTCATATTCGCTAATGTTGTATTTACTAACAAGTGGTTTTGGATAGCGCGTGTCATTAACAATTTAAATTTGCGTACAACCTCACAACACTTCCATCATTCTCAGTCGCTGAAACAGTTGCTCACGTTATTCCTTTGTTGTTGCTGTTTTTTTTTTCTTTGCTATATCTTCGTTTGGGAATATCATTTTACTGTATATGCATACGTATATATATGGCATACTGTAGAGTCGCTGCTATTCATATACAATATAACGTCACACTGTTGTTCCCATTGGTAACCTTTATTCAGTTTTTCTTTTTAAAATGCTCCAATTATATTTTCGAGTAACACGTAATTTTTCGACGCACTCTTTCCCGCTGCCTGTGAATCCAGGGACCTGGGACCGGATCGGACAAGTTTGCGGTAATTAACGTGACAGTGATAAATAATGATTATATTTTTTTTTTCGGTCGTTCATCTATTTCATTCTGTATATAAATGTATCTGTGTATAAATGGTACGTGGGTTACTTGCTAATTTCATTTTTCATCGTTTAACGCTACTGCTTAGTTATCTTAATTATTGGAAATACGAGTGAGATACCTTTTAACGTTTTTGCCAATCATTTTTTTATGTACTACGCGGTGCTTTTGTTTACGTAATTCGTTTCAATTGATTTTTCTTAATTATTAATTTTCACGCGTTTAAATTTGATAAAGTTATGTCTCATTATTTTTCTGCATTTTGTATATAAGTTTAATTAGTTTTGCTTAGCCGCCATCCGATCCCTTCTCTAAAACCCATGCTATACGTGCACCACTGACTTCAAGCTAATTAAGTGATCGTTCTTAAACAGTTTCAATACTTCATTAATAGATTAGAAAGTCACAGTTTAATTGACGATGTTTTTGTTTATTTCGCTCGGGAGAGAATGATTTAAAATATTTTTGAGATATGGAAAATCACGGCAATTAACATACTCTAATGCATTCAGAGAATAGAATGATCGCTTATGATGTTATAATATGTCAGAAGTCAGAGTGATTAGAATTAAGGAATTTAGGTCCTTGTTATTCTGTTGGATATTATTTGTGGGATTTTGTGATTTTTATAATTGGGTACCGTGCAAAGGTACCTCCCGTTTATTCTAATCGTCATTGCAGACTTTCTAATATGATAATTTGTATCGCAGGGCGAACTGGAACAGCAACTTCTCCAAGCGAATCCAATACTGGAAGCTTTTGGAAATGCAAAAACTGTGAAGAACGACAATTCGTCACGTTTTGTAAGAAAATACAATCTTTTTCTCTAGAATCAAAGTCTAGATACAAGAATATCAGTTCTTTACATTTATTCTTTCCGTTCCAGGGTAAATTCATTAGGATCAATTTCGATGCATCCGGATACATTGCTGGAGCAAACATTGAAACGTATCTTTTGGAAAAATCCAGAGCTATTCGACAAGCTAAGGATGAAAGGACCTTCCACATATTTTATCAGCTGTTGGCAGGAGCCTCGGCCGAACAGAAAAGTATAAGAATAATCAAGAATTATTATAGTTTTAGTTATTTTTTGTATTTAATATTTTTAACAAATATTATTATCATTTACAGAGGAATTCATTCTGGAGGATCCTAAGCTCTATCCGTTCCTATCGAATGGAGCGTTACCAGTACCAGGGGTGGACGACGCTGCTGAATTCGCATCCACTGTAAAATCCATGAACATAATGGGAATGACCAACGAAGACTTCGCATCCATATTCCGCATTGTCTCCGCAGTCATGTTATTCGGTTCAATGCAATTTCGCCAAGAGAGAAATTCCGACCAAGCCACTCTACCGGATAACACTGTGGCTCAGAAGATTTCACATCTTCTGGGTCTCAGCGTAACGGAAATGACTAAGGCATTTCTGAAGCCTAGGATCAAAGTCGGTCGCGACTTTGTAACTAAGGCACAGACCAAGGAACAAGTTGAGTTTGCTGTGGAAGCCATCTCCAAGGCCTGCTACGAGAGGATGTTCCGCTGGTTGGTTAATAGGATCAACAGATCATTAGACAGAACCAAGAGGCAGGGAGCAAGTTTCATCGGTATCCTTGATATGGCTGGTTTTGAGATCTTCGAGTTAAACTCCTTCGAGCAGCTGTGCATCAATTATACTAATGAGAAACTTCAGCAGCTTTTCAATCATACTATGTTCATCCTGGAACAGGAAGAATATCAGCGTGAAGGTATCGAGTGGAAGTTCATTGATTTTGGTCTTGATCTTCAACCCACCATAGACCTCATAGATAAGCCTATGGGCATAATGGCTCTTCTCGATGAAGAGTGCTGGTTCCCCAAGGCCACTGATAAGACATTCGTGGAAAAATTGGTAGGAGCTCATAGCGTTCATCCTAAATTTATGAAGACGGATTTCCGTGGCGTAGCTGATTTTGCTATTATTCACTACGCCGGTAAAGTTGATTATTCTGCCGCCAAATGGCTTATGAAGAACATGGATCCTCTTAATGAGAATGTCGTCAGTCTTTTGCAAGCATCTCAGGATCCGTTTGTCTGTCACATCTGGAAGGATGCTGAAATTGTTGGTATGGCTCAGCAAGCACTGACTGATACACAGTTCGGTGCCAGAACCAGGAAAGGCATGTTCCGAACAGTGTCTCAATTGTACAAGGAACAGTTGGCTAAATTGATGGTCACCTTACGTAACACTAATCCCAACTTCGTCAGGTGTATCATTCCTAATCATGAGAAGCGAGCTGGTAAGATTGACGCACCACTGGTACTGGATCAGTTGAGATGCAATGGTGTCTTGGAAGGTATTCGTATCTGCAGACAAGGATTCCCGAACAGGATACCTTTCCAGGAGTTCAGACAGCGGTATGAACTTCTTACACCGAATGTCATTCCTAAAGGTTTTATGGACGGCAAGAAAGCTTGTGAAAAAATGGTGGGTATTTTTTACATAGCGATTAGTTATTCATATTGATGCTGATACTAAATATTGTGAAAACTGATTTTTTGTTCTTTATAGATTCAAGCTCTGGAATTAGATCCCAATCTGTACCGTGTGGGTCAATCGAAAATATTTTTCCGTGCTGGTGTTTTGGCACACCTTGAAGAGGAACGCGATTACAAGATCACGGATCTCATTGTCAATTTCCAAGCGTTCTGTCGTGGCTTCTTGGCTAGACGTAATTATCAGAAACGCCTGCAGCAGCTCAATGCTATTCGCATCATCCAGAGGAATTGTGCAGCTTATTTGAAACTCCGCAACTGGCAATGGTGGCGGCTTTATACGAAGGTAAAGCCACTATTGGAGGTGACCAAACAGGAAGAGAAGCTTACGCAGAAGGAAGATGAGTTGAAGCAGGTTCGTGACAAGTTAGAGTTGCAACTGCACTCTGCGCAGGAGTATGAAAGGAAGTATCAACAAGCTATCGAAGAGAAGACCATGCTGGCTGAACAATTGCAAGCCGAAGTTGAACTTTGTGCTGAAGCTGAGGAAATGCGTGCTAGGCTCGCTGCTAGGAAACAGGAACTTGAAGAAATTCTTCACGATCTGGAGGCTCGTATCGAGGAGGAGGAAGAGAGGAGCACCGCATTGACTGCGGAGAAGAAGAAATTACAGTTGAATATTAGTGACTTGGAGGAACAACTAGAAGAAGAAGAGGGGGCACGACAGAAATTGCAGCTGGAGAAAGTACAGTGTGATGCAAAGATCAAGAAACTTGAGGAAGACCTTGCACTGTCCGATGATACTAATCAGAAGCTCCTGAAGGAAAAGAAACTCTTGGAGGAAAGATCGAATGATCTATCACAGACCTTGGCTGAGGAAGAAGAAAAGGCTAAGCACTTGGCAAAATTAAAAGCCAAACACGAAGCAACCATAGCTGACCTGGAGGAAAGATTGCTTAAGGATCATCAACAGAGACAGGAAGTAGACAGATCCAAGAGGAAAGTAGAAACGGAAGTGTCGGATCTCAAGGAACAATTATCAGAAAGGAAGACCCAGGTGGAAGAGCTGCAGCTTCAGTTAGGAAAGCGTGAAGAGGAATTGACCCAGGCGATGATGAAGATTGACGAGGAGGCTGCTGCTAAGGCTCAGTCACAGAAAGCACTCAGGGAAATGGAGTCACAATTGGCTGAACTTCAAGAAGACCTTGAGGCTGAGAAAGCTTCCAGAAGTAAGGCTGAAAAGCTTAGACGTGACCTTAATGAGGAATTGGAAGCTCTGAAAAATGAGCTTCTGGACTCCTTGGATACTACAGCTGCACAACAAGAATTGCGAAGTAAACGCGAACAGGAACTCGCTACCTTGAAAAAGAATCTCGAGGATGAGACTTCCGTTCACGAAGCGACGCTTGCTGAAATGCGCCATAAGCACACTCAAGAACTGACGGCTCTAAACGAGCAAATGGATGCTCTGAAGAAAACAAAAGCAGGCCTTGAAAAAGTTAAGGGTTCCCTAGAGGCGGAGAACGCCGACCTGGCCACTGAACTTAGATCTATCAGTGCCAGCAGACAAGAGTCCGATCGTAGACGAAAACAAGCAGAACAACAATTAGCTGAACTGAACGCAAAGGTAGCTGAAGTCGAAAGAGCTAGACAGGAACTTGCAGAGAAAGCAGCGAAGCTCCAACAAGAATCTGAAAGTATTTCCCAGCAGCTAGAAGCAGCAGAATTGAAAGCTTCCGCTGCACTGAAGGCATCCGCTACCTGCGAATCTCAATTCACAGAGATTCAACAACAATTGGAGGAAGAAACCAGACAAAAATTGGCATTGAGTTCGAAATTGCGTGCCCTGGAAAGCGAAAAGGAAAGCTTGCACGACCAACTGGAGGAAGAGGAAGAAGCAAAACGTGCTCTGGATAAGCAAGTTCAAAGTTTAATAGTTCAGTTGGCTGAAGCAAAGAAGCGCGGCGACGAAGAGGCGGAGGCAGCTGTTGCTCTCGAGGAAGCCAGAAAGAGATGTATGAAGGATATTGAGGCACTCCAGAGGCAGGTCGAGGAGCTTCAGGCAGCCAACGACAAACTGGACAAGTCCAAGAAAAAGATCCAGGCAGAGCTGGAGGACAGCAACATCGAACTCGAAGCACAAAGAGCTAAGGTACTCGAGCTGGAAAAGAAGCAAAAGAACTTCGACAAGGTCCTTGCCGAGGAGAAGGCTGTCTCTGAGCAGTACGCTGAACAAAGAGACGCTGCAGAACGTGAAGCACGTGAGAAGGAAACTAGAGTGCTATCCTTAACCAGGGAGTTGGACGAACTAAACGACAAGGTCGAGGAACTGGAACGAGGTCGTAGAGGACTTCAGGCTGAACTCGACGAGCTGGTAAACAACCAGGGTACCGCAGACAAGAACGTGCATGAATTGGAAAAGGCTAAACGCGCGTTGGAATCACAACTTGCCGAACAGCGCTCCCAGGTCGAGGAACTTGAAGATGAGCTTCAATTCACAGAGGATGCAAAACTGAGACTGGAAGTAAACATGCAAGCCCTTAGGACACAGTTCGAACGCGACCTTCAAGCCAAGGAAGAGCAGGCGGAGGAGAAGCGTCGAGGATTGGTCAAACAATTGCGTGACCTGGAGGCCGAACTCGAGGACGAGAGGAAGCAGCGTGCAGCTGCTATTGCCCAGCGTAAGAAAATGGAAGCCGACCACAAGGACATGGAGCAACAATTAGAAATGCACAATAAGGTCAAGGAAGACGCGCTTAAACAGCTAAAGAAACTTCAGGTCCAGCTTAAAGACTCCACTAGGGAAACCGAGGAGGCCAGAGCCGCTCGGGATGAGCTTGCAGCTGGTGCAAAGGAAACTGAACGTAAAGTGAAGAGCCTTGAAGCTGAACTAACGCAGCTTACTGAAGATCTGGCCAGTAGTGAACGTGCCCGTCGTGCTGCTGAGAGTGAACGCGACGAACTCCAGGAGGAGATGCATAACAACGCCAACAAGAACACCCTCTTGTTGGATGAGAAGCGACGTCTGGAAGCTAGGATCACGACTCTCGAAGAAGAGCTCGAAGAAGAACAGTCCAGCGGCGAGATCCTTATGGACAAGGCGAGAAAGGGTCAGCTGATAATCGAACAATTGACCTCCGACCTGGCCACAGAGCGTTCCACCACACAAAAGTTGGAGTCCCAGAGGGTACTTCTAGAGAGGCAAAATAAGGAACTCAAAGCGAAGTTAGCAGAACTCGAAACCGCTCAGCGCACTAAGACGAAGGCAACGATCCAAGCATTGGAATCGAAAATCAACAACCTCGACGAGCAACTCGAAGCCGAGGCTAAGGAGCGCTTCGCACAGCAAAAGATCAACCGGAAGTTGGACAAGAAGCTGAAAGAAATGGGTCTTCAACTCGAGGACGAGAGGAGAAACGCAGATCAGTACAAGGAGCAAGTAGAGAAAGTAAACGCCCGATTGAAGACACTGAAGAGACAACTAGATGAAGCTGAAGAAGAAATCGGTCGGGAAAAATCACAGAAGAGAAAAGCACAGAGAGAAATGGAAGATATGATGGAATCCCAGGAAGCTCTGACACGAGAAGTGGCCAACTTGAAGAGTAAGCTTAGGTAAACCCATAGAAACAATCCTCTCTACAAAAAGTCTTAACCATAACCTACCTACTTATCCTAGAAAACCAAATGAATATCCGTCCTGAACCCAAGAATCTCAACTTTTCAGTCCCGACACACGTAAGTCCACTCCATCCTTACCCAACGTTAACAACTTCAGCCAATTATAACTATAGTCCTAAACTCAATTATAATTAGTACACTAATGGTCCACCAATTTTCTCCAGGCGTGGCGCACCAGGTATAAGCCTAACCTCGACGAGATTATCAAAACGAGGGTCGGTACAGACTGGTGGTTCCGGCGATGACTCGACCACCCAGGATGAGAGTATCGACGGCGAGGAGACGGCCAACTGAGCATCTCCAAGGAGAACAACATACGTACCAGCAAACGTGCAACGCATAATAGGCAACCACAGTCTGATAAAGGAAGAAGCCATGGCATGGATAATGAAGAGCGTGCTTCTTCACTGTTTAGAATCTACGAAGGAAACGCATACGGATCATTCAATGATTCCGGGCCGCTTCGGCAAAACCAGATCGTATTGTGCCGACGCAGTGGATGCGATCGTAAAAACACGAAAATAATTAATGGCGACACACGTGGAGACGTGACGGAAACCGCGTGTGCGTATACCAGGTGATAGGCGATAGGAAACAATTTCTTTCTTTTCTCTTTTTTTTTTCTTTTCATTTCTCGTCATCAATCGACCTTTCCACCTCGACCTAAATCTAATCCTAACCTTAATTTTTATATCTAAACGCAGTTCCTTCCCCTATTTTTTCCTTCTCACACGTTCTTCCTTCTCTTCTTGTATCGTATAGGAGTATCATTACCGCTAATTTTATCTCCTCACAGTTAAAAAAAGAGATGCCATCAAAAAAAAAGAAAACGAATGGGTAACAAAAGATTAAAAAAAACCATGTGTTTACAATGTGTACATAACTTTAAATCTCCGGCTTACTTACTAACTCTGGGACCGCCGAGCGGTTTCATTATCATTGAGCGAAATACGACGGGACGGGAATATACGGGGATACGATTATTCAAAATAACAAATTTGCATGCGAGAGGCCCGCGAGTATCGAAAATGTACAACACCCGGAAACGGATACTGGATGAATAACCCGAAAAATGGAAAGTAACTGAAAGCGCATGAATTAAACGAAACACGATACTCAAGAGCGCCGAAAATAGAGAATATTACGAAAGTCGACGGCAAAGGGAGAAAAAAATTTTTTGAAAAACAATAAATGATTCGCTGCATAATCGACATAACAAATGAATAACATACTTAGATAGAATTAAGACATTAATGTTTATTATTATTATATTATTTTATTTTATTTTATTCCTATTATTACGATCATCGTCGTTGACGTCCTTACCCGATCCTCCAGCCCATATATTATATTATAGTAATTATTTTGTAATAATTAACTAATAATTTGGAGAGCGATGTCATGGAGAATCCCAAAAAATCTATGGCAACGCTTAACACGGCGTTATACTTCCTGCAAAAGTGTAGAGTTTCATTTTAAAAGGTTTTTCCATGAGAATACATTTTTTTTTGTTTGTTCTTGACGGTATGCGCGCCTAATTACGGTTTGTTCTTAATATCATCATCATTGTCGTATCATTCAGTTATTCCCCTCCCCCCGTAACCAATTCTTTTCCCCCGGGATTTTTTTGTCTCTCGAGAAGAACCTTTTTATATAGTTTAGCCGCACATGCATTTATATATATATATTTTTTGGCATTATATAATATATATACATATATATATATATATATATTTAATTGAAACGTAGTACCTAAATTCAATTTTCCCGTATATCCCAACTTCCGGTCTGTTTAATCCAATTCTTCATTAAATATCTTCGCGTGTCATTCAATGACGCAGAATCAATAAAATTACTTAAGGAGATACTATTTTTATTTCGTTTCAAGCTTGTACTTAAGTTTTTGTTTTTCGTTGCTTTTGATTTCTTTCTTTGCACGAAGCGTGCTCTTTTTGGATTTTGCTCAACGGAACGATCTTTTAAAATGAGAAACGCAGACGTTTCGAGGTGGTACATGTTACCGAAATAAAGTGAATCGTGGACGAGAAATTTAATTGACATTGAGGGACAGAGAGTGAAAGCGAGAGAGATAAATGAAAAAAATAAAATAAAAAATATGTAGCACGTAATGGCGACTGAAGCAACGGAATTTTATACACGCATTTTTATATAGGCATTTTACGAAAATTCTTTGTATTCAAAGGCATTTATCAACATGTGCGCGCGCGCTCGTTTACTCGGCTGGTATATTTTTTTTATACGCAGAGCGATTAGCGCGCAGGCGTTATAACGATCGATTATTATACAAAATAGGCCTTTTGCGATTAGAGTTTGAAACCCTTACAAATGGAGAGATGGTAAACGACAAAATGGAAGAGAGAAAATAACGAGAAAAAGGAGAGCAGCGAGAAAACAAATAACAAAAATGTAAACAATTAAGAAACGTAAGCAAAATGCGGCTTCTTAGAGATACCTTAGGCTATATGTTTTTCATGAATAAAAAATGGCATATATTTGCGACTAGTTACTGTGAATAATTTGAAGGAGAGAGTCTGTTTGGGAGTGAGGATCATCGAACACTGAGTCAATTGTTCTTTATCTGTTTGATCTTTCTTATCGTTGTTAAAGAAAGAGAAACAAACAAAGAAAAAAATATAGAATGAAAATAAAAACTATGCATTATGTACATAATGTGTGCGGCGAGTCGGTGTCGTCTGTGAATCTTCATTGTGTCCTCGCGCGAATATCAATCCCAGGATGCGTTTAGACTTTTTTTAGGTTAAATATGAATTCCTGACAAAGAATGAAAAGTTATTGGCCGGAAAGAGGAAGATGAATTAGCACGAGGACTGCGGACGGGAATTATACACATTTTTTTAACGAGACTGGAAATTTGATGGAGACCCGACAAGATGTAGAGGTGGTTTTGATACATTTTATATGGATTGAACACAAAAGGTTGATTGCATCTTAAGCATATAAAAAATACAATAAACGATGAAAAATAGATCAAGATCATGGATTACTGGTTGACCTTTAGACTGACACGTTCCTCTCTTTGATCTCCTTGAGCTGTCGCAACAGAGCTGGATTCGCCAAATCAAAAGGAGTCTTGCGCTCCTTGTTCGTTAACGTCACATCCGCTCCATGACTCACCAGGAGCTTAGCTTCCTCTTCCCGATCCTCTTCACAGGCTAGATGTAATGCCGAATTTCCATAGTTATCTCTAGCGTCTAAATTAAAAAAAAGGTAAGTAATAATTTTAAACAAAGCCGGGTTCATTAGTTCTTGATAGTATTCACCTATTTTCAAGTCTTTTCCATGCTCAAGGAGAAGCTTCACGATTGCAGTGTTACCCTTCGATGCTGATCTATGTAGCGGCGTAGCACCTCTCTTGTCATAGATATTTATATCTGCTTCCTTTTCAAGTAAAGATGCACAAATCGTTTTCCAATTTTTAGATGCTGCATACTGCAGAGCGGAATGTCCATCCACTGTTTTTGCATTGGGATTAGCTCCTTCATTCAGCAGAATATTAACAACCTTCTCCCGACCAGCTGACGCTGCCAAAATCAACGGTGTCATATTCGTCTGTCATAATAATAAACAAAAAATTCAAATGTAATTTTTAAATTCAAATTTATAACGCTGCGCCTTGAAACGATGCGTCTACAGTACGCGCATGCGTTAACATGGACGACAGCGTCTCTTATCGCAGTGTCACCGGTACTTGGTATATTTGAGACTTTTAACAAATTACATTTTAATACTCACGTCATCGACAGGATCGACAGGAACACCTAGGGACAATAAATGGGTAACAAGTTCCTCGTGTCCTCCCAAAGCAGCCCAGTGTATTAGCATTCGTCCATTCTAGAACAAAACAACACGTAGGTTAAGAAATTCTTTAGAAATCTTCGACAAAGATTTACTCACGCTATCAGACTCTGTTTTAAGTTTCGGATTCTCGTTGAGTAAAATCTTAACGGCAGCCGTCTTACCGGTATACGCAAGATCGAACGGTGTTGGTTCCTGAGGCGCCATTTTCTCACCGGTTCAATTTCGATCGAAAGTTAAAAGTTTAGCTGCAGAAAAAAGTGACGTTTCACTTTCTTCGTCACAGTGCGCATGCGCATCTTTTAAAAACTCATTCATGAAATAGTGTATGGTGATAAACAAATGCTCTGATTGTGTAATGGTTTACTTTTTAATTTGCGACAGTTGCCGGTGTTGTTACACATCGAAAATTTATTTTCAGCCAATTGGCAGTTGGATCTAAAAGAAGAAAACTATTGCGATTGGATAAAATACAGGTATTGTTGACTACGATTCGCCATAGCTAGTACCAGTTCATGCTAGTGGTGGCGTATGTGTTCCAAGGCGCACGATTCGCGGTTTGACAGACATGAGTGACAGGGGAGTAGGATAAGATCAGCTGGTGTAGTCTTTTCGGTACTCCAGTGCTTAGCGGAACAAAGAAAGTGAAACTTATACAGAATTGGAAATGCGATGTTCATAAGACGGTGCATTAATCTTTCTAGCCGTTATGGAGCAAATTCCATTCGACTACGCACAATCTATCTAAAATACAAGTAAACGGTTTCTTTCAAACAAATTTAACACTGATTTTTCTTTCCTCCATAATTTTATTTTTCTGATGCATTCCCTGTAATCAGGAAGTAAGATTAGAGAGGAGATGAAAGTTTATATGTAGGGAAGTAGTGGCCCGGAATCTCGGGTCCTAATTAATAGTGTCAGTTACCGCCACTCATAGCGCAAGTGTTCCATGTTGGTTACTCATGATTGGCTGGCTAACCCGCGGGAAGAAGAAGGAAGCAGTCAGCTGGTACGGAAGAAACTGTCATCGACTGTCACTGAAAACCCGAAAACCGAAGACATACTTTCAAAATTTCTTCTAAATATGAAATTAAGGCTATATCAAAATCTCGTACAATATACGAAATAGATTAAAGTTAAATTCAAACTTTGTAAAATTCCGAAAATGAATCAAGCTGAAATTAAAATATCAAAAAATTCAATTATTGAAATATTAAAATAATTAATTAATTCAATATGTTTATATATTAACACTTAGAAATTAGAAACCACAGCAAGGAACACTTAGAAGTACTGAAAGTTGCAAAATTTGTCGGAGCGTAGACTTGCCGCGCAGGACCTGTGGAGAGGTGGGAACACTTAAGGGGGAGTCTGGACTCGGAGCGCTCATTCTTCCACAAGCCGGTATCCTGTACTGGTCTTTTGGAAGCTTCCGTCTTAGCCATTCTCTTTCCTTCCTTATTTATCTTTTAACTCTTTACTTCTTTTATTCCTTTTTTCTTTTTTTATTTCCTTATTTCTTCTTTACTTCTATACCTTTATTCCTTACTTTGCTACTACTATACCTTTTTACTTCCTTACTTCTTCATTTCTCCTTTAACTCTTTACTTCTTTCCTTCTTCCTTTCTTTCTGTATTTCCTTATTTATTCTTTACTTCTTTATTTCCTTACTTTCTTACTTCCTCAATTCTTTATTCCCATTTTTTAATTATTAACTTCCTTTCTTCTTGACTTAATTTCTTTAATTCTTCTTTATTCCTTTCTTTCTTTCTTTATTTCCTTATTACTTCTTTACTTCTGTACCTCTATTACTTACTTTGCTCCTACTATACTTTTTTACTTCTTTACTTATTTATTTCTCTTTTAATTTTTAACTTCTTTACTCCTCGACTTCTTTGTTTCCTTATTTCTTTTTTGCTTTTTAGCTTTCGCTACTTGATCTCTCAGCCATACCATCTACCCTCTTCACCCTTTCTCTATTTGTACTATTTCTTTTCCGTGCATTAACATCTTTTACGTCTGCCTCTAACCGTTTCTACTCTATTTCCGATTCTAGCACTACTACCTCCATCTGCCTCATCCTCCTTTCTCCTTTCTTTTGTTCTTCTATTTTTCCTACTTGCATGCATTACTCCGTGCTTCTTCTTTCTCTCGTCCATGTTTGAAACTCCTTTCCTCTCCCAATCCTGTATCAGTGTTCCTATTCCGCAATTCGAATCAAGGTCCAAATAAGTACTCCAGTCGTCATATGAGCTTTCAACGATTGTTTATTAATTCTCTTTATCTACCTACACTCACACTTTATCTCACACCTTTTTCACATAATTTCTAAAATCTAACTAACTCTCCCTGTTGCCTTTCGTTTATTCTTAATCCACTCAGTAAGTCATTCTCATTCCTCCTTAACACTCTCTCATCAGCTCTTATCTGTCGTGTGCATTCGCTCTGCTCAATCACTACGTCGTTCACTCAGCCGTACAGGCATGTATCATTACTCGTCCTCTCGTGTTCCTGCTGTCCACATTCACTCTTTCTCTTTCGCGCTGTCTGTCTCACTCACCCACTCAATTTTCAAAACTCTTTTTTCGAAAAAATCGTTCCACGCCTCCTAGCGGAATTTTCCGGAACTACATCAGGTGCTTAACAGCGCCATCTGGTGGGATCTTGCGGAACTAAAAGAAAAATGCTCCTCATTAATATGCAGTTCTAGGCGTCAATTTGTTGAAAAATCATTCGACGCCTCCTAGCGGAACTCCCCGGAACTACCACAGGTACTTAAAGGCGCCATCTAAGGGATTTTCCGGAACTAATGGAAAATGCTTCTCGCGAAAACACAATTATCGAAAAATCGTTCCACGCCTCCTAGCGGAATTTTCCGGAACTACGACAGGTGCTTAACAGCGCCATCTGGTGGGATCTTCCGGAACTAAAGAAAAATGCTCCTCATTAATATGCAGTTCTGGGCATTAATTTGTTGAAAAATCATTCGACGCCTCCTAGCGGAACTCCCCGGAACTACCACAGGTACTTAAAGGCGCCATCTAAGGGATTTTCCGGAATTAATGGGAAATGCTTCTCGCGAAAACACAATTATCGAAAAATCGTTCCACGCCTCCTAGCGGAATTTTCCGGAACTACATCAGGTGCTTAACAGCGCCATCTGGTGGGATCTTCCGGAACTAAAGAAAAATGCTCCTCATTAAAATGCAGTTCTGGGCGTTAATTTGTTGAAAAATCATTCGACGCCTCCTAGCGGAATTCCCCGGAACTACCATAGGTACTTAAAGGCGCCATCTAGAGGGATTTTCCGGAACTAATGGAAAATGCTCCTCGCAAAAACACAATTATCGAAAAATCGTTCCACGCCTCCTAGCGGAATTTTCCGGAACTACCGCAGGTGCTTAACAGCGCCATCTGGTGGGATCTTCCGGAACTAAAGAAAAATTCTCCTCATTAAAATGCAGTTCTGGGCGTTAATTTGTTGAAAAATCATTCGACGCCTCCTAGCGGAACTCCCCGGAACTACCACAGATACTTAAAGGCGCCATCTAGAGGGATTTTCCGGAACAATTGGAAAATGCTCCTCGCAAAAACACAATTATCGAAAAATCGTTCCACGCCACCTAGCGGAATTTTCCGGAACTACCGCAGGTGCTTAATTACGCCATCTGGCGGGGTTTTCCGGAACTAAAGGGAATAGCTCCCCATGAGAATACCAATTTCGATGAAAATGTAACGTAGATATGCGAGTGAAGTTAAATGTAGTCAAGCAGCAGAATAGAAAAAGAAAAAGGGAGTAAGGAGGTGAGAGATGTTAGCGAAAGGAAATGAGTTTGGGAAGAGAGCAAAGAGGAATGCAAAGGAAACATGAAAGGAAGCAGGATAATAAGAGGAGTCGAAAGAAGAGAAGGAAAAAGAGGAAGATGATGTTAAAGGAAGAAAAATGTCAGGAGAAGAAACTAACACAATACCAGGAGACAAATAAACAAAATATACAAACAGATGAATATAACTTCCTTCAATTAAAGGTGCCCACATCCTTAGCGGACAACCGTGGAAGATTGTCATGCCTGCGAGACAATCGAAAGAAGACAACCAAATTGGACACTGTAGTTTAACACTAGAACTCCCGACGGGTACATTTTGTACCCGAGCGCATGTTTGCGCTTGTGTATCTTCCGTTGTTAAGAAGATAGAAAATTGAAATTTTGTGACTTTTATTGAACTGTCGAACCTAAATTGTATACCAAACTTCAGCCTTTGAACTTTTAGTGCTTTAAAATATGAAGTTATGCACTCGGACACAAAATGTACCTGTCGGGAGTTCTAAGTATGCGGGATCTCCGGGAGTTCTAGTGTTAAGAACCTTTATAGTTTTGCTATTAAGGATTCTCAGGATGTAGGTCATAATAACTGAATAATAAAAGAAGAGAGCGCAAGAGAGAATTAGGAAAATATGAGACGGGTGAGAAGAGATAATATTATAAGTAAGTAAGGTAGTAAAAAGGTATAGTAATAGCAAAGTAAGGAATAGAGGTATAGAAGTAAAGAAGAAATAAAGAAGTCGAGGAGTAAAGAAGGAAAGAGTTAAAAGAGAAATAAGGAAGGAAAGGAATGGCTAAGACGGGAAGCATCCAAAAGATTAGTATACTAGACCGGCTCGTGGAAGAATGAGCGCTTCGAATCTCCTTCCCCCCTTCTTCTTCCCGCGGATTAGCTAGCCAATCATGAATGATCCAACATGAAACACTTGCGTTCCGAATGACGGTAACTGACACTACTAATTAGGACTCAAGATTCAGGCAAATTTTGGAACCTAGGCAGACAGGAGATTCGACTCCTCTCTAATCTTACTTTATGCCTGTAGTGGAAGCGACTGCCACCTAACGACTAACTTTACAAATCTGATCACATAAACCATAAAAAAATAACATTTCCGAAATGAATCACGCTGTGCACGTAGTCAAATTCTGCATCTGGCCAAAGATCCAGCGATATTCAAACCGATCATCTTCGTAGGAGGAAACAAGTCCACATACTGAAAAACAAATAAAATAGAACTCGTTATTTCCGTTATGTTTTCTACGATATTTCCGAATGCATGCAAATTGGAGGGTTATACCTTTTACCTTATAGGAAAAACGAGGCCAACGAATTTCCTTTTTCTTCCTTTTCCTACGGACCAAGTCTGTCACACGCGACGATGCCGTACGATTATGCAAAACGACTACTTTAAAATACATTCTTTTGAAATCTTCGTTACGTTTCGAACACGCTTCACGTTTGAAAAGAAAATGGAGTCCTACATGCACGATGCCACCATACTGCACGTCTTATGGCACGATTCTATCAACTGTCGCGGCCAATTGGAATTATGAAAACGACTGTATTCGTTTCTACATTAAATACACATAACAATTTCTATATACGTTTAACGTAATAAAATTAAAGCATTGATTTTCACTTTTCTTCATTTCTCTCAAGACAAATCTGTTTGTTCAGTACAGAATATAAGGGATGGATATTTATTCGTTTCCATCAATGGAAATGTCACGGATGAATTCCTGATAAGGAAGCGACAAGAAACAGACGGGTTATTCACCCGAATTAAAACTATTTTTACCTGAATACATTACGGCCGACGCGCTTTCAGCGTATAACAATTGAAGCGTCCCGACGTCTCTCGGCCAATACCTATCGAGCCATAGTGGGCTTTTGTGGAGTCTCGATAATTCGATTGCCAACCGGATAACGTTACATGAAATATGCATGTGTCTCGCTTTGTAATTTTCTTTTCTATTTCTTTATCCGCTATTCCTAGACGCACGCTATCCTCGGTCTGTTTGTTAAGATCTGTCCTCCATTAAATTCAGCCACCAAAATAGGACATCAGGGTCTTTTCAGAGTGTCGTACGAAACGTCTTCTGAAAAACAAATAAATATTTATCATATTCAAATTCAAAACCTTCTGTAGCTATTACCAAAAAAAAAAGAAAACACGTATATAAATATATAAGTCGTATACGCACCTGTGAATACTGTTCACGTACCATGAAATAAAACTCGTTCAAAAATGACAAAATGTCCGTCCGTATTATGGAAAATGTAGAAATGGCAAGTATCATCACTCATCGATGTTTTCCAGTCTGGCGATCTCATCCTACTGAACGAAATCGCTTCACGCTCGAAGAAGTCGAAAGGTGTAAAAGTCGAGACATTTTTCAAAATTTTAATCGAGACTCATCTAGTTAACGAGCACGTATTTATATAGTCAATATATATATTGAATACATGCTTATATCCAATATAAGTTTGTATCCACGTGTCTGAGAGAGTGTATAGGTTAGTCCGAAGTTTTATTCTTAAAAATCAACGAAAGTCGGAGGTGGGATCTCTCCCGAGTCTTTCCGTTGGATCGGGCACTTGATTGGTCCACTTCAAACCTAAGTAGCTCGGAAACTATTTATCGTAGGACATTTTTGAAAACGGCCTTTGCTTCGTCTTGCCATCCCGAACGCCAGGTTATCGGGATTATACAACCATTAACCATTGTATTATATACATAGGATTATTCACGACAAACGCACAACCTGAAGTTAGCCTGTCCATTTGATTTCTATGGTAGAACTACCTTCAGGTGGTGCGTTTCTCGTGAATAATCCTATATATATATAATACAATGGTTATTGGTTGTATATGAAACTACCTGTATCCCTCGTATCCCCATAGGTACAGGTGTACTTTTGCCAAATTACACGGATGATTCGATAAACCCATTTATTATGGTCGGATAGTCACGTATTTCCGTTTTTAATGAACTTACTGTTGGTTTTGTAATCACTGACCAATAGACCGTAAACGTGGCCACCCTGATACCAAAAATGTACATTGTGAACGCTATGTTATAAGTGGATATTTGTGCGTATATATATATAAATCCATAAACCCGGTTATTCGGCACCACCTGAACATGGTTTTACCATAAGAATCAAATGGGCCGCGCAACTTCAGGTGGTGCGTTTGGATTTTTTGATATTATATTTGAAAAAATAATCGTGGGTCGATATACTCGATTGACAAAAGTTCTTTTAGTAGTTGAGGATAACGATGGGCGGGTTGATTATGTCCCTGCGGAAAGTGGATGGTTGTTTAATGGATATGTTTACTAGGAAATAAGGGGAGTTAGAACGGCGTTATTTTTAAAAAATTCCAATCGCTTCGTCACGACACATTTCTTTGGAGAAAAATGGCAACCCGCATTATATCTGCGATGTATACTTGTCAATGTATTATTCGGCGACAGTGATGAATAATGAAACACGAAAAAAATATTAATCTTACGAATATTAGATATTCGACATGCAAATTTTTGAAAAACGCGAAAACTGCCAAGGACGTGACACGTACACGAAGAGAATTATGTGATAAAAATTCTTGCAAAATTTACCATAAAAATTACCGTGAAAATCGTAATCACGGGACATCTTGTCATATTGATATTTTTTGTTATTACCATAGTAAACTTTCGTTTGTTGCAACTAAATTTTCGAATCGGCACGGCAAATTTACCTGCTTACAATTAAAATTCCTTATAAATCTAGTAAACAGTGAATGGTACAGAAAATAAATTTTCTTTTACGCGCAAATTGTGGTAATGACTTAAATTAATCTGTCTGTTATCGCATACGGTCGACGTGCTGATTCGACTGAAGATAGCCGAAGATAGACTGTTGCCGATCGATTATCATTACTTGCAGTATAGTAAAATATACAGAGATTACAAAGAAAAATTGTAATCGTCCATAATGCTTTTTTACAGATGAATCTCAAACGACGCGAAGTAATATACTGTATGGTAAAATTTTACACCAATATCGGACATTTCGACAGTTTACATAAACTTGTAAATTTAATAAAATAAACAATTTTACTAAATTAAATATATCTCAAAATATCTTAAAATTTACTATACGACTTCCTAAATTATAATGTCATCTGCAGAATATTTCACTGTAATTATATTATTATTTCAAATGTGGGTGCATAATATAGACTAAAATATCATGACGTTTCACGATTACCGTGACAGTCAGGGTAATTTTTAGCATAAAGTTCTCTCCGTGTAATACATACGATAATCCGTAAAATCCAAAAATATCACGTGTCAGATTACGAAGTAAGTTTGCGAATAATAATCCGTCCGAGAAGTATATTAGTATATTCAAGTACTGAGAAGAATTTTGAACTATTTGAATATTCGTGGAAAATCTTGAGTAGTCAATAAAAGGCATTAGTATTATTAATTTCTCAAGTACTATTTCCATACGTCGATCGATTGAACGAGAATTTTCTTACCTTTTTACTGTAGGATGTAAAATACTGAAAAAAGTTTATTTGTCGTACATATAAAAGGAATCGTGTATAGAGACGATCGGAATTACATCGAGAATCGTATTGAATTATTTATGTAGTTTATCGGTTCTGTACGGACTAGACGTCGCGAAATCTAATTTGCATCCTCGTCGATGTCGAAACGATCGTCGCGACGCCGTTACTCGCCGAGAAGACGAGATAAAGATTTAAAGGAGTTCAAATCGCTTGATTCTATTCGTTAAATATTTCTATATCGGCACGGGTCAGTCGTATTGAATTTCTTGGTCTCAATTATCTGGGACAACAAGCCGTCGATAATGCCACTAATAATTTCATACAAAAACTGATATAGTAACGAGTCTAGACGAATATTATATATAGCTTCTATTTTAAAAGCCGAAAAATCGTACGGAAACGAAATACAGTTGGCAGATTAAAGTTTACTTTGAATTTTCACTGTAGTCAATTCGGGGATTCCCCGTAGCTCTACTCGATCGCTGGCATTTTTTCGAGACTTCAGTTAATCTTGTACTTGGTCAAAATTCATTTCATTTCTTTTTCTGTGTGCCTTTAACTCTTACTTATACTAAGAAGAAATGTAACGAGCCAACAAATGGGTTAATTTTGCTTTATGGCCTAGAGCGAAACTTATTGACTTAGGTTTTGCCGGGGGGGGGAGGAATGAATTGGCGAATTTGTTTACGGCCTTGAAGGTTGGCGCGTACTTATGACGCGCAATGGGAAATGTTTATCGTGCCTAGAATTATGGGGGTTTCGTTATTTTTTTAGTATTAAAAAAAATAGTACAGTTGATAGAGATATAGATTTGATTGTTCTCTCCTATTATTTGTTACATTAATTTTTTTTACTTGTTTTATCGGGCGTCATTGATCCCTAATATCACGCAATATTTTAATTGATATTCAAGATAAAAATATTGTAATGGATTCATTCTACTGTATAGAAATATCGTTAGCGCTCACTGATTTATATCATGCGCGTGCCAGTCGTATTACGTCACGCAGAATGGGCCCGACCGGGTACAGCAAGCGAATCCCTTTGTGTTTTTTGGAAGAAGCATATTTTTTTTATCGTCAAATTGTCCCCGATTGAAAAGCCAAACACTTCGCGCTCCACTCCCACGTGTTTGTATTCGGTAAAACGTGACTGGACCTTTTCCGCCATCTTTAGAAGACACCTTATGATACTACTGAATCCAAAAAACTATCAGTATCATAATCATGCCCATATATATTTTCCAATATTACCCGCATCGAAGAAAGAAACAATCGAATCGTCCGATAAGATAGAATTACAATATTTTGCTAGAGCATACAACAGCGACAATTTCTATTATGCAAGAGTTACGTCGTATATATTTTATTTTGTCGTCCCAAAAGTTTGGCCCGCTGACGTATACGACCTTTATAAGTATAATGCGTATCAATAAATACATACATATAATGTATACCAACAGTGTAGGTATATGGTCAGTGGAAAAAGTAAAAAAAATATATATATCCAAGTTCGTACAGCAATTTCGCGCGCTTCATAAATCAAGTTTTAATGGCGACCCTTTGTAATCTTTTAGGGTGGTTTTCAACTTTTCCCACTGTCAAGGAAGTCCCCGACGCCTCGATGGAGAACGACCCACTACGACGACGACGCTTTTCACGTGAAAGTATCGACTGGCAAGTTTTCGTTCCCGTATAGATTTCTGCTTAGCGGTAGAAAACTTGTACCCGTAAAAATAACAATAATTCTATTCGTCCCGTCAGAGTCAACAATGGCCGACGGGAGGGGCGTGCGAAGGGTGAGTATGGGGAATACGAACGAGATGGCGATAGCAGTAGAAACTTTCTCGCATCTATTTCACCTCGAGTGACGATCCGATCCGGGGATTCGCGTAGACGTGAATTGCGTTTGCAGTTTTCCGGTAAACAAATTCGTATTCGCGGCGAGGATCGTTACTTTGGCCAAACCGTTTTATACGAATTGCCAGAAGCGGCGATGTTCACGGCCACAGCTATGTTTTTTTCAATTTCTCTCTATCTCTTTCTCGCTCTAGCTATTCCAGGTAGTCACTTTCTTTCTACTATTTATACGTACTGTTTGGTATATATGCACATAATGGTTGACTGCACAAGCAGTGGCATGTCAATTCGCACTGCCTATGTGTACTCACGTATGTCTTCCTTGACATTTTAGGTTAGGTCTGCACGCTCAAACGTTCTGGCAAACTAGTCAAACTCATGTTAAGGAGCTGCCATGTTATTCGACTCAAGACGTAGGGAATGGCATACACGTGGAGATTAAATGGCTGCTTGCTCTGGTTTGTAATATTGCTAGTAGTATACTGTGTATGTACATATATGTATACAAATGTGTCTGCATACTGTATATATGTACCATGTTTGCATATACGTCTATAGGTATACGTTGTATAAACCTAGAGAGCAGTAGTGCGGAGGATAAGTTTTGAGACTGGAACAGAGTTACATTGCCATTTGTAATATGTATTTTAATGTCTGCCAGTGGTTTAAATACATCTGCATTACTTGTTTCTGTATACAGTTTATAAAATTGCCACTGCTAAAGACGTACACACAAGCAAAGACGGATTAAGCGATCTGAAAGAACTAAAAGCAAGAGGGATTTCCTTCGCGGATTCGACAAACCCAGGCCACTTTATTTTTCGTTAACAAGGGTCCCAAACAAATTGTATGATACTCCTATGAAAGAAAAGAGAAACGGAAATCATACAAAAACCAGACAAAATTAGCTTCGAAACCAAAGGCGATAACAAATCTCGAATCGCCGTTATTGCAAAACAATATTCTGCCGCGGAAGCGAACACGGAAAACGATCGACGTCCCTCCTTTGGTCCTTATTCTAGGCAAGACTCACTCGAGTCCACCACAAATTACGCAAAGACAGAGAAAAGTAAATAAAAGAATTCAATTAAAAAAATTACAACACCGTTAATCCAAATGTATTCTACAAATTAACGCGTCGAAAGATATAGCCCTCGAGCTCGGTCGGATCGATTCCGGACCCCCCCAAATCTAAAGATGAAGCACGCTAAATGTAAGCCTTACTTACCGCGAAAAACTACTCTCAAGACTTCCTAGCAGAGTCCAGACATCCCAATCGGATCTGCAAGTCCCACAATCAAATATATTTCCAACGGAAAGCTCAATTCAAGAAAGTTTACAAAAATCCAAAAGAGGACGTAGTGGAGTACTAGGCGGTCGCTGACACGAGAGTGAGCGCGCGCGTGAGGAGCTTACCCCTTACCTGCCATCGTTAATCAACTAGAGAAGGGCCGTGTCTATTGCCATTTTGACTATCTTGGGCTGAACTCTGTAGCGCGTGATTTAAATTTCCACAAAATACATTTTCCTCTTGATAATTTTCGCCGACGTAGATCCGGGGTCCGGTTTTCTTCCCGATAGCGGGAATCTCCTCCACTACCTCCCCCCCTCCCTCCCGCCCCGTTTCGCGGCCTCGAGCTACCACCGTGACCCCTTTTTCCATTGTCGATCCCTCGTAGATCTTTTTTGGGATCGCCCCCTTGCCATGTGGCTGCGAGGGTAAGTGGTGTGTTAGTGGCTTCCTAGGCGCCGTAGGCTATCCGGCTTCGGGGCTGTCTGGCGATACTCGGGTCCGTCCGGCTCCTGACTTCCTCGGCGGTTCGGCCGCTCACCTGTGCGGCTGGCAGTGTTGGTCAGCGTTAGCTATATCTCTCGTTCAAACAGAATAACAACAATTTCGACAAATGGAATCATGTTCTATAATCTTTTAAAAGGCCCAAGAAGTTCTGTCGGTTGCTTCGCGCCCACTTTCGATCGCACTACTCGCAGACTCTCATGTTCGCGATTGCCGGGTTCTTTTGCCCATTTTTGTGACGGGAACAAAATACCCCGTCGCAACCTTTAGCTCGTTAAAACTGTTATTTTGTATAATTTTGAAAATTGTGGATTTACGTATAATTTTTTATTCTTGCTTAATTCTACTACTTTTTTTTGGGTTATCGTCTACATTTAAATTTACTTCTATTGTCCCGTGAAAAATCGTAATCTCGTTAGTCAAATCTTTTCTGTACTGGATAATCCTATCAGATTCTACACATTGTTTCAGGTAATGTAGACGTACGTATATCGAAGTCGATTCGTCGACTGTTACATAAACGGAACTGCGGCTGATTTAGCATTAATGGTCTCTGGATGTGGTATAGACGTGCCAAACTGATACAGTGGCAGAGAGGTGTATTCGAGAGAGGCGAAATTGTCAGTTAGTGGATTCTCTGCTAGAGACGTCCGACGTCATAGGCAAGTTTGACTCCTGTAATTAACAGGATCACTCTCACTCTCTCTCTTTCTCTCTCTCACTCTCTCTCTCTCTTTCTCTCTCTCACTCTCTCTCTCTCTTGATATTAGCTTTGCCTTGTCTAATGGTTTGGCACATGGATTGAAATTTACTAAAAGAGAACTTTCATACCGCCTATTATACAGTGATAGGTATGCACAACGGTTGCATGACTTTGACTTTTGGATTAGAACAATTAAGTGAAATGAACTGCTGTGCTATTATAAATAAAATAGTGTCGACTATTAGAAAAAAAATGGGACGATTAAATACGAATCCGTGTAGCTATTCCTAATGAAAATTTATATAGAGAAACGAAAATTGGTTTTCGTGAAGTTCAAAGCGATTTTATGTTATTCTGGAAAGGGTGGAGCGAACGAGAGAGTAGGAGAGGATGATTGAATTGCCAGTAGATTAACCAGAGACAGACAGTGCAGTAGAAATTCCTGGAGGACAATCGATAATCAATGAAAGGTCGTAAGTGAATGGGAATTCGACAGGAGGATAATAAAAATGCAATCGAGTTTATATTCGTAATGCTTTCTAGTCTGTACTGTGTAAGAATAGATGAAGAAGTGAAATATTAATCGAATCCTGGATTATCTTGTCACGTGCTAGTCGAAAGAACATTCCATGGCAGGAAATGTAAATGTCAAAAAGATATAGGTCCTTCCGGTTTATTTTCTCTCTCCGTAGGAAGAAGCTTCTGGAGATGGTACCTTTTTATTTTCAATCCCTCCATCTTTGTCTCTAATACTTTTTTCTTAACCTCTTCGCCAAGATACCGCCACGCCAAGTGAACGAAGAAAAAAGATACAGGATCAGCGAAATCGAACAGCTTCCAATGGCGGTACTGATTGAGGACGAATTCCTACTGAAGTTAATGCAAGGGATGAGAAACGGAAGAGGCAGAGAATATTACAGGGGTAGATGGGAAACTCGAAGCCGGATTTAAATATTTGGTTACCAAGTGAAATCGAATAATCAAAAGTCGGGTATACCTTTCTCTTACGACGTCCCCTTTCTGGGCGCGAATTAAACGTGGGAAATGACGTGACGCTCATCGATTGTTTGTCTTTTTTTCCAAGGAGTGGTCCTGAAAGATGAAGAAACAGAAAAGACGGAGAAACGGAAAAGACGAAGAAACGTAAAAGACGAAAAAGTTATAAAGACAGTAAAAAATACAAAGGAAGAAACAATGGATGAAAAAAAAAGGTCGTTGGTTGTCGTATGATGGAAACTAGCAGGCAAGATGGTGGCCATTTTAGTTTAATACGACCCCGACCAGAGCCCTATGCATTTACAACGATAAGACCGGTGGAGCTTTCCGGCACACGGGATAATAAATATGGCGCGTACGGCCGTGACGTAATCCTACGGAAGGATGCGAGTCAGATATTGGCCATGTAATCCGGGTTTTATGTGAGGATCGGGATGTGCTCATCCTATGCGATACAACCACGTCCGACTCCGAGAGTTTGAGGAAGGATTCCAAAGCCCGGCTGCTTCCATGTTGCTAGAAAGTCATAAACCGACGGATTAATAATAAGGACGACCCATCCGAGTATCCTTTTGCATATAACCTATAATAAGGTTTAGCTTGATATTGCCTGTACCTTAGACCGCACGATTTTCATATAGCACTAAAAACTCATTTTCCGAAATAATTAGTTAAATCTAACAAGGGGTCAAATACTAGTTTGTATTATAAGTTTTTCTTAATACACAAAACGCTCCGAATGTTAACATAGTGAACTCGATTTAAGTGTATAGTGGCATTTAATATACTGATACTGAACACGGAACATGAAGGATAACATTATGGATATTCAAGGACAAACTAAACTCAAAATTACATATTCAAAAGACAGAATTTTCAAATAATTTGTATTTCACCCTTAAACCTTAATCTCATTCAAATCTACTTGCTGCTCGACAATAATGAAATGAGACTTGTAAACTTTTTCAGCACCCCTCCATCGCCCCCCTTTTACACTTAGTCGACTTTTCTCGTGTATTAAAGTAGGGACTACTTCGTAAGAGGGTGTATATATTATATATGTAGCTAACTAGCTACAGCTGGATAGCTGACGGTTAACATTTCAGAGGGGTGAGCACTCTTGTTTAGAGTTCTAAGCGCGACACGATAACGAAGCTTTGTCGTTCGGAGGGGTAGCTGCTACGAGCCCGACCATTGTTAAGGGATGGTGATAGGTGTAGGTATGTACCTACAGTTAGGCTGCTGCCCTCGTACCTGTAGGTACTGTAACAGGGTAGATGATTTCAAGAGAATTAAGTATGGGCGGGTTCAACGAGGGTTCACGGCGACTCCTTACTCGGTCGCGCGATAAGCGGCAAATTTACGCAATGCCAGATAAAACGAACGCATTTATACATCCCTTCCGGTTCAACTCAAAGGATTCAAAGAATATTTTTTTCGATGAACGTGGATAGAAAATCTATGGCGCTCTTGGGAAAGTAAATTAAGTTTTAATTGTGTAACTGACTCAAGTTCCAAAACCTTCTTGAGGACAGGGGTTAGGTAATAATGAGGTAGATATAAATAAAGGGATGCAAAAAAGAGGGAAACGGTGGGGAGGCACAACGAATGACTTTATGAAAATTGTCTTTGTTGTTCGTATAAGAACGTTATATATCGTTACTTTATTTACAGCCAGTCCAAAAATAACACTGCTCTTGTTCTTGGTTGCGTTGCGTAGAAACTTATTGGGAAAGAAAGTCAATAAGAAGATGGTCCTTTACGCGTTAAAACGACAACGACAACAGCAAGAACCACAAAGAAAGTATCGCGAGACGACGGCATCGTGTCACTTTAAATTCACAAATGGTCCGGATTTGCGACTTCCGGTGATGTACTTCGGGAATTTTCTCTTCCGGTTCGCAATACTTCGACACTCGCCGGGCCTCTAATTAAAAAATATTTTACATGATAAAAGCATCCTTCCCGACCTTGTACTAAAAGTCTGCCTGGGTGAACGTTCGTTTTTGTACAGAGGAAGGTGCAAGAATTGCGTCAGATTGTTAAGCAATCTGACAGGAGGAAATTTTATCTGTAATCTTATAAAAATTGCTGAAGGGTACAGTCAATACGAAACATTTCCCCGTGTCGGATTGCGTTTATATATATTTATAATATTTGTTATTTTTCCTTCTGTTTTTTTTCTTTTTTTCCCCCTTAAACTTTAATAACTGTACTGTAGCTTTATACACACATCTTATGTACATGACTATTCCTCCGTATTGCACGCATTCCCAATATTTGATTAAAAACAGTCATTTATTAGCTTCAACTAAATGTAAGAAAAAGAAAAAAAAGATGGCGGCCCTGGACAGCTTGAAATTCGTCCCGTCGTTTTACAAGAAGCTCGTTTCAAGGGATTTGAAATATAAACGTCCCCCTATTGGCGATACGGTATCATATGATCATTCTCTCTTTCTCTCTCTCTCTCTTTCTATACACTTCCATTCTCTCTCGTGTCATTTATATCGCAATCTCTATATATATATATACATACAGCATATGTATATCGTGCCAGCGGCTCGTAGATCTTTACATAATTTACATAGTTTACGTAGCCGAACGATCAATCCCTCTAAATGTCTATTTGTGTAACTGTTTTTCCATCTAGCCAATTGTCCAATTATCGATCGTCCCTCATCTCCAGTTGTTAACCTGGCTACTTGTCGCACCGTAATGTCATTATACCAATAACATGAACGAACGTCATCGATCCATCAGCTCGAATAACGTTTCAAAAATAATATTCAGGCTAAGAAGTTTCACTTTCGTTTCGCTCCTGTATAACTTGATCAGCCTGCAAGCTCCTGTTTATACAATCGCGGACAGCTTGTAGCACCAGACCGACTCTTCTGTCCAGAGCGTTTAAATGGGGTTCCCACAAAATAGGAGAAATGGGATCCTTGGTCATGCTCATCCTCATAGCAGTACTGAGACGCACTGGACCATTGTGGAATCTGCAACAGAAAAGAAAATTCTCCAAGCGATCTGCAATACTGGTAATTATCAAACTGAATTTGTAAAATCGCGTTTACGTTAAATTACATAGAAAGAAAAAAAAATTGTTAGCCTCTGTAAACCCTGTTGGGTTTTTTCAACCCCGTAGAAGACGTAAGACAGTACTTTTTTTACGCCCTATGACCTTTCGTAATTATTTTTATGGGTTGGCTGATTTCCGTTACGCTGCTGAGGAAATGAATATGAGGTTAAATTTATACGTGGTATTTCTCAGTGGATGTTTATACTGGAACGTTAACAGGCAAAATGGACATTCTCTAGTGCGAATAGTTTCTCGTACAAAGATATATTGTATAGTTGCAATTGGACGGAAGAGCTCGAATGATATTACCATTGAATGACAGGAGTGGAATAAAAGGCTGGCGAGATTAGCCAGACACAAGCAGAGTTGAATACGAATATCCTTGGGGCATGCAACACGGTCGCGACATGCGATTCGAATATCGCATTAAAAAGCCTATACCGTGTTATCCGGATAAAACCCTGGCGGAAATTCAATTCGTCGATGGCCTACATTACTGGGATTCTGATAGAAGAATGATTGGACGACAAACATAAGCGTGGAGTGATACAAAAAAAAACAATCTAAAATTTATCACCCTTAAACAATTCGAAATTATAACAGTGAACTTCAAAACAATAACACACTGTATCTATACTATCTTATTATTCCACATCCATATATACTTGTTTCCTTTGGTACCTAGTATAGTATGATATACGGTTATATATAGTATATACATATGATTTAGCATATGGTTATATGAATAAACATGAGTAACAGATATACCCTAAGCTGATTAGAATGTCTGTCTTCAAAATTCTCATAGCTGATTCCTACGTACAGTCACATTCAAATATATCAAAAGTCTACAGGATTTACTGCCCAGATACAAATGTTCTAGAACTCTACAATGACAATAATTTTGCCTAACTATTGGAAAGAAGAAGTTGGCCAATAATGGTCAGGCATTGATACCAGCTTTCGAAACCTGATTATCTCTACTGCGCCCAAAATTCATCATTCTGCCCCAGGTATAGGAAGGTCGCGGTCGTTCCTGACGGAGAGCAATGAATAAGGTATCGCGTTAAATAGATACGAAGTGGATATATCCCCAGATTCACGTGGTGGCGTCGGCGTCGGTGGAGTGCGCTCTACTCAAAGTATATCTATCCCTATCTACCTACTAACCCCCCAGGGTACTCAGGGCTACTCGAGTATGAGAAAACCTAGGAGTACACTTAGTAAAAGCGAACGATTTCATGGCGGCTAGGAAAGTACCAGTGAATCACAACTAGAGGATTCCCACTGGCTGGATTCGCCATTGACATTTATATCTATGTAGATGGGTAACTCCAAGAGAAGAAATGGCCAATGATTTTCTGCTTCCTTAAATTCACTTTAATTCACTTGCCAGGAGGTATCTCGCCTCATTTGTCAGTTCCCATCTTCTATCCTGTATTGTAATTCCAGTGAAAATACAATTTTCCCTAGGAAATAGCGCACCAGGTCTACCCCAGCTGTAACTACCATTCAACCCTGAACCTAAACGCACTCCATTTAGTAAGGTTGACGCTCGATTACTCAGTGACCAGCGGAGACTATTGAGAGAATGCTAATGAGATACGCGTGCATTTCCTGCCGCTTTTCACGTTCCATTAAACCCTTAGCATTTGATAGGCATATATTATACATACCAACTAGCAGTATTCTAGTAAACGGCCATTTTCTCATTAGCGAAAGTACGCGTTAAGGGTACGGTTCAGAACTAGTGGAATATTAAACGTTGAAATTTTCCTAGAAAGATTTCAGCGAAATTCTTCAAGGAATGTAACTCGATTAATAAGAACATTCTTAAGAGTATCAAGGACGTAATTTTGAAGAAAGTAATCCTAAGTGTTGCAGTGTCACACAAGTGCATTGAGGCGGAAGGGAAATTTTTTTTAAGTATCCGAAATTCGACAGGAAGTTGGATTGAAGATACAAAGCCGCAGGAAATGATTATCTTATAATGTCCTGGTTAATGGACGACGGCGAGGCTCCTTTAATATGCTTGAAGCTAACGGCTTCAACTCCAGGCGGATGACAGGTTTGCGAACGAAGCTTCAGGATTGAATGGGGAGTCAAGATTTTTAGGGTGCACCAGAGGTATCCTGGGGTGTTTTCCTGATCCCATAGTTCCTGGTGAAGCAATCTCACGGCACCGTGTATAATATCCTATTCTCTTCGAAGAGATATAGACTATGCGGACAGACTCCCGGTGAACAGACTACCACTTCAGGATTACAGTTCACTTAAGCAGTATGCATATATTACAGAAAATATATTATCAAACAGGACACCAGTAATTAATGAGACTTGTCGATTAATAAAATAAAATTTACATTGAGTACGCAATGACTTTTTTTTACTTTCTATCACAAACTATTAATCGAATAAAAAATCTGAAGTACTTACTTGAGCAGAGTGGCCAGTGTACTCTGTCTTATCATACAGCACTGTAAAAGTGGTGCCAAAATGGAGGTCTCGTCATGAAAAGGTCTTCCAAAGCCTCGACCTTGATCCAAATGAAGTGTAAAGGTGTCATTACCAAAGATCTTAAACGTCTCGTAATGATGTCTGTCCATGTTTCCAGTAAGAAAATCAAAAACGGACATGTCCATCAAGTCCAGTAACCTACGACCCTCGTCGTAAGGGGGAATGCCCTTGACCAGGGAGCAGTAATCAGAATCTAAAACAAAAAAAGAACGAAAAAGTCCAAAAAATTCATGTTATTCCATTTTTCAACGACAAATTTTTATTTTCTACTTTCGAAAAATTCTCAAATACCCACCCTGCTCCCACTGGGCCTTCCTACGCTTGTGATAACTCCTGCGCCAAGGGTGTCGCCATACTTTTCGCGACGCCAATTCACGACTTGGTAAGAAGGCTGCAAAGCTACCCTCAAGGCTGTCCGGATTTCCACATATCGCATGAGCAGTGTCACAATAGTAGCTACACTTCCCATGAAAGCAGAGGTTACCCACGGGACTGACGAAGAAAGTCTTGAGGAGTTCGCTATCCGCGACCTCGTAGATTTCCGTTGTCACATTCAGGAGGCGTCCTGTCACCGGCATGGTCCTTCGAAACCCAAGGAGTCTGTCAGGAGAAAAAAAAGAAACGGATATTAAGGACAATCATCCCTAGGGACTTCAAAACTTGGTAATATTCCGGTAAAAAAAGTGTAACGCCAATTTCCTGAATCAATTGGTACCGCTGATAAGACGTTATTTTTTCCCCTAGGAATTCATTGTCAAAGACCTTGAATTTTGCGTGTGTCTTTATCATTCTTTCTTCTTATCAAAAATCGATAAACAAAAAATTTGTTTACCTGTCAAGATGAAAGGATGCGATCTCAGCTGTGTGACGTTCGAAATCCGTAAAATAAAAATGATTCGGTAACGTCTGCTGCTCCCGCGGGAATCTGAAAGAAGATAAAAAGATTTTATACGAAAAGTTCGACGAATTACATTGCTGGACGGGCTGGACGTTAACCGAGAAGGATAACGAGAGTAATTAAAACTGAAACAATTAACGTACGTAGATAAGCATTGGGATAATGCCATAATACGTACGTAAGGGCCCAATCCGTATACAGTATGTATAAGGAATATGCCGTTAAGGGAAAATACAGGGTTGTTTATCGTTCCCTACGGTATGATACCAGGCCGAAAAGAAATTCATCGTAAAATATTTATTTAATAACAGGCATTCTCTTTTGGCGTTTCATGGGTCTACATGGTCCCCGCCGATACCTTGGTCCACGTACCACCCGGTATATCGTCAGGATACAATAACTGTCCAAAGGTGATGGCACATTCATCACTCGACGCTGACGCGAAAACGTGGACGTCCTTGCCAAGTAGCGTCGCGTACGTCAGCCATGTTTTCTCGTAAAAAGATAAATTGCGTTATTACCACCCATAGGTAAAAGGTGCATTGGTTAGATGATGTAGGGTGGAGCCCTGACACATGTAGCTACCATTAACGTTAGCCCTTAGACCCGTCCACGCGTGAGTGAACTGTTAGGAGTGGAGAGGGGGTGGAAGAAAAAAAGGGGTGCAAAAAATACAAAAAAAAAGCAAGCGAATCCCTTTTAGTTGTGCGAAGTTTGGGGGGGGGGGGGGTGGTAGGTGTGGTTGTAGGAACAGAGGGTTGAAAATAACTCTAGAGGGTAGGCAGAGCAGGAAGTTTTACTTTGCTATAAAGGAAAATCCTTTAACCACGATTTACCCACTGAATTTTCCGTCGCTACGACAGTCAAGTCGGTGGCTAATAAAGTCTTGGTAAAGTCATTGTAAAATCATGGCTCAACGAAAGATTTGAACAGGATGGCAGATCGCTTTGAGCTTCTGGCTTCTATGAATATTCGCGCGAAAATGCGTATACAGGAATTTTGAGGGTGGCCTCGAAATCGACGCCCGGCGTCGTTCACCCGTCTCTCTCTCTCTCGCTCTTACGTCACGACGCTCTTCTCGTACGTACTCTTCTCGCCTTTGACGCTTTCTTCGCTGTCGCTCGCGATAAAGTCGTCCGTGCAATTTTCCCGACGATTTTCCACGATGGCTTGTTCTCGACGCGAGAGAGGATGATTCCGTGGAGAAGGTGGTAGTGGTGTACACGGTGAAGAGACGGCGTCCCGACGCCTCCTATTTTCTCTCGGAACGGGCCCTCCAACTCTCTCCTTTCATCTTACTTTTACTTCCACGCTGTATATATACGTTAGACCAAGTCCCCACTCTCTCGTACTGCTACTCTAGGCGGACGAGAAGTCGGCTTTAATGAAAACTCGCCCTAAAACGGCCGCTACCCTAGATAAGGAATCCGCGTGGGGTTTGTAAGTAGATTGTAGCCGTGTTCCACTATAGAAAGAGCTTAGTGATCTTTGCCGTGTGTATACCTATATACACCATATGGCGCTGTACACGTCTTCAAAAGTAAAATTCACGGGTCATTGCTTCAAACAAAAAAAAGCTCTCGTTACAATGCCAGTACTTTACAAAGATTTCGAAAAAATATTTTACCCGGTATAATTTTGGGATTCAAAATTTTTGTGTTATCAACTAACAACCCTTAAGTAGAGACAGACAATTGATAACTGGTTTGCACCGGCTAATTAATGCTGTAAGTTTCTTCTCCCTTCGTCCTCGACCCCCTATTCCCACCCCCCTTACCAACCCATCTCCATCATCCTACCATCCACAAACCATCTCTTTTTCGTCTCATAATTAGCTGGCAATTTGCATCTGATTAAAAGTTAACCGACGGCAGGCCGACGTCTCCTCGGACAGTCAGAAGAGACTCCGACGACGTTGACGAAGAGATTATACCGTTAATTATGTTTACTTCTCCCTTTACTGTCGGGGAGTAACTCCAAAAGGCTGGAATCCATTTTAATCCCTAGTTTTGAAATTCAATTGCACGATGTATCAGACTGTATATGTGTATACAGGTATCATAGACGTACGACACGTGTATTATATTACGAGTAGCGTCACGCTAATTATTTTATATGATAGGATAGAAGACACTATGAATATTACAATCATTCATATTGGTATTAGTGCCATTATTTTATTAAACAAATATTGAACAACCATTCAAAGTCTATTCAATTTCTTAGAACATTAGTCAAACACCATTCGGTATCAGAATGGCTACTTTTGTTCAGGTTGAGAAATCAGGCGCCTATATATGACGATAGCAAGATGTTACACTGCCTTCTGACAGCTTAAGGCAGTTCACAAATAACAAATTTTTTATGAACGCATGTACGGTTTAAAAAAAATAATCTCGCCTGCGGCTTCTATTTCTGAGCTTTCCGTACCCACCCACACTTCGTTACGATGGCTAACAGTGTAATCCGCACGTGCTTACGTTTCGCACAATGAGAAAGTTTTCTTGCGGATTCGTGAGACGAACTTTCGCGCTTTGTGAGTGGTACCTTAGCGAAAAAGAGCGTAGTCGATAGAAGAATGGACGTTGTTGATCCTGGCGAGAAAGAGTCCAGGACGGTTTCACGCAATAAATAAAAGTTTGGATTTCGAGAGTCTCGGGACTTTCGGAAAGACGTCACACGGTCGTAGCGTTTATCTCATTGACGAAGATCAAGACGAGAACGGTCGCAAAGTAGCAAAGAGAGACGATCGAGTATATATTTTACGATAAAGTCTCGAGGTGGAAAAAGAAAAAAAAGCGCCGGTGGCGACACCAGCACTGACCGGTCAATTCAGAAAGCAGAGGCATTAGTTTCGCGTGTAGATTGAAGCGAGCGACGCGTGCGCATGCGCACGAAGACTTTGGCAGTTAAAGAACAAAAATGAATTATTTCCCGTAGCCTCTTAGAAGTACGTCGATAATATATCAAACCGCCGGTGGTCGCTACGAGTAATTTATTAAAGAAAAGGTCGACTTCGAAACTTTTTCAACTCAACCCTCATATCCTCCTTCTACCAACGTTCCACTTTCTCTTTTCATCCCCTCCCACTCTCCTTTTCGCCGTAACCCCCCACAAGAATCACCTAAGAAACTGCTCCCGCGGGATTATCCGTTAAATCGGCTTTGCTTTCTTTATCGAAGCCTATATAACCTTCTTGGATTTTGCGCCCTCTCGAATTCCTCGTTAGGAAGCAAACGTGTTACACGGTCTTCATATACATATTATATCGTACGACAATAAGGTCAATTGGAATAGAAAGGAATATCAGAATGGCGCCGAATAAGACGCCTAAACGTAATCTAGTAAATGGAAGCAATTTCGCGTCTAATGAAAGCAGTGATATATCCCATTCCAACCTAACCCAACCGCTTCTGACCTAACCCAGCAGACAGCCGATCGCAGTTGCAATTTCGAATGGGACAGAAGGCAAGCCCTATGTATAGGAGGATGGGGTCCAGTGCCGGTAACGCCAAGTGGAACTTCTCCACCCTGGCAACTTATTGCCGAACTTATTACGAGTTTAAGCTCCCGTCGTCGCGTTTTACCCACTACTTATCACAGGCGAATCCCGGCGAAACGCGAAACTTTAAAATGCGATACTGCCGCGGCCGCGAACAGCGGTGTCTCGCAATAAGTAGTCGCCTCTGCCCACCTACATACGGACCCAGGGCACTCTCGCGCGGACTTGGCAGAACTCTTCTAAGGATTCTGTGAGATACGATAAGAAGACAAGAGAAAAACGAATAAGAAAAAAAGAAATAAAAAATAAAATCAAAATTGTGGATATTGCATCGCTCTATTTCTTACTTATTTCTACGGCTCTTGTCTTACTAGCGTGTTGGTAGCACTGTACCTTACTGTACTGAACTTTTTACTTTCTTTTTCCTCTCTTAGGACACATATCTTATATATATATATATAGCATATCCCATGCTATCATCTACCTACCAACATACCCACAACACAGCAAGAAATACTTGTTCGAAAAAGTAGAGAAACGTATGATTCCAAAGGGATGAACTAGAATTTTAGTATTATACAGGAAAAGACTGTATCTTAGAATTACGTTTATTCCATCTATTTTATACGGCAAAGATTCTGTGTTTGTATGTAAAAGCATCGAGCGTGTAGTACGACTTCCATAAATTCATCATATATCAATATACCCTAATGGACATATCACAATGTATATAAAATATTTATCTAGAGGTGCTGTCGCTAAGAAAAAAACATATAGGTTATGTCACGTATAGAGTGGCGAGGGAACCCTTTTGTACACGACACGATTCCAGGTGGAGTTGCCAAGTGATTTTTCCATCCGTCGGTCTTCGACTAAATCGAAAATCAATTCGCCCCTGGGAATCAAAATAGAGAATGCAAAGAAAACTGACAAAGAACATCGTCACTTACGGTTCGAAAGGTACGTCCTTTAAGAAATGAAAAATTTGCTTAACGATCTTTTTCAAAAATTCATTGATGTCCAAAATATCGAAGGGATCTTCTCATATATAGTGAAATCGATGCCGAAACGTTCCCGAGACTTACTTCGACGACTATTATCGTCGTTCCGCCAAGGTTCCGATCCTGGCGTCGCGCGACATCCGGTGAGGGTGGGACTTTACGATTCACCCGCTCGACCAAGTCTCCGCGGTGAAATTATGTGGAGACCGTGATGGGATTACGAGCACAATTACATAAGTGGTATCCCAAGTGCCTCGTGCCGTGAGAGCCACTTGAATTGGCCTTGCCGTTAGTGCCATCATGACAGCCCGCGCCACGCCTGCTACTCAATTATTATTGTCTGCCCCAAGTAGGATGATACGTCACATCCGCCATTGTTTCAATTCCACGAGAGACCACGTAATTCCCACTTTGGCAGCACTCCGGCGACGTCGTCGTTGGGTTCAAAGAAACCGGATGACAAGAGAGCGTGGACGTCGACTATGGAAGATGGGAGTCTGGGTAACGCTTCATGGCGAATATACACGTATAACGATATACGTACTGTGCACTATAGCCTGACCTAACCTCACTTAGTCATTATTATTGTCGGCCTTAAGAAGCTCTTTTTCTCCTTTGTTTCTTTTTGTATTGCAAATTCTCAAGTAACACTGAAATTACTCGACTCACCTCATTGGCTTGAACAAAGCCTCCATATTGTCTGCGTAGTCGATCACGAGCTTCAGTTGGGTACCGCCGTCTTTTTGAACTGTAATGAGACAATAAATTATTATTATTATTATTATTATTGGTCGGGATAGACATTTTAGACATTTTGGTATTTTTTACTATCTTATTAGGCTTATTTTTTTTGTTGGTTTCGTGTGTTTGTTATCTATTTTCTTTTTTCTTGACAGGGAGTAACTTGTTTTTCTTCGTGTTTACCGTGAGTCACTCCTGACAGATAGTAAGGGCGGAAAGTTCAGTGTTGAATGTGTCGTGCATCCCCTACAATCCTCTACTGCTTGGGAAGGAGCATTTACCGGAAACCCATAAGAACAATAACAACGTCAAGAACACGGGGAGTCGAGAGGATCAGGAGAAATCCACATTGGATAAACACTAATCGTTCTCGAGTTACATTTGCACTAAGTTTTAGGGGTAGGGAGGGGTTACTTCAATCGTCAACCCTCTGGAGGAAGATTTGCATAGATACGTATGGGTCTGACTATATTAACGCTTAATCCCCTATATCCACTGTCTATCTGCGAGACTGACAGAATCAGGAAGTAAAATAGAAAATATCGATTTAACGTTAAAACCGCTATTGATTGCGTCCCAACCGCCGTCTCTTTGTACTTTCAAATGGATTCGGTTAAGAGCGATTCTTATACCCGAACAAAAAAAATTGCATCTCTCTATAACACAGGGTATAGGATGCAAGAAAAAAGTTTTCAATATAAAAAAAATGTATCGAATTTCATTAGAACGACACGTAAAGCCATGATTTTTAATTATCCTCAGAGAATAAAAAAAAATATATAAATTAACCATTTTGACAGTTAGGCATTTCCCGTATAAATTAATTTTCCCGTCAATGGATTCGATGTCCAAGGTTTCCAAAGTAGGCCGTGCCATATACTATACCCATCTATATATATATATATATAGTTATGCGTACACAAGGGGTGAGTAAGGCTTTGTGTGAATGAAATTTAATAAGTCTCCCAACCCCCGCGGTGTTACCGACCATCCGTTATTCTCACCCTCGTAACCCTCGTAACAAAAATGGCCTCCAGCAAGTCGCGTGCCCGTCCTGCGGAGTCGGCGTCCTCGTCCTCAGTGTCAGCGTCGGCAAATTTATTAGGCGTTCGACTAATGCGACATGTCGTGGGATAACGTGAACGTCAGTGTCAACAACCGCCTCCACGTAATGCGTATCGGTCTTGTCGGTAAGGTAGAGAGAGTTACAGGTCGGTAAGTGCCTCGAAGGTCGAAAGTGTGCTTATAGAAATTTGTCTGCGTATAAGCATTGTGTGTCGAGTCTTATCATTAATTTATCAATGGTAGATACCTACATCCGTTTGATATGTCGCATCAAGAAATATACTAAAGTCCATCCATGTGAACAGCTACAGACAATTTTTCTTCGACAAGAAATGGCCGACGCTGTCAATGACACGGGAAACGTTAGTGGTACTAATGGACACGTCTCTTATGTGGAAATGATTGGAAAAGTAAGAAATGCTATCGTCCTGCTTTAATGTTATCTGTTATCAGATGCTTGGGGGTGTACTTCACGAGGACACTAAGGGAGTAGATAATGACTATGGGAAACCCTAAGAAAACTGTGTAAGTAGTTTATATATATATATATATGGTGTTTGTTAGGGTTAGGTTAGGTTGCAGTGAACTTACCGACATGAACTATCGGCTTGGTCGCCATCTCATGAAGGACTTTATCGACGTAGATCGAATCCTGAGAATAGAGCTCGGTCCTGGATATCTGCAAGTGAAACCTCTCGAGGACGGTGCTGTTCCTCCTGGAAAAATAAAAGGTTATTTTTTTATCTTTCTTTTCCTTGTGACTTTTTTTCTTTTCCGTATAATTCCCTCTAGTTCCCGTGAAAAGACAAAATGAATTCCCAACGCAGCTTCGCTACGAAATTACTCCTACGGGATCTACGCGCCAGCTCGTTACGATCCTCTCAAAATGCATAGCGTATCGTCCTGGTGCCGCGGCTCTCCGCGAAAACAAAGCCAAGGTTAACCGGTTCCTGAGTCCTACATGAGGGAAGAGGTCGGTAAGGTCGCCGTGGGATGGTGGAAGCGGGATCAAAATGACACAGGATTAAGGAGTGACCCGGACAATCTAAATCATGTGAACCGGAAGTGACTTCAGGAAGAATACAAAAACGATAAAAATGACACAAATAATATTAAGAGAATAACAATAGCAATAAGGTAATCCGCAGGACTCTATATCCATATTCCTTTCTTCTTTTTTCATAAAAAAAAAACTTGTACCGTTACGTCACGAAGATCATCCGCGTGAACTGGACGTATCCAAATATCTACACACCGCTACCGACTACGTGGTGATATAATTCGCATCGTGTGAAAGCACCTTTTAAAATGCATAGAATAGCTCCCTGACGTTGGTCCCACGTTTTATATCCACGCCGAAGAGAAGAGGATGTTAAGTAGGGACGCTGATAGGGTTTCCAGCTGGGATTCCCCAAGGTGGTCGTGGATGAGTAAGGGGAGGTTGGCGGTACTATCTCTTCGTCATCTAGCACGGTGAGGATGAGGATGAAGAGCAGGGATAGTAGGAAGGGTTGTTGCGTGCAGGAACATGCGTCAGGATCACCCTTATTCGTATAGGTAGGCGTGTACCACAGACACGTGTATCATTCACGCGGGGGATCTTCTCCGTGGCAAACTACCCTTGTAGAAAATTTCTCAGTTCTTTTCGACCATGGCCAAACCCCACTTCAACCCCATTCGTATACGTGTACCTCTACTCTATGCCACTACCCAGTTCTTATTCGTGGCCGCCACATCCACCCCCCTCACCCCACTCTTTCACCTCCTCATCTTCAATGGCTGGGGAGGGGATGGAAGATGGAGACACGCGATACGCGACCTCGCCGTATGGGTTGCATACTAACCGCTTCACGGGTCGACACTAAATCTTTGCGAATTATCCGGAGAGGAAGGAACCACCCTTACGCCGTGGCAGACGGCAAGGACACTTGAGTCTATATACCTATATGGTATAAGGGTGTCACATCCTAATGAAATATTGCTGGGTTCACGCTACCCACCCTTCTAACTACTTCACTCGTCTGTTTTCTACATCCCCTATATACACCGGTACATCTTGGGCTTTTAATACAATATACCGTGTGTTTAGCGGGGGGTGTAGAAAGTAATACAATTTTTTCGAAAAAAAAATTGATCATCTTATCTAAGATATTTTATGTGCTCTACGGTGCGGGGAATGACATGATATTTTTTTAAGATAACAAGATAAGTTAGGTTAGGTGACTTAATGTTTTGTATGCCAAGTACAGGGTTGTTCTTGTATACATTTTTTTTATCCCTCCACTTCGCGAACTTGACTGAATGCGAGGGGGAGGGGGTTGTGTTTGCGAAAATTTTTTTTTCAAAGCACCCTGCTTTGTTTTTCTTCCTGACTTACGGGTACTTCCCCCTTTTCGCTGTATATACGCGGCGTTCACGGAGTCGCAGGATTTTACGGAAACCGTCGAGGATTATCCTCCAGGAGACGATGAAATTGTCGACAGGATTGTTGATAAAAGCTGCAGAACCTGGGACGAACTTTTAAGGCGGCCAACAAACCCAAGTTCAACTACGTTGCTTTTCAAGTCTTCCTTTCACCTTCGACATCTTCATTTTACTCTCATTCCCCCTGAAAGACCAACCCCAGTGCCGAATCTCCCTTGCTCGCAAACGATCCTTTATCGATACACAGATACACATGCATATCCGTGTACTACGTCGTGATAAAATATGTTAGGGATCGACCCTCCGTATGTATCCGTAACCGAGATACGCGAGATTTACAAATACAGAATCCAAACGAGAATCCTGGTCCAGGACAATCGGACAGGTTTGACGTATGACGGTCTTCGGTGAAATCTCACTCGTATCAAACGAATATTCGTACAAATATATTTCTGGACCTGTGGAAGATCAGCAGCATCACTTCGAGATCTTCATCGGATTCAAATTATTGTTTTTAAACCCCAAAAAAAATTTCCGTTATTTTTATATAAATCAATTTTTTCGGAGGAGGGATACGTTTTTTTAGGCCTTATTCACAACGAAACTTTCATTCCGATACTGTTTTACGGTGCCACCTGTAGCATGTAAAGAGTGTAGCGGAATAAAACTGAGCAGAGAGTAAATTATGATTGTGAAGATAATTTTGTGTCTCTAGGTAATAATAATGATCATCGACGTATTCCCTGTTCAGAGAAACGTGACGTGCGAGTTAGATGGGAATTAATAGCTAATGCCGGTAGGTAGGTAATGCCGTTGGCAAGGGTGCAAATCAGGGGCGGCTTTGTCGCAACTTAAATTGGGTAATTCACGACGAGTCGCCGGATGTCATTGAGCGCTTCCAAAATGGCTGCTTTTATTAAAATTCATCCCGCATCCACTCAGACCGTATACCATGGCACTTTGCTCTCTCTCGCTCTCTCCCCCTCACTTTCTCTCTGCATCTCTCTCTCTCTTACTATGAAATCTCAACATTCCTGCAATCCCATATCCAGGAATACCCTTATAGGAATACAGCGACCCCCGCATCACCTCCGTTTTCGTCGATATCCGGAGGACGTGTTTTCACTAAAAGTCCAACCACCTACTAAATAAATCATTATGATAATTACAAAGCCATAAAGACATTCCCGATGGAAGATGCTTCACACATAATTATCGATACCGCGTAAGATATTTTCAAAGAAATTCTCAACGTTAAATTAGCCAAAGCGTATGCCAGTTCCTTTGAAAGGCAAAAGACTCGGAGAATTCCAGTAGAACGAAGGAAAGAGAAAAAGACAAGGAATGCCTGTGATTATACGTTTCCTTTTTTTTTATAAAATGTGTTAATGCGTCGCACACAGTGCACTGAACGCATACCTCGTTAGAATTAAACGCGAATCTCCACTGTATATACTATATATAGTCGTAGGGTAGCGCGCGAGTCACGTTCGCTAGGAAGTTAATACGAAATTAGTTAGCCAAGAAAATTGATAGAAATTAAATAATAGACATTTTCCAAAAATTAATTGTAGTATGATATATGCCTATGCGACTCGTGTAATGTAAATTTACGTATAACAGCCATGATGGCCGTTATCGTGAAACGAATAAAAATGAAATCTAGATGGGATGGAGATAGATAATAGATAGCTAAGGAGATAAGCGATCATTATCACTATTGTTAACGATAACACGCACGTGACAGATTCGAGATCCTCTAAAGATTTCGCATCGCAACAAATTCGTAGGAGGGTGTAAAAATCGAAGATAAATTGATACAGGTGAAAGGGATGTCCCCTTTAGCGTATAATGACGTCACGGGCACAGCTGTACACGCGATATAATTTTCATACTAATTCCACGCTTTAGCCTCGAATGTTAATTCCACTTGTGCGTACATTTGCATACAGGTTTATTATGAGCTTCGTCCATAAACAGCCTATAAACTCCAGCCGGGTGATCGTTAGCACGTAAGAGTGTCCGATGACTATAGAACGAAAGAGTGAGAGAGATAAAATAAATTTTAAAAATTCAAAAATGATAACACAATCAACAAAGATTTCATTGACACAGACCCCTGCAGCATCCAACCACTAGTAGTATAATAATCTACGTGGGAAAAATGAAGGACTGGATGATCCATTTGAAATTCAATGGAATAATCATAGTAAAAGAAGAAATGGTCCATTTCAGCATCTCCCTCCACCCTTGGAAAATGAAACGAAAAGAGAAACTCTGAGAAAGTCCTTATCCGGACGAAAGAACCCCGAGCGCGAAGATAGCGCTGTTTTACATTCGGACATTACCGAACGTATAAGAAGGGAGAGAAAAAAGGGGGGTGTGGAGAAACAGAAAAAAGGGGGGGAAATGAAAATGAAGTAGAGGTTAAGTCGTCCGGGTACGCGAGAGAGAGAGAGAGAGAGCGAGCATCAGGACAGTAGGAAATCCTTTCTTTTAAATTTACTCTTTCCGGACGCCGCCTCAATTTCTCTATCTGCATTTTATTACGGGCCACTACCCGTCTACCTTTCCATCCCCCTCCCCCCTATCGGCCCCCACTCTCTCTTTATAACCGACAAGACTCCCGGCGTCGTCCCAGACGCTTGCCGCACCGTGCCCGTCTCCTTACAATTTCCCGGACGGCGGTTGGCTAGCCGGCCCGTCGAGTAGACGGAAAGAACGACATGGATCCTGGGTAATATAAGGGAGTAAAATAAAGCAGAGGATCCAGGGGAGTCGAGTGGTTTGCGGGTCGCAAGGTATATTAAGGTAAGATATCTCCAGTCAGCCAAGGAACTACGGCAAATGAAGTTGGCCTGATTAGGGAATTGTCTGATTAGCCTAGGACCTCGTCATCCTCACCACAAAATCCGTCCGCTCGTTTCGTGATCCTAACCTATAACGTCAACTGCTGCCTTCGTCCCATCCCCACGAGGAAGATTTCCAGGGTGTCCTTACGGGCTTGCGGAAGCGTGCAAACTGCAAACCGAATCTACCCGCTTAGATTGAGTTCCTTGTGGTATACGTGCGTCTGGAATTAATTTCCTACTCGAAAGGAATTGCCCCAGGACGTGGTACGGAGTTGGTTATGCTTATGCCTTCTAGGAAGATTCATGGAAACGTGCCAGAAGTCAATTAGAATAATTGATTATGAAGATATAATGAGCTTTTGGAAATAAGAAATATATTATTTTTATCTTTTTAGCGCGTCAGATATAGATATACCGATGCGTCTGATAAGCACTGATAACGATAAGACGAATCCATACGTATAAGCACAAAGGAATACTTTCATCCATAGAAAGCGTACTTACTCGTATACTTGTAAAGGCGAATATCAAAAGGATAGTCAAGTGTCAGGTACTATGCTTTAGTCGTGGCGGGGATTAAGTCGGCGCTTTTATAAAGCGTCGCGACGCATATCGAGTGTCACGCGCAATAAGGTTTATAAAGATACGTATAAAGAGGAGTGGAATGGGGTGTACGGAAATTTTGCAGTAAATTAAAGCGTCTACACTTTAACGTTATTGGATGGGAACAAGGTGCTCAGTTGGACTCGATATATTTGTCACAAGAATTTATATATATCAGGATTGTATATATATATCAGTTGTCAGGGCATTGTTTGATTTCCCTTTGGACCTTTTCCAAGAATAAGCCCACTCTAGCATTGTGTTTCTTTAGTTAATTTCATTAATTTCCGGCTCGACGGGAGACTGTTACCGTAGAGCGTGTGTATCGTGTTACGTCCACCATATTGTTACAATCCACGTATATACATCCAACTGTAGAAAGTGAAAGAGGATCGCAGTCTTTGAGGTTAGGTCTCGTGTGATAAGACAAACTCTACCGGTTTTCAGACACTTTAGATGTTCGAGAGATATTCTGTCAATTAGTAGCATGATATAAATTCGTGATGAAATAAGAAAGAAAGACGAAAATATTAGTTCCCTATTACGCCACGAGCACGGTGGCGTCGCTATTCGCAAAGCAATATGGCGCGCGAAACAATGGTACACATCGTCATATCGAATACGATAGTAAGCCGTAAAATTTACTATAAAACGACGCGTAGATAAATCGTCAAAAACTTTCTCGAAAGCGACGAGAATTTGATGAGAAAATTTCGTCAAAATTGTCCCGTCCGAACCGTGCTCCCAGCGGCCATTGTCATGGCCACTGTTTCCGTTCCCGCGTAATACGAACCGCGGCATCACGAACTCCAAACCAGGGCCAGGGGGCTTTCGCGTTCCCCGACGAAAATCTAATTAACGACGGGACGGCAGCGTCATTGTTGGCCGATCGTCCATTGTCGCGTGGCCCGCCATCTTGATTAACCTCAACGAAATAACAATCTCGAGGCGGTCGCGCTTCCAGTAATTTTCCTACGATAAATCGAGCGTGCCAGAGAGGCATCGGACAATAGGCGAGTTCTCTTAACACGAGAGGCAGAAAAAAAAGTAATAAGAAAAAATACGAAACCCTTGGCAGTTTAATACTCCATACGTTACACACGTCCGCGGACGATGAAAAGTACATAGATTGAAAAACACAATCGCTACGCATAAATTGTGGTCGATATAGGAATAATAAAAAAAATGGCCGACCCTCTAACAGACTTTGGCGTAAAACAATCTACAGACGATTCTCGTATCTTAACGCGGGCGATGTAATTTCCGTCGGAAACGACGGGAACGGTCTTACCCCGAATACGACGGCAGGCGTCGTTTGCCCCACGGGAACGCCGGGCAAAGTACTGCTCGTCTGTTGAAGGGCCCCCGACGCCTTAAGGGAGCCACACCATTCAAAGGACACTAGTTAGCGTAAAGTTCGCGACTCGTTACGGAACATTCCTTGCGGTGGTTTTCTGAAAGAGCCTGTATATGTGTGTGTGTGTATATATGTGGGTTAATTATCCGCCGGAAAATTAGAGCGGAATCTTATCCAGCAGATATTCGTATAAAATCGTTTCTTCTCACTAGTACCAAAAACCACCACCATAAGCGCCACTACAGTGGTGCCATCATCATCCTAACCACTAGTACCAATTCTCAACACCCGACGACGCTTCTAAAAGGCCCGTCTTCGAGTTTTCCCGCACCGCATAAGAAGTTGCGGCCGGAATATTACGGCGACAATGCCGGGCCAGATAACGTTCAAGTGCCGTCGCGCGATGAAAATCGCCCGGAAAATCCGCTTCGCCGTACTAAAGCATGCGACGCGTTGAATTCTTTAAAGGAAGTTATCCCATCAGCCTCACGTTCGCGGCGAGTCAAAAGAGAAGGGGACAAAAAAGACGAAGGACCCAAGTACGCAAAGAAAAGAAGAAAGAAGAAGAGGAAGCGATGGAGGCAATATAAAAAGTGTGCGAAGTCTCGTCGCGAGATGAAAACCGGTACTGCCAACCGTTCATTTCCTATTCATGGACTTCGGTAAACCGACAGCCATATAGTTCATCCCCCTTTCGAACGACCCCGTAGGCCATTTTCAAAGTTCTGCCAATACATTTTACCTACCCCCACTTCGTCATTCATCGTCCCTCTTATTGGTTAACGCTTTATTAATTCGTAAAACGTCAAAAAAAAAAACAGAAAAGAAATCTAAAAATTTACTAACCTATAAATCTACAGCGAAACTGGTTTTGACGAGTTTTATGATAATTTCTCCAAATATTATCATTCGTCATTTATTGTATTTACACCTGGATGCTCAGGTAATGTAGCAGAAACAATGGCGAACACCTATTCGCACACTACAAATCCCAATATTTTCATTGACTCTGACGCAAAACGCTTCTCTGCTAGGGATCCCCTCCCATCCTATTCTATCTCCCACCTATCTACCACAATTCTGTTACAGATATATATGAATGCTAATGATTGAACAAGGGGAAGACCTTCGAGCACATGTCCTTGCGAATGTACCATTAGATTGGTAAACATACAAGTGGCATGTACGTAACATATGTATGTACGTCAAACACGATTGGGAGACAGTTGTTCCTACTGGGATGCTTCGTGTGGATTTAACGGTCGTGGCTGCTGAGAGTTTCTGATTATATATACTCGTATGTATATATTATTATAATAATAATAGATGACGCGGCTACACAGCTAAGGCAAATAATATTTGCTTAAGAAGATTGCAAGTGTCGGTTTCTGACACGTGTGCTTAATTAGGAAGAAAAATGTATTGAAAAATTTGATGATAATTTATTGATCAAACTTTTGCATCGTTCTAAGTTAATTTTTTTGTTTATTATTTGAAATCGATTACGCAAGTTATGTCTAGTGCAACATCAATAATGTTTGACTTCGCGTATCGTTTAATGAGATTAAGTTACACGTTTTTTATGAAGTACAACGGTTTAATTATAACAATGCCTGTGCCTCGTAGTGCACGTAGATAATCCGAGCAATAATTGTACTTCGATCGGCGTGACTCTCCGATAAGGTTCGAGTAATCGATTCTTCATACAAAGCGATCTCGAACCGTTGCCAATTCGATTATCGACCAGGAAAAGATATACAGCACTTGAGAAATCATCGATTAGATCAATCTCGTTAACCCGCGCGATTATTATTATCACAGATTATTCGCATTATACGCGTGACTGTAAAAAATTTGGAATTTCGTAAAAATTTTCCTAGGTTGTCGACATAACCTACAAATAATCTAATTCGATTACGAGGAAAACGACAGAAAAAGCCCCAGATGCAAAATTCTCATGGAAAAATCAATTCAATTAGAATTGGAAGGATCTCGCGATGTTTTGAATATCATTAAAGTGACGTTAAGCGCCGTGAAATTAATTATTCATCCGAAAAACGTTTCCATCAATAATCCAATGACGCGTCCGTTCTTCTATTCGTAGAAATATTCAATTACACGGGTACATATTACAAATCGATATAGACAGGCGGCCATCTTTCATTCCGTCGCGCTGGATCCCTGTAAGATCCGACCGTGAGATCGAATCGACTATAGGCTCACCATATACGCAAATTTAGCTACAGGTTAGAGGCCAGTACGTTTAAACGCCAGGAATTCCAAAGTTACAGCAGCATCCTCACAGATCACAGGAATTTCCACGTAGATTACATATTAGCAAGATAAGGAATTGAATCGGTTCAAATAAAGTATAACACAGTACGGGGGTTCCCCCACTTGATATTCTCGAGTCTGCATCGCGACGCCTCGTTCTCGCACCACGCCTAACCTCCTGTGCCCGGGTCACGCGGGGAAAGTGCACAACATGCATTATGCATAGCGCGACACTTTGAACCGTCGGTAAAGAAGGTCCCGTACAATCGTGCGAAGAAAAAATAAAAATCAACTCTAAGGGGACACCGAGGGAAAAAAAATACCCTTCCTAGCCCGGTAATGCACGCCCTCGTAGATGCGTCGGTGTCCGTTAGGCGTCGGTGGGGGAGGCGTCGATAACCGCACCCTGTCAAAATGGGAATTTCAACAATACCGGAAACCACCGCTGCAGCGTCGGGACGCTCGTACCAACGAGGTACCTTGTTTCGTGATTTATTTGGATGCTTTCGTGTCCGAATCGAGACAGCCGATCATCGCTGGGATACCGATAGGTGGGGGGGGGGGGGGGGGGCTGCGAGATTTCAGCACTGCGAACCCGCCTTGATGAATATGGATCGGTCGTTCATCACATTTTGACAGTCGAACGAGCGCACTGTCGGCTAATGTCGGTTAATTATATATCGTTGGATTTCGAGAGGAATGAGACGAGCCCGAGGGGCGAGGGGGAGGGAGGAGGGAGGGCAGCCGATGGCGAGAAAGAAATAGAGGGAAAAAAATAAAATGGCCAGTGCACCGCGGTTCTTTGCAAACAGATCAGGGGTGGTGGATCACGATTTTTTTCCCCCGTTTTTATTCGTCGTCTCCTTTCAACTCACTCTCCTCCTTCCCCCTTCCCCACGCCGTTCTGTGCTCCGTCATCAGGCGTCGTGACGAATTCGCTCGATTTCACGAGGTCTAAGAATGATCGCTGACAAATGATCTCATCGCTGCCAATCGTTCTTAGACAATTTTTTTTTCTCAATATTTCTGGTATTGTTACGGATGTTAATGGTATGCAAAGTGGGGGGAGGAATGTTTTTTTTTTACGTTTGACAGATTTTTGATTGAACTACATTTAAGATGATATTTCCCATGATGCTTTTTATCGAGTGGGTGAATATAAGATTGGATGGAATTTTTTTTTGTAGGGTCGTCATGACGTCATCGCCGAGCGATATATCGTGATTGTGATTTTTGCGTGTAGGTGGAGAGTAATTTTACGTATACGTTGAACGCGGTGCAGTTTTAACTGGACACTGGAAATTACCGTACCACGGACGGCACTTTCATTAATGACAACGAGGGTCGTCGAGTAACCGTGAGCATGATTCCGTGACGCACTCGATCATAATAGTCGGTTTCGCGTCTCTGCACTCACTAAAATGGCTACTGACGATCGGAGCAGCTCCGATTCGCGTGACGGAAAATACTGCGAAAGAGGACGAAGGCTGGGCTCTGCTGGTCTACGTCGGTGCGCCGAGTCAATTTCCCTTGGGCTGGTTTACAATGGGAATAGCGAAGCGCAAGAGCTTTCCTTATGGCGGATACAAAAGTACGACAGCAGATAACCGGTGAAATCCTTGGGATATAAAATTACTTATGAGAAAGAGAGAGAGAGAGTAGTTCGTACGCGAGGAAGGAAATAAAGACAAAGAGGGAAGTAAAATGAAGAAACTAACCTGCATTTTGTCTGTCGAATCTATTCAGGATTAATTCGTTGGTGCTGCGGATTCGAAATTTCAATCTAGTTTTACTTGCGTCGTTAATAGCATACGACTTAATGAATGGCTTAGGAAATTAATTCCGCCGGTTCGTCCAGTTTCGTCCGGTGGGCGTCGCGACGCTCTGCGAAAAAGCGTTAGCAATTACCACGTATACCGTGTAGACTGTCCGGGGGTATTTCTTTTTGCGAAATATTCAAAAGTCATTAAGCCGTAGCGCAACGTGCGTTAGCGAAATTTTTGCGCGCTGAATGCCCGGCTTTAGTCTAGTTTAATCAGGAACCCATTTGCCGAAGTCAGGGCCGTCGGTCGCGGAAGAAACGCTTGTTTAATTAATTCCGGCGAGCACCGCATTAAATCCCCGGCGGATTAATCGTCCCGTGGTACTAGGGTACAAGAGGACGCCTACGAGATCGGACGGATTTTTCATTTATTTAATATTATCATTGACGAAGAACGAATAAACAATCTTAACGAAAAAAAAGTTTTTAAATAAACAATTTACAAAAGTACCAAAAAAATATTTAAAAATGATAAGATCAACGTGAATTCGATTGTTTATGGTGTTTTGAGAAAAAAATTATTACAATATAAAAATGATCACTCCTATTATCGCGTCGATGGAAATCGCCTTAAGAAAAGCAATTCGTAAATTACACCTTTCGCATACTGGAAAGGCATCACTGCGTGACAAAACGCGTGCGGCACGCTGTGCGCCTGCGCTCTAGTTGGCACAAAGTGGGCAGACTTAAACGTGCGACGATATCGGACCAAGTTTTCTTTGCTTTTTCTTTTTAATTTTTATTACATTTCGACTTACCAATACTTTTTCTCTTTCTTCGTTCCTCTCGTGCAATTTTCACTACGCTCTGTTAAGCCTGAGTCGTCGAATGGAAACTGCGACGTCCATGAGCTTAATAGTATACTAGACTCGTCTGACTGGAGATACAACGCCAAGCGCCGCCGTCGAATTAACTCGCGAAATGGCAATTCCTTGAATATCGCTATTATTCACGCTTACTCTATCCGCGGGGTGTACACCTTTTCTTTTTCTTAAAAACATCCTCGAGCTTCTTACGAAAAATTTTTCCTCGTCCGCGCGCGTCTCTAGACTTTATCTTTCTTTTTTCGTGCTTCACCACCCTTTCTGTAAATCTCACCCTCGCCTGGTCTATTGCCGTCATTGCAGAGAATCGCGAGCCCCCCCCCCCCCCTCCCCCCTTTCCATCCACTGTTGAAGACTGTAGTTCTTTTCAGAGCCAGCTGCGAGTCAACACGGCGCTCTCGACGCCGAACAAAAAGGACGCCTCAAATATTTGACCAAAGAGTGACCACCTTCCGGCTTCGTAGATGGCTATCTTTAAAATTCAATGGACAAGTCGCTCTAACGGGGGTACCGACGAAAAATCGAGTAGCAGCTCGAAACGACGTTGTTAATAAAATTTACAACAAATGACGGTCTTACAGGATGTTTACCTATATAAAAATTCAAAAAAAAAAAAAAAAAACTGTTAACCCATCTGAAAAACTCAAATCGACCGTACAAGACTGTAAAACGTATTTAAAAAACTGAACACCCTGTATACGCGACTTAAAAGCGTCAAACAGTACACCCGTGAACTAAAAAGTAAAAAAAAACAATACATCAAAAGTCAGTTAAAAAAACGACAAATTATCAAAATTCCCGACGCGTCGACTGCCGCGAGTCGCCGTAGCGTGGCGCTTCGATCGCGCGTACACACGACAACAATCGCAATCGCTTACGCGACAAATGAAAAGTATACACCGCGAACGGCGTCGCAGTAGAAACAATAAACAATACGCAATAGAAACAAGGCAAATATACACACAAAAGTCGCTGTCCGCAAAAGCATGAATATAACGAATGACATTATCAATGATTTTACAAAATTTCCACGCATCAATTCCCCAAGTGATTACCATCAACACAAAAAACCGATTCTCCCCATCACCCCCATAAAAAAAGAACACTTCCTAAACCCCCCTAGGAAATACCAAAAAAAATAGATACAACAATCAACGCAAACGGTAACCCTATCCGTATACAGTGATTTTTTTCTCCCCATATCCAAAGATAACACTAGCTTCAGAATAATCTGGCTATGCGGCTGCAAATCACATACGTCAACATTCCGAATTACCGATGACGAGAAATACCAACTGCTCCCATATACTCACCTCATGTACCCATATACTTCATATACCCATCCACCTCATATACCCCTCCACCTCATATACACCTGTACCTCATATACCCCTGCATACGTTTCACACAATTCTCGATGATCCCCTCTGACAAGCAAGCAACATATATGCTCTGTATATACCTATATATAAACATATACCTATATACCTGTCTAACGTAAATGTTCATACATACAGTAGGATATGTGTACTCGTTGGATAGGCATATGACGTAGCGAAACCGCACTTTATGGTCAAACAAGCTTCCATGTGAACACACGCAGGCTGATTCTGGATCCACTGTAATACGTATGTGGAGCCATACGCATACTGGACAGGTATCCCACAATCAACAGTAGCGTATAATATATATGTGTGTGTGTGTGTGTATATATATATCGTATAGCTATATGTCATACCACTCGACCAATCACGAATGTGCGGCTACCTTGAATGCATTAACCCTAGACTCCGCTGGTCTATAGAGGAGAAATGGAGTTGAGGAGGTTGATGGGTAGATGGTATGTATGGTGATATCACCGTATGTACATGAGCATATATATATATATGTATAGGCACGTGTTATAGAGAACCCATGGAAATGAGGTGAAAATTCAAATTTACAGTAAACTTGATTCCGCAAGTTTCGTAATTCGATTAAGTGACGTAGAGACAAGCGAATGGCGTAGGTATGAAATACGATCGGATAAAAATGGCCGTCGTATGTGTAATTTCGTCGTCGATTATTTATATATATATTTATGATTATTCTCGCACAGTAACACGCGCTTCGTCACATTCGTCACGTCACTTCGACGTGAAAGACTTATGGCTGTTTTGTAAAAGCGAGCGTCAAGTCGCCAACTACTGGCAGGCTTATCGCTGGCATTAAGATTGCGGGCTTAATGGTAATAATTTTACGAGAACTCAAGAGCTTCGTATCCGGTTTGTATGCGCATGCGCGAATAAGTAATCAGTCATGTAAATGGTGGATAAGGATAATGATAATAACAACAATGTCTGGTTGAATTTGCACATATGCACTTCCGAATGCACAATAGCAGATTGTGCGTGTCTTTTCGTATTGCATCTGGTGATGCATATTTTTGATAGTCGATATATATATATATGCATTTCGACTGATATACATATGAAAGAACAAAATGGCGTATTTCTCGTATATTATCAATGATTCACGCGTTCCGGGAATAATTGACTTCACGACGCAATTATTCATACGGGAAGACAGGCACGTGCTATCTGCCGTCTATGCTTCAACGACTGCATTTAATTCCTGGAGTTGCAATTGCGAACAACGTCAAACTTAGCAGCATCTGCTGCTTGCCAACTAGCGATAAGTATTTTTCAAATCGATGTTAATGCAGCTATGAGTTTTGCATTTGAAATCTTCCCGCGGTCAGGATGCATTAATGCATGGGTATATACGGGTGCATCCTATTGCAGTTTGGATGCACCAGAGAGGAATCTGCATGCTGGGACACGTGGCTGAGTTTCTGTATGCATATATTTATGTACATATATAATATATATATATATAGGACGCGTCAAGGTCATAAAAAATTAAAGCCGACTACGTCGCCATATTTAATTTCTCTTATAATGCAGTTGTGTGCATCTGGTTTTGCTGATACGTTGACATTGCAGTCAGTTGACAATCAGCCTTGGCATTGAGTCGAGGGTCATTCTGAGAACTTGACTCTCTCTCGGTGGCCATTTTAATTTTTTCTTTTTCTTTCAATTGCATTAACTGTACGTTATTGCATTGTCAAATAGGAACGCAGTGCGGTTGCGTTCTCAAGGAATTTTACGTTGTCGCTATCATGAGAAGAATGCTTTAGAGTGAAAATTGTCATTCGAGTTATTCGATATAAATTGCCATATTAAATCGATCTGTCGATCGATCTATTTCGATTTGTTTTATTGACGGTTAGACGTTGCGTAATAGAGCGGGAATTACGAACGTGCAGGTATTAGAGCGCGACTGGGAAGTAGCTGACGTATAAAAAAAACAATGCAGGTAAATAGAAATACAAGAAATATGACGTATAAGCCTTAGTTCAATTGATTATTGACTTTTTTTTATATTCGGTTGAGATTTTATCTTTTTGTTTAGTAACAACGTGGACGGCGTCCTGTATTGGTCAGAAAGGCGATGACGAAGGTTTGACAAAATTGGACACTAGGGATTTCCAAAATCCTGACGGTAACACGCAGTTCCGAATCAGAATGTCGCGCCTTCGCATCGTAAACAAAAGTCCACAGCAGACGACGACGCCATCAGCGACGTATACCGTCCGCAAAAGGAATTATAAATGACGATGGTAAACAAGCCGCTGCCTAGCGAGAAAATAGCTTTTCCCTACGAGAAATGCATCTGCCTGTTTTACAAAGCGGAACTCATGCGCTATTATCACGAGACGCCATTACCGTACAATAAATATATCCCTTATCGTTAGCGGACACAAAGAAAAAAAAATAAAACGCACCTGATTGGTCGAATGAGAAATCACCATTTTTTTTACACTCCTTACATCGCCATTTTATTTACACGCGTATTACATAACCTCCCGAAATTTCCCGTTTGCTAAAATCAACATTTGCCTCGTTTCTTCTTGGTACACATAACCTAACTTTTCAATCGGCCCTACTTGCTATACTCGTGCTACAATTCTTATCAGTATTATCCTCTTGTCAGCTCGTTCCGCGCAACGTGCTACTTTGGTAATGATTATTACGATAAGGAACCGCGAAAGTGGAATTTCTCTCAGTTATCTCAAGAAAACTTGACCGTATATAAGGAACAAGATCCTCCTGTGACACGAGTCGCGAACGAGTCACGACGTAATAAAATATCCCATTCCGTGCTCGCGTAAGGGAAGCATATCCTGGTGTGGGGTCAGAAGTGTATAACATGACCTAAGTCCCGGCAGAGGATTGGGCGAGCTCCCATGTGTACGACAACCAAGAGGGAACGAGTTGCCGAGATGAAAAATGTTGTGCCGCGAGTATACTGGCCACATATACGGGATACGTGTGACGTATAGATATGAAAATCCATATATGCACATAGGGACACACGTAGAATAGCAACCTCAGTAACTAACCTAACCCCCCATGGCATATATCCTTTCCAGAATATACCCATATACATGCTGCCATTGGATACGGTTTCTTGCGTTTCCGAGTATCAAGTTCGCCATTTTTGTATGGCATTAGCACTAAGAAAACTCCGTGTCAGCAACCCCGGTGAGTTAGGTTAAAAATTACAAGAGATATAGAGGCAAAAAAAAGTGTATGCAAGATACGAAAAATTCAAATAAAACCGTTACGGGATACGTCGCGTCTTCGTGGAATATTTGAAAGTTAGACATGAAAATTTTAACCAAACTTTTTGGGTAAAAATAATTCTTGATAATTATTAATGTTTCTACGTTGATTTACAACACTTACGTGTACCTCCCGTTACGCCACTGTGTAATCCTTCTGTCAACGTATCGCGCGATTACATCCTATTCAGGACGTATCCCGAGAATAGGGCATTAGACCATTGTGCGAGCTTTGTATATTGTTGAAACAATGCCGTACTACTACTCCCTAGACGATGGGTCACCGCCATCGCGATTGCGATGCATGCCGCGGTCGAGTGAACCTTATGACAATAAGCATAAAGAGGATATACCAGAATCCTGTCTAGAATCTCTCAAAAAAACCAAAGAAAAAAACAAACAGATCTACAGCGTCCGTAAATTCCAAGCAGACGGGAAACAAATCAAACGTCACTGAAGTCATTTAGAGAATTAACGTCTAGATGGCGCCACCGTCCCTGTACTATTCGTTAACCACCAATCATCGGCCTCGCTCGCAGTAAGTTTCCCTGCGGTTTTCACCGACCGCTATTCGTTTTCAATTATTAAAGCCCCGTTCACAAGTGCGCAAGCATACGCATACGTGACACATCGCCACGCGTATCTAACAGTCAGAATCGCACGACTATTATCAAACGACAAAAAAAAAGAAAAAAACGGTAAAAAGGGCACAGTGCGCAAGAAAACGATAAAAAAATTCTATACAACAAAATTTCAAAAAATTGAATAAAAAAGATATACGACAAAGAACAACAACTATTGCGTATTAACAATTTTCAATCGACAATGACCATTACGTTGTGTGTATCCATGGTATGGTGGAGGATATGGCCGCCATCTTAATCGCTTCGTGGTAATGAATAAGGCGAGGTCGGAAATTATACTCGCATCAATGAAACGAAGACAGCACAATGAGAGCACAATGATAATTGCCCGCTGTGGAAATTATCCCCATTGACCATTCACGTGCACCTCGATATACGCAGATGCATGATTTCACACGGTTATGCACACGCTTCACTATATCATCTTATGCATATACAAAATATATATACAAAATCACTCGAGCCATTCGTGTAATTATGTTAGTCATCTCTCCCTATTATCAACTGGAGTGCAGGCTATCTCACAGAGTAAAGTGATGCACAGTGAATGGGCCGCGGACTGTCTGTACAAATATACACGTGACATATGCCAGTATATATATATATATATATATACCGCCTATGTATACAAGTAACAGAATATCGGAAATTTTTTTCTCAAATTTTCACGCAAAATTTCGTTATCGTCTTTAACGAGTTGTTTTCGTTAATTATTTTTTACCGTCTACTCTTTAACGTCTCTGGCATTACTACTGGGGATAGACATCGTGCCCGAGTGCACTGGGAAACTATTAACAATGGAATTTACACGTACGCGTACAGGCTGATGCAAAAGTAATTGACGAAAAGTTGATTAAACGATAACTGCACTGTCATCTCAAATCCAGTGGTACAGTTACAATAAACGTCATTTAATTAAATTCATTCGACTACGCAACATGCGAATCAAGTAAATAGTATTTGATTCGAACATCACAAGTAGTCGTTATGCTTAGTTCGCATGTGCATAAGACGAACTATACGTTCTGTTCCTTTAAAATGAAATTCAATAGAAACCACCGCACGCACTAATGGTAAACGCATGTACTGTAAATTGCACTAGAAATTTTTTTCAATATTTTCTTACTTGACTACAGGCCCTATTTCAACGAATTACACACGTGATTTGTCACTCGTTATCGCAAGATGGGGTCGATCCGATAACAAATTTTTTTACCAAAAAATTCTTCGTGTACATCTGCATTCTTCGGGCGGATATACACAAGTGTTTAGGACGGTGAAAAAAACGAAGTATATGATGGCACCTCGTTTCCGGTGTTATTCAAAGGAATTTGGTATCGAACGATTGATATGACGTAAGGTATACGGAAGTGTGTAAATATGCGTACGAAGGCTACTTAAATATTTGTGATGGCATTAAAGTCACTCGTTAAAAAATTATGCTGTCGCCGCCATCTTTTAATGTTTTACTTATGTGAGTTACGTATGTTATTACCTAGTAGCATATGTGTAGAGGCATAGGTAGTCCTACGTATGTAACAGCAATTACGCCAAGAGTGTTATTGGCAGGATCGATTGGTTATCAATACATATTGATACGAAGCCAATACACGGAACGTATCGAAAATATCCTTGGGCATGTTGGACTTTGTTGCAATTATGTAATATTGTTCGTTTTCTATCCTTTAATACGATACGGAATCGAGCTGTAGTTGTTATGAATAGGATTCGATGATAAGAGGGAAAAAAAATTTGATACAAAGTTGAGAACTGATACGAGTCAATTTCCGGGACGCATAATTCTTAAAGAATGATAAGAAAAAAAATGGTATCAGTAGCTGCACGAGTTGCTGTTAATTATTGCAAGATGCGCTTACTTAATGGCAAGAGGGAAACGATAATAAAAAAAATTGTATTACAAGAACAGTGGTGTCATTGATTAAACTACGTCTCGTTCAAATGCATTTACACTGTATTTTCATAAAGATGAAAAGTATTTTTTGTGAGCAAAGATTTTTTGATTTTTTCTTCTTTTTTATTATTTTGTCAAGATCAAGTGAATCTTTTTATTTTTTTAAGATTATCAAGAGTTTGTTATGGTTCTCTTGTTATTTGACTTATTATAATTATAGGTTATATAATGTTCAATGACCCGAACTCAACCGAGTATTCCCGAACGGGACAGAATCGTCGAATTGGGAAAGGAGAAGTATGCGTGGAGCATAAAGATGGTTAAAACGGTTGAATTCCTAGCTGAAGACAAATCCCGTTGGTGAAGGGTAGACACGGGGTGGTGGAAACCACCCTGGAATCGTTGGGTGCAAGGATGGATATCCAGAAGCCAAGATTTAAACTTATAACTTAGGATTAAACGGTCTCCCGCGTGTAACCGGAGAACAATATCCTCCTACTGTACTAGTTCATCCCGCCAAAAAACCAGGACTTCAACCCTTATCCAGGAACCATGAAGAGGAATACCTTATCGGGGTATAGGATAACGCAGCGGGAGTCAATAACGCAGGAAGTTTATGTATAACCGAATGAAAATCTTGTGAATTTTACGAGAGAGCTTGTTACGAAATTTCAAATATGCGCGGGAAATTCAATTGTGTCACAGTATAAATATTTTCATATACTCACTTCGGCTTTATTCGATTTAGTTCGGCCAGCGTCGGATTGTCCGTATGATCTTCACCACTGATCCTCACCACACCCTCTTCGACAGACACACCCACACCGTTCACCACAATATCCTCCAGATCGGAAAAGTCATCGTGCACTTCCGGTTTCTCGGTGTGTACAATCTTCTTCAGAGTCGCGGAATCGTCTGGCTGCGTCACGCCAGATGCGTCGCCACTGGATTGCTCGCGGCTGCCATTAACACGCTGAAGAAACTTCCGTCTGAAGTTATTATAGACGGTATCCTGAGCAGGATCTTCGCCGATCCTCACGCGACCATGACTTGGTACCAAGTGATGACCACTGTATCCTAGATCCATTTGAAGATCAACAACCAGGAGCAACGTAAACAGTATAGCAAAGGCACTCAGGCCTAAGATCAATTTCTCGCGTATGCGAAACATCTTAATAGGGATTTTCATGTTGCTATCTTTTTTTTTAATTTTTCGAAAATTTGAACTTTTAGCAACAGTCTTGTCGATTAGCTTGTTTCTCGATTTATCACCACCCACGCAATCCGTCGATATAGCTGTACCTTGAAAAGGCGAATTAGTACTGTCTGTAGAATTAAAAATATATTTGTCACTTTTCAAAACTGTATCTATATCTTCCTCGCTATCGTATGCGTTCTTCTTCTTCACTGTGGTTATCACTTCACCAGAACTATTAGGATCTACATTAAAAGTGTTATCGAAGTAACTGATGTCAATTGTGTCATTCGATGCACTTCGTTCTTTTCGTGCGCGAAAAGTGTTGACTAAACTTTCAGGACTGTTCTCGCGACTTCCGTTATCCTCCACGTTCTTGGTCTGTGTATACTTCTTCTTGATGGTCTGGACGAGCGTACCGTCACTCCTAGTGAACGCTACCGACGAAACTGACTGCGGGATCTGGTAGCACGATTCCCCGCCACGTCGTCCCGGGGCATTTACTAAATTTGCAAGTTTGCATTTTACCAAGTGCCGACCGGCTGACTCGTCATCGTCACCCTCGTCCTCGTGTTCGCTGTCCTCGTCGTCGTCTGCTTCTCTGTCGTTGTTGTCACTACGACTGTTGCCGTCCTGTAACGTCGAAAAGTCGTTCTGCACGTTCCCGCTAACGTTATCACATGACCCGGGGTTATCGTGAGGTCTTATGAGTGACTGTGAACTTTGCACCGCATGATCCTCAGGCGGTGGCGAAAACTTGAGCTTGCCGATGTTCCTGAGGCGATCGAATATCCAAAGACCCTCCTTCTCGAACTGAGGACTATCTTCGTTCTCGAAATCACCGCTTCCTGCTGAAATCCGATCAGGAATCAATCCCAATCGACCGAACTTCTCCAATCTCCTGCGTAAAATAGCGCGTTCCTGTATCAGACGAGAGTTATCCTCCGAACGTATCAGCTCGTCGACGTCCTCGACGGAGACGCTTTGAGAACTTGGACAAGCTTCCTCCTCCTGGTGAAGACGTTTCCTCACCCTGGGCGAAAGTCCTGCTACGAGGATCGCTGTACTCTTTTCCGAGTCTATGGATTTTTCACTCAAAGTAACGTCAACGACGTCCTTGCCGACGATGACGGCACCAGCAGGTTCTTTGCTGATCTTCTTCAATAGATTGGACTTCTTCAACGAGTTCCTGGTCAGTCCTTGATCCCCTAATGGACGTTTCTTGGAGCGCTTCCGGCGCAGTGGCGCGACTGGTCGTTCCTCGCTTCGCGAACTGCCGAGACTGTCGCTGCTTTTACTGTAAAGAAATTTTTTTCTAAGTAAATGAGGACTCTTTTGAATATTCCTTACCAGTCTCTCGCAGGACTCTGTTATATTTTCCCTGGAAGACTTGACGAGTCTCCTCAGAAACGAATCGTTTCTCGTTAATTTCGCCGAATCAACTGCTCGAGAGCCTTCGGCTTTCTCGCGGCTCCCGGCAGATGGCACTGATGTCGTCGGCACGTGACTCACCGTATCCTCTGAATTCCCTTTGATCCTCTCGACCAACTTTTTTTTCGGCGACTTTACTCGATCGCTCAGACTGAGTTTCACTTTGTTCCTGATCCTGAAAGAGCTTTTTCTCTCGTGTTCCGGCGAAAGGTCAACCGCTGACCTTGATCGAAATGTCAATTCCTCAAACTTAATTGGATCTCTCTTCAGGAAGTGCAGGCTCTTGCTATCTTTGAATATCCGGCGGTCTGAAGGTGCTCTCGCGACGTTTGAACCATTTCCGTGACATTCTTCCTTGTCCAGTATATTCCTCTCCAGCTGATGACGTATCACTTCACCACTGCTGCCAACCTGCTTACACTGTATCAACAGTCCAACGTGGTTTTAGATTACCGTGAATATAGCGATACCTCACGTGGATAATTCACCGCTTGATTTGCACATCAAGGCTATGGACGTCCCGAAGAATAATGTTCGTTACGTGAGTGTCTGCCTTAACGCACGATACCAGATGGAAACTTTGGAATGTATTATTACTAAACGTTTTCGGTATATATCAGTCTTCCTCGAACTTATCTTCGTTCTCCTTATCGTCGAACCGGCGTCAGATTTGGCAACCCGCTTCTGCAAAAATACACAAAAAAATTTGTATTCAACATGGCTATGTTCGCTAAAACTTCAATTATAAATTAACTGAATCGTACGTCAAACACGTATGAGAATTTTTCATGAAAAAATTCGATTTTTCTTGCAGATACATTGTTACTGTTCATGGGTAGAAAGTTTTTCCGGTGTATTAGTATAAAAGTTTGCGAATTTTATTCTTGAATAATTCGCATAAAGTCCAGTCGGGACGCGTATCGTTACACAACAATATTGATATCGTCGTTTTTCACGACGCAATGGCGTCGGACTTAGTTCGTGCGATACACAGTGGGTCAAGGTGTGTCGTCACGGGGGTAGATATCAGGGTAAAATAGACTGACAGTAATGGCGTACTTGGCGCGTCGAAAATGGCCATTAGAGTTATCGCGAAAATACTCACAGAGAAGGAGCTCCATAAAGGTCGTAGAGTTTCTGAAAGTTTCTTGGCGAATGGCTACATGTAAACCGACAAGGTGGTACACGCGAAGCAATTACACTTTGCGTAATTCAATGCATATGCGAATGATAATAATAATAGTCGATAACTGAGTGGAAAAGTCTGACAAACACAGGGTAGCTGAGCGGGACAATGTTGAAGAGTCAAAAAAAACAAAGAAGCGGATATGAATTCGAGCGAGCAGAAGATTGACATCCGATAGCAAATAAAAATTTTTTTCTGTTCTTCAGTATTATCCACGGAAGAGACACTGAGAAAATCGAACAAATTTTCTTATTAAATTTCAGCATCCCTTGTACAAATTTGTTGTAAAATATTTTTAAAAAAATGTTGAATCATCCTTTTTTTCTAATGAAAAGATTACCTAAAAACTTTCGCGCACTTAAATGTTGTGTTTTACGGGCATCCGCGAAATTTTTCGACGAGACTAGCTTACTTCGGGGTCCCATTGAAATTCCACGGGTTCGATCCCTCAATAATACTAAAGATACCAGAAACCCGATAAAGAGTCGCTCGAGAACTTCTCTACGCGAACCATAAAAATGGTGATTCTAACCAGCCCGATTCCACGTGCGGGCCCACCTAGACGACGTTCCACCAACCAGAAGGAGGTTCCTGCAGCCAAGTTTTACAAATACAAGGAATGGCTAGTGGAAATAGAGAGTTAGTAGCCAGAAAGGACTACTTTTCCAAGATAATAAAGATGACTGGTAGCCTATTCCAATAACGACATCGATTCTACATCGGCCATTTTCCAATAGAAAAACTTACCCCCTAAACATATCTAATCAAGAGTCCGACCCACCCCACGCATAAACACACTAAAATAACGACCCCACGAAATTCCGAGCGTTCAAATTTACATAGATAAAAACCCACAAAAATAAACACAATGCCAAATAGATAAAAAGACAGAAAAACCCATCCCCTATATACAACAGTACAATATCCATATACTTTAATCCTAATGCAATCAGTCCACAGAATATTTTACTTCTCCCGCCAAGCAACTGAAGTAAACAACACTTAGAATGACCAAAGTCAATGAAAAATTTTTGTCGACGATCGCAGCGCCGCCCGGCGGATAAAGTCAGAACTAAAGCACAGTCCCCCTAACATACGTTTCCCATACCAACCACTCCGGAGCTTAACGACTTGTTTTTGGTAATGGCGTCAGGTTTCGTGCGGCGGTCCTGGCGGGGCATTAAATTCCACCACGGGAAAACTAATCCGTACGAGCCACGTAGAGGGCTAACCGAACTCGTTAGGAAAAGATGGCTGGTCTATCTCGGGCATGGAGTTATTAGTCCGACGAGGAAGCCGGGACGACGTAGTAGAAGGAAAGAAGACGCACGTATAAAGCCGTCACGCTAGGTCCCCTCATAAGGGCGAGTCCAGGACCTCTTCGGTAAAGGGACAAAAAGGATCTAAGGAAAATCGCAGTAATTGCTAGCCGAGGAAATCTTTCTTTATCCGTCATTACCTAACCGACCTTATCGCAGAATCAAAGAGAAAAAAAATTACCACTGATAGAGTTCCCATCCAAAGAAATTGTTCGAACCGTGGATATCAATCTGACCACCAGATCCATCCAGGTTGTAATCATGACGTAACAACGTCGAAACCCTAAAAGGGTACCTATACCTGTATATATCTGTATTACTTATTCAACCACTATCATCAACAAAATGTATTTTCCTTCGATAACCGGTAACGTCATCCAAATGACCTGACTCCTCTTAGCCGAGTGGACCCACGCCCAGATTGGAGAGGAGCGTACATATTTATAGAGAGCATCTCAGAGAGCCGGAGCAGGAGAGGATGGATCAAGAAGACGACATTCGTGATTTGTACAAATGTATACATACTATGTACCCGTGTACCCCTGTGTGCCTATAACTACCTGAATAAGTTGCGTCATTTGAATAATGCACGGCGAATGGGTATTAAGAAAAATGGCGAAGGAACGAAAAAAAAGTTTTCCTTAACGTATAAGTATATAGGTATGCACATAAAATATATACAGGGTTATTCACGACAAACGCACCACCTGAAGTTAGCCTGTCCATTTGATTTCTATGGTAGAACCACCTTCAGGTGGTCCGTTTGTCGTGAATATACGTATATACATATAACGTATAAAGTGTATATGTATATATATAGAACGTAACACGTGTTAAAAGCAAATTCGAGACTAGACCCTTCTGATCGGTATAAGTACTAAAGGTCAGGTTAGGTTATCTTGGGTCAGGATAACAATACCGTTAAACTAACAGACATCTTGATGTCTTGTAGGACTGTACCTACTTATCTGCCAGGTGTGTATATATATATATTTAGATATAGATTGGCACCATCTGTCTCTTAAGTGTTAAGAAAGAGAATGTGAGAGAGAGAGAGAGAAAGAGTCAAGAAGAGAAAGAGTAAAACGAGTCGTGCAACTAGCATCGAGTCCGCCGCCTTTTACGAAGTCGTAATCCCTTGCTAACTGCCTATTAACTCAAATTATATTACTTAACCGAGGAAGCGGCTCGCCGTCGAGACGCTCAGCGTCGTGCTCTCTGATCCATTTTAATTTTTCATCAAGTCTCAGTCGCGAGTTTCCGCACCCTATACAGAAAATTAACACCGCGACGTTTGCCGGTTTTACATATTCTTTTTTTAAATTGACGAGTATCTTTCGATTAGACGTGTCAGACGTTAACCCCCCACCCCACCCGACTCCCCCATTCACTTATTTTGAAATTTTTCACGAAAAATGACGTCAGATACCTTCGTCCAAAGGTTTCTATATACAGTTTCAATGATACTCGTGACGCGTTCGTAAAAGTGTTACCACCTTTTTTTTCGTCACTAATGAATTTCGCGTCACAAGTATATTTTCGCGCGACACACAAGAGCTGGCTTACATATAAAAAAAAACATACATATTGCGACATACAGAGTTTTATGGACTTTTTTGTCATTATTATTATGACCATTTAATTCCAGGGCTTTTTGATACTTGTTCTTGTTTTCTGTTCTTTTTTCCGTTTTTTTTTTTCTACAGCACGTAAACGCCGCTGAAATGGCTGGAACCACGGGGGATATTACGGACGCGGGTTTAACGCGCAAAGACGTCTCCGTGTTCGTGGCCGCGATAATTAATTACAATTTGCTACTCTCGCGCAAGTGCTTACCTTGCCCAAGGCACTGCGGGTTAAAGACCCAACGTTCCAGTCTCTCGCATTCTTTTTTTACTGCTTTTCCACCTTTTTCTCAATCCCATTGCCGGCGCGTCGTGTTATTATTATCATCGGTCTGGCAGAACATTCTCCCAGACCATATATATATATGAACACATATATACGTGCATTCGATTCGATACAAGGTTCAAGATTGATCTCAAATAAAAAAAATTGGGTATAATCATCGTAAACCGCGCGTTATCTATATGCACCTATAATTTTTCCTAAAGCGTAGAAGATTGACGAAAAAAGAAAATGAAGAAAAAAATTCGCACAGAACCGCATTGTCACATTTCCATAGAATCCATTGAAAATTCGTCGTATGTAACTCGCGTACGTAAATAGTAGAAACGTGCACTTAACCGCATACGTGGTCGGGTGAAAAGGTGGCCGTGTTACATGCGGTAAGCCAGCGTCCCGACGTCGGTACGTACCTATACGGGAGTTAACCCCATGATGACATTCTAACGTCTCTATACGTGTGTGTATATATATATACACGAACCAAGCCACGAAGCACTAGCCGGCTAACGCGTTATCGGAAAAAGTGAAAACGCACGAGTCATTTTCCTGTCACCCTACAAGTTTTTACTGCAGCCGTAAAGTAAATTGCCAGTAAGCTGGCTGCACGGTGTATTTTACAGTAATACCTACAACGCTACCGATAAGGCGATCGCGTATGTCAATAGGAGAAGGAGAGAGAGCAAATTAAGGAAATTGTCGCGAACTCGCGGGAAATATAAATATTTTAAACCCATTTGTGTAATGCAACGTTGTTACATGCGACCGCGCATCTATACGAGTATCCCCATGCACGTCGAGCCCATTAAATCGATTAGTTAGGTCTTCGTTAGACGCGTGATGTATGCACGAAGAAAAATCTGTAATTGTGATTAATTGGGTCAATGCTTAGTATTTCGACAACAACAAGTTCTAGTAGAAATAACAAGAATTCTAGTAAGATTTATGTAGTGCATTAGTGAGACTCGCAATCGCAATGATAAATCTTGACAGAATGATTTGTCATTGTTGTACGAAAATAGGTGTATAAACGAAGGGTTAAAAACGGTCCAATAAACGTATTGGAGGTTTTATTAAAAAAAAAAAAAAAAACGCGACAGTAAAACGAACGCGTTTAACGTAGTAAAAAAGAAAATAGCGATTTTACAATCTGAAAAATCGTCCGTAAGTCGAATTTATTTGTTTTCATTTTTCTCGGCCTTTTACGCGCAGCAGACGTATTTACCGGGTCTTGTTTTACGTTTGACACTCTTCCGGCGCTAAATCGACCTCTCGGTTTCGTCAACGTGTATTATTTCGGGACGACCACTCGGAACTTCTGCCAAGAATCCTTGGGGTGGTGGCCGTGTTACCGTGCCGTGGAAACGGGCACGTACACGAGGCACGTTGAACTTGAGTGCTCCTGTAGAACTTCGAGGAGAAAAGGAAGTCGCGAAGTTTCCGATAAGTGAATGATAGAGGGATTGCTCTTGTTAACCTCTTACTGTTTCTCCTTTATACATTGTTGTTACTTCGCTCACCAGTGGAGACACTCCCATCTGTCGTTGTCGTCGTGTACCAAGAAGCAGCATGTTAAAATTCAAGGCGAATGAACGATTCAAAATAAATTTATCGTTTGAGAGTATCGATCATTCTTCCAAAGTTCTCCCAAAAAATTAGGTAATCTAACCCAACGATGTAAAAGGAAATTCGCTGCAACGAAAAATTTAACAAGGACAAAAACAATGACGTCGATTCATCGTATACAAAAAAAAAATCAAACCGCGTACATCGATATTCCAAAAAATAAATCTCAAGCGAGTCCCAAGAAAAGACGCGAAAGAGAATCCCGACTGAATAACAAACGAAAAAAAATTATCAGTCTCTGGCAACGAAGCGGACCCTTTCATTTTCAAGAAGGCGTCCAGACGCGTCGCGTGTAAAGGATCCAGACGCGCCCAAAGGCACGCACGTTGCCGCATCCACGTATCTGCACGAGACGTATAGGTATCCACAGATAATACCAAAACAATATCAAAGGCGTTTAGACGAACCGCATCACAAGATAAACATATACCATTATGGCTTCTGTTCCCAGATTCTAACCTTCGCCAGACATTAAAGGCTCAAAACCAACTGCTTCACAATTCCAGCTACACAAATGGCTACCCTTTCATGGTATACCCCATATATCCATATACAGGCCAGGTTTACGATCTTCCACAAAGTACAAAGGGACACGTGTGTCACGCATGTACAGTGTTTATAGTTACCCACGTGTCCCACGTCCACATACCATAGGCATAGTCGGTCTACGAGTTTAATACATTTTTTTGACAGTTCGCAAACATTGCAATCCTTAGCAAATCACACGTGACATTCCATAAGATCACGCAAATATACGCTGCCAAGGTAGACAAATAAAATATATTTCAGTGCAAAACCATGCAGACTTTGTAACAAAAATTTTATGCAGAGCCACGTGCGGTTTCCAAAGGATTGCATTGTTTGCGAACTGTCAAAAAAAAAACACATTGAACTCGTGGACAGGCTACACGCCGCCCTACGAAATTAGCACAACGATTGTTGTGACAGACAGGCAGACAGACACAAACAGACAGTGACAATGTTAAATCGCTCGCTCCTGTAAAAATATCCAAACGTACGCAAATAATTATTAATAAATGACACGACTTAAAAAATTACCAAAAAAACATTAGCCCACATTATCCCTTGTAAACAAACTTAACATCGGATGGCATAAATATGTCATAAGTGTATTTACAGTTGGCAATGATACGTACATGTACTTCGTCCGCGTGTACAGTGATACCAACTGTTGTCGCCTCGCCCCTCCACCCTACCCCCACCCACCCCCTCATAACCCCTCGCCGTAATGTACAAATGGGATCCGATATCACGAGAAACGAGAAAGTATCGCAATCTGTCACTCTTAAGTTTCTATCGCAGCGACGACACGCCTTGGTACATATTCCTACCGTTATGAGGGACGCGTCGCGACGCCGTTAACGTTTCCTACTAATTGGCCGTTACTTCCAAATTACGCGGTCCACTCGGCAAACGACTTGCCGCAGGGATTAGGTATCTGTAAAAATTCGTTTCGGGTGCCCTAAAACGTCAGCCATGTTTCCTGCGTAGGGAGCAGCCTTTATGATTTCTATTAAGTCGCGATCCACTTGATATACCGTATCGATAATAAGAATGATTCAGAAACAATGAAAATTATGCAAACAATTTGAATTTTTGTTGACAGTGTGATTAGGCGATTTTCATGTTATTAAAAAAAAAGGTATAAAAACTATGCGGTTCTATGGGAATTTTTGGTTACTTAGTTTCTGTTCGATATTTTAAGCGACGTTATGCTCGGCTTATGCTTCTACTTATCAACCTGACCCAGACGCGCCTTCACTTCCTGTATTGACATTGTCAGGGCGACCAAATTGAAAAGGATTATCGATTGGGAATCGAGCCTGGGAATATTTCAGGATAACACACGCCTCGTCAGAGCTGAGTAATGCTTAGACGTCGATTGCAAAAATAAATTCACGTGTATTATTATGCGAAAAAAAAATATAGACCGGTTATAAAAGTATACAGAAATATTTCAGCAGCTCCGTAAATGTTATCCAGTGTGGCTTGTTTCTATTGTGACGAATAAAATCGACAGCTGTAACTTTCGGTGATGGGTAAAAACTGTTAGCAATTGAAGTGTCTGCACAGGGTAATATGTTCAAGCGTTAACGAGCCATTGATTTTTTTTACTCGGGAGACCAGGTATAATAAGAGTCCGTTAAGAGCGTTGAGTTTGAAAAGTGGCGGGAACGAAAACAGGATTCAAACTGTGTCTGGAAAGAAAGAGTCTCGTGATTTCGCTTTCGACGCAAGAACCAGATCGAACGACAGAAATGGAGGAGCGACCGGTCGCTAACGTTGAGCACGGTATGCCTGACCGAACCTTAGGCAGGTTTGTTCGCGCGCATAGAAACGGGCGTTTATTAATCCCAGGTTAAAAGGAGTAACGAGCGAAAGGCATGTGTTACGTGGTGAGTCGTGATAGCGGGAACTGATAGTCTTGGCGAGTGGCTCGACCTATGAATGGAAATCTGTCGAGAATTGAAATTCTCGAGGATGAATATATTATGAATATTTAACTCTAGAATGCCCATTATATTTTTTGTATAACTTGATACCTCCTCTCGAGGGTCTGATAGACCCTGCACTATTTTTGGCTGCCATTTTGGTTGCAGTCATCGTATCTTTTTTTTTTTTTTATCGATACGCCAGAGTTTGACAAATAAGAAAGGGTATGCCAATATTAATTTTCATAAATGCTTTTCAAGCTATCAGCCGTAGAAAACGGGATACTTCAAGAAAACGTGAAAAATGCAGAATCGCGCAGGGTCTACGTCCTTGGACCCTGATAGGCATTCTACGGTCAAGCAGAAGGAAGACTATAAAAAAAACGAGGAAAAAAATCTTATTTACTTATTCATTAATCAAAACAAAGTTGCGTCCAATGAAAATCTTCCTGTCTAAGAGAACGCCTGGATTCTTTGACGTTTGTCTCGCGTAAGACGCGTCCCGAAGAGAGATACCGGAATTCGTTCGTCCCGACGCCTCTGTACCAGCGTACCCCACTCCTAACGGCAATGAAGATTATTCAGAGAGAGAGAGAAAGAGAGGGGGTTAGAGAAAGAGAAAAATTTGCTCTTTCGTGCGGAATGCGCAAGAGATAACAGAGTCGCGATGAGACTGGAGATTCTTTGAGAAATAAAAATGGCGAGAGAGGCGTAATCCTTTGGGATAGTCCGCATCGAGTCGACGGAGTACATCTGAGAAGATGGAGACACTGAAGAGATGGGAGATGGAAGAAGGAAGAATTAAACGAAAAATCAAGGTAACGGCAAGTGCAAAAATTCATCTGGATTAAACCACAGCGAAACGCACCTGTACCAGGATGCTGTAAAGATTTCCTGTTTGAAAGCACACGAGCGTTGAGCTTGTGGGAAAAGCGCATTAAAAAAGAAAAATAACAGATGAAGGACGAGACCCTCGCGACAAAAGCTACGAAAATTACTCAGTCAAAATATCTGCAGATATTCAGATAAGGCAGATATCCACCCTTCCGCCTTTTCTCATCCGAAGGAAGAGCGAAAGCGAAAAAGAGAGAGAAAGGAGAGCAAGAGGAATAGCTACGAAATTCTCAACCTTCGTATATTTAGGAGTCCCGTGAGAACCGAGTTTGTTACACGGTGCGTGGTAGCGTAATAAATTCACGAGAAACTCGCAGATTTTAAGGAGGCCGAAATTTTCATTCGTATTGATATCTGGCCAAGGATAAAAATGAGCAATTACGTTATAATTTGAAAGAACCCCCCCCCCCCCTTCCCCCCAACGAATTTGACGTTCCTATAATGAAAATATACTTTTTTAATATATTCAAGCCAACGGAAGAGTCTTGCATTTTTTTAAATATACGAATCATCCTACGTACTATGCCATTCGTTCCCGTGCCAGATGCGTCTCTGCACAGTTGCAATTTGCCAGTCACTGGGGGGTCGTGCGAAAGGCTGGCGAAAAGTCATTGAGAAAATTCACAGCTTGGCATTTGCGCTAATGGCAACGACGACGACAACTACTTTCTACGCTGGTCGAGCGTCGAGTTTAAATACTGTTAATCCGGCAGGCCTACCAAGTGCGTGCTCTGAAAAAGGTGCTTGGAGTACGTACCACCCGGAGCAAGGATAAATTATGGGTTACAATATGCCGAGACACGCGCTTCCGCGGATTACGCAACAATGGTAGAATCCAAGCTGGGAACAGACTGTAGCGTCTATTTAAATCGGCTGGAAAACGTTTCTACCATATGTGAATAGTAAATCTAATTTGAGACTGCCCTTAAGAATTCAAGGCGAGGAGGTATCCATCCCTGTGGAATGAGCAGCCATCTTGCATCGTCACGCGAGACTTTCTTAGGAGTGTAAAGGAAGAAGGAAAAAAAAAACAAATCTTTTACATTGAGAGAAGGTCCAATCCTTGGAAAATTTTTTGTTTCCTATACCTGCCGTGAGTGCGAGAAAGACGATCTTATGGGTACTCGCGCGAGTGAAACAAGGACAGAGACACTTGTGACCGAAATCAAAGGTAAAAAAGAGCCCTTCTCTCAAATTGTCCGTATAACTGCCGTTGCGATTTTTAATGGCTATAACTTTTGAACGGTCCAATATATCGAGATCATCCATCAGTATATTTTTATTAGATTTTTTTTCTGAATCAATGAAAAGTATTAATTAGAGACTTTGGAATATAAGAAATGTCAAAGTGAAGCGATTTAGCTGAACTTGAGCTACGCTTATGCCAAACTTTTCCTGAACTCGTTGACATACTCAATCTAAATGTCATATAGACTCTTCCGATACTTTAATCCAGATCTCACGTAGACCATATATTCTTAATCGGAATATCGTCGCGTGGCGACTGTCAAATCCGTCTGGTTTGTCGAAATTAAATAACTCTGTATAATGTACAACGCGTTCCAGGAATCAGTCGATATCTTAATTAAGCCAATTGAGAACCTCTGACACTTGGCTAACAGAGACAGTAATACGTCGCAACACTGAATTGCTTAACAGCCGACGATCCAAGTCTCGACGATACAAAGGATTTCGTTAACGAGCATGATAATTAGGTATCTTAATGTAGGTAAAGGATCCTTAAGCAAGTCCGTTTCCATGAAGCAGGTAAACACTCTTTAGATGCCAGAAGGTAAGTATTGCCTTGTTACCAAAAGGTCCAAACAAGCCTGATATACGATCCTTATGAATTCGTTAAAATCAAATTGCACAGAATAATAATGGAAAATCGTACAAAATTGCCAGAAATCATAGCCAAGACTTTAAAGGCGCAAAAGCCTCAGGTCCAGCAGGTCATGTGACACCAAACGACAACAACAACAACAACAACAAAATGTCAACTCTTCGTCGCAAGTCGTTATTCGGTCATGATAAATGTGTCGAAAGGCCGCATCGACGCCGCGATATTGCGTAAATAGAATATGCCGGGCCCGCAATCCCGCATATTGTAAAAACGAGTAAATTTTAAGCTGCCATCGCGAAATACATCAGTCTCCTCCCTCGGTGTAATTCCAAATAACGGTTTCTATTTGCCACGTCAATTAGCGAGCAAGGCCTGTTTACTTTCCAATTTCGCGCGAGTAACGCGACACAATGGTATAATCATAGAGTTTCCTATCTAGGTATGCTGATACGTGCTTTCTGTTCTATGACGAAATTTCAAAATTTTTCCTTATTGTATAATTGTATAAATAAAAAACAATTATTCCACGTCCTACGCAAGTACGATATAATTAATGTATTAATAGCGAAAAATTAATTACAATGTTTCAATTTCATTAACCGTCATTCTCACTCCACTCTTTCTAATGTCACTTTCAATTATTTCTACTTACTCCTCGGAGCTTGCCGTATGGAGCAGCGGCTCCATGGCTGAATCCGTGCCTCCCGGGGTCAGCGTATTTTACATGGTGTTAATAGCGCGTTAAGACTGGCGTTAATTTGTAATTAATAAATCACACACGATTAGTAGCACGTGCACGTCATCGCTGGTAGATACCGTGGCTTTGCTTCAGGATCTGTAAGCAAAAAAATAATGAAAGGATTAATTAAAAATAATTTTCAAAAAAATCCTCGACTGCCATATCAAAGACGAAAATTTTAATCTCCCTTTTAAGCAGCCATTGAATAATTCAATAATACATTGTAGTATATATGCCATTTGATCAATTCCAAGGTCCACGATTTCCGGAGATGAATTAATAGCAAGGGCGGTGGTCCCAGTTTCCGGTGAAACGTACACGAAACCGGAAGTGACTTAATGACTCTTAAACAGGTATTGGTCGTCGTATACAGTTGCTTCCTTTACGCAACAACGTAATTAGATATATTTCTTTAATCCACCCTAATCTTCCCCCCGTTATAACAGTATTTACTATACTAATCCTCAAATCCCTATTTTATTTTTCAACAATGACGACTACGTATTATCATCATGTACGCGCTATCATATCTGTCTCGCTACTCACAAGCACGTATTTTCATGAGGTATAATTTCGCCGATACAGCCTTAAGCACATACCCACACACAGCTAATACGGGGTGTATAGAAAATCAGGCGGATGACAAACGAGATCGTGATGACAGTGATTATCGTCTACGTGCGATACAGTAAAATGGGAATGAGGGGAGGATGTTAAAAAAAAGTCAAGTATTAGGGGGGAAAAAAAGGAAGAAAGAAGGAAATCAAGTCCAGCAAGGATATGGTCGATATATTCAAGGTCTACAAGAAAAAACGTACGTTCGTATAATCCACAGTAATTCGATGCAAATAATACTCTGACTAATTGAACGTCAAATTGCGTCCACTAGGGTGAATATAAATTTAATTCTACGGTCAAAGATAACAGTTCCCGTTTCGTCCTTGATAAGCGATAAAACTTTTTTTTCGATCTCTCATCTCCACACGTCACTTCGTCTATGCCTAACGATACGCGTGCTTTTGAATATTATCATATCGGTGGAATACATGAAATCGACTCAGCAGGGGCAACGTTAAAGTGCACGTGAAAAATTCTATGTTGTCAATACTTGGGGCAATACTGCTGAGGGTGTGGAAAGCAGAAAAGTTGAAATTTATCGACAGCAAGGTTGACAAGTATTTCTGCGTCTTGAGAAACTTGAGGATTTATGGGATCTACCTGAAAAATATGATACTTCTTCGGGGAATGACTGTGGCGTTGAGAGAATTTTATGGGAAACAATGAAAATTAACACGTTGCGACCGAAATGCCACGTGAGACGCCACGAATTAAATATTTTACCAATTTTCAGTCAACCATTGCATTTTTACAGAAAATACAAAATTCAGGACACAATTTTTCCTTTTACGAACGGACTTGAGATAAATGATTTTAAAAAACCCTTTTCTATCGTTTATCCTAATTTTTATGTATTTAAACAAAAAACGTTCACTTTAACTGACGCGTTAAATGCAGAAAAGTGTCGCAAGGAGAAGTAGCGATTATTTTCCACGATAAGAGCTAACGAGCTGTTTGTCGAAGAAGTGATACGATGCAGGCGCTGCTTTCCTTTGTTTCGTAAAATATAAACAGCACGGATGATTCAAATGGTTTTTACAATAATTTGTCAAGCTACGACGACTTTTGGTACGTATACAATTACTGGTCCGACGTCCTTGGCGGTTACGACCATTAGCCGTTGACAGACAAAACATCGAGAGATAATTGACATCCCAAATAATGCATTGCATAATAATAAACAAGCTGATAAAAGTCCGAATGATTATTCCATTGAATTTTTCACGAAAGGCTAAAGCTCCAAATAAATTTCACTCTTCGTTACCGTCAGGAAATAAATCTCAACCATTTAATACCAAGATAGACCAAGCCTTCCGAAGAGAATTGGATAACTTTTAAGGTTAACCGACAGATAGGATAAAACTTTTCCCCTTCGATTGATAACAATTTTGTCAGACGGTAGCCTATCGAAAATACCACAGATAATAAACGCGCCAGACAATTAATAACGGATAACACGAGTGATTAGTTATCAACGTGTAAAATAAATTTCCACAAATCCGTCATTTGCAAAATGTCTTACAGCGCGAGTCTCTTCAAAGCCGATCGCGTAAATAGGAACAACGAGTGCAGATTGTGTACAACCTCTCGTCACGCGCGTCTTATCTGCCAAAAGGTGCGATAACAAAGTGCAATCCATAATTGAAAAGATATTCGTGTGATAAGAAGCCAGTCAAGACTTAAATATACAGTAGGCGCTAAGTGAGTCAGTGGCAAGTCTATACGTTACACACAAACAACGTGAGTCGGAAATAACTGGCGCGACTGAGAGAGAGAGAGAGAGAGAGAGAGAGAGAGAGAAAGAATTAAATTTCGAGAGAGGAAAAAAGACAGAATAAAAGGAAGACGCCCATTTCGTATCTAATCTTTCCAAGTTCCAACGGTTTTCCGTGGGAAACGTTCGAATTTCACGAAGTCCGATAATGGACTCGATAGAGAACTACGGATTGGTGCTTGACCTCTTGCTTCAAGTAGAAATTCGCTTAAACGAGCGTAAACGCTGCAAGTATAAGAGTGCCATTACTGCTCGGTGGCTTTTTCCCGTTAAATAATTCTCAACAATCAGATATTTCTCTTCCGCGAGTTCTGCCTCCTCCTACGACACTGCAGATAAACTATCGCACGTCCAATGAAACTGTCGGATCAACAAGAAGACTGACGAAGTCAAAATAATTCGAGTTACTTAGTGCGCCCTGATCGCCGCCAGATAGCGCCGACGACAAACAAGATAATCGGTAACTACGCGAATCATACGAATTCATATTAATTGCACGAAACAACGAAAGACAATGGCTCTCTGAAAAGAATCTCAATACTTGACGAAATATAATTTTAAACATTATACAACGTCAAAAAAAAAGGGAAAATCACTTTCCTCCCTCGCGTGAGTATGTATAACTACGTGAGCAATTAGTCAAACTGCTTACTCCGTTATCTCTCTCAAGCACAGTTAATTAACGAACTAATAACACGTCCACGTACGCTCGACGATCGTAAGAAAAATGCACGGGAGAACCTTGACGACTGTTACGGCCTGAAGGCCTGTACACATGTCGGCAGCGACAACGTCAATGACTACGACCGTGCAGCTCAAGCTGAAAATTAGCGTTGCCTATAAGTAGCAAGTTATCCACACGACTATATACATATATACACGCCACTTCAAGACCGAACGAAGCATTAAGCCTAGGTGGAGTCTAGCACAGTTGATGGAAGAACCGATAAAAGTCAATGGTGAAAAGCCCTTCTATTTTCTGTGTAAAGACGTATACATATGTACAGTCATTTAAGTAAAGTTAAAACGTACTCCAAGAATCCACTTACTGTATTAAAGCAGGTATAATCTGTTTAGCCAAACCATACTGTGCACCCGGTGAAAAGTGACGCCTAATCTAAGATCAACCCTGTTTATCTTTACTGTTAAGAATTAGCCACCTATAATGGAGCTGCCGAGGCGATTTCGCGTGACACATGAGACGCCATGTGAAACCACCCTTAACGTCAAAGCCTCAAAGATGGCCAGGAGTTCTGGTCGGCGGCCAAGAGTTAAATTCGATCGGCCATTCTTCGACGTGCACTTTTGTATTTATTCACAGAGACTAGAATCATTGAGGAACATGCAAAGTTTCATGCTTGATAAACCTACAGGTATATTAGATACTTGGATGTTTTGTCTTAAAAAAAATATAAACATTTTTCTCATTTATTTCTTTGGTGAACAACCATGTCTTCACGTATACAGTTACAGTATGACTGTTTCTCTCAAATGTTGCTTTCAAAGTTTTTCCTGTTTTTACGCTAAATTTTAAGACCTATATATATTTAATATCTCTCTCTATCTTCCTCTTTCTATTTCTGCGCTATCCACTAATGCTCCGAGAGAGAGAGAGAGAGAGTGCAACTTTTACCTTAACTTTTCCAGTCCGCAGCCAACCTCCGGCGTATAAGGGATGAAGTACGGAATTCCCAAAGCGATTCTCACGAGCTATGGGAATATTTACTCCGAAGTTGAATGATCTAACGGTTTGCGAGGATATCTTCCTCGCTCTCACATATGTATTGAAGTTATGTATGATTTCTATGTGACTATAAGTATGTATATACTCGGGGCTCTATGTAGAAGCGAAATTAGATTTTCACCGGGGTGCCGCTTCACTATTTTCGCGGTTGATCTATTTTCGAGACACTCAAACTTTGCCGCCTTCCACTGTACGGTTTGAGTCACTTTGTTTAGACAGTTAAAAAATTTCTTTTTTTTTCCAGTAACACATAATGAATTCGTATGGTTTATAAGAAAATAAAAAAATGGTTAAACCAATATTATGATCTTCACGTAAGATTTCTCAGCAGTTTGCATTTTTCTACGACGTTTACACGACCTCACTCAGTGAAAACGAAAGTAACGGATATAGAAAGAAAAAGCGTTTCGGCTATGGTAAAAGCTATTTTTATGGAACTATTAATTCTTATAGCTAATTCCATTTCTAATGGTCTCCTACAGCGACTGGAAAAGACGTATCTATAAACTGCTGACGTTTTACCTACCGCGACAAGTCGCCCAAGAAGCTCTGACTATTGACTTTCACGAAATACTACCAGTTTCCCGTACTTTGTACTATCATTAATCTCGCGATTATGTAATATCTCTAACGGATGCCACCAAATAATGCCGTCGCCCATGACAGGTAATAAATGCGGAATGATGTTGAAAAACTTGGAAAAATGTCGAAAGCATTGCCATGAAAGAACAAAGTCAACATTCATATTCACAGTAGTCATTCGAATATAACAGCAATGTTGAGTAACAGCGAAACATACAAATTTCAATGACAATCAATAATTACACAAATGAATACAAACCTAGTCGCGTAATACTCGAAGAGCTTGTTGTAGGAAACAACTTTATTTTACACAAAAATAATAACGAGATCCTTCGATATTAACGGACGTTTCAAATTTAATTGACGCCGACCCACTTGGCGTCACGCGAACCCAGTACACTTCTCGCGCGACGCGTCAAAACACAGTGCACTGTCGCGTAACGAAAACGCAATAATAAAATCGAGACAAGTAAAGCCACGTGGTCCGTAGCTTTTTAACCGAAAGCGTTACGAAACAATCCGAACTGCTTGAGAGCTCGCTGCTCACTGACTACGGGGTGAACTTGCTGTCACATTACCCCTACTCTAGTAGTCATGCTTGGTTACCCCCACCGCTCCGGTACGCACCAATCATCCTCTTCTCCCTTGCATCTTCTATTAACACGCGTATCCTATGTGCCTTCCGTTTCATTCTTTTTTTTTCAAACGTATAATACTACTATATATCACGATCATCGACTATCCTCGAATAATAAATAAAGGACAAAAATCCTTATCGGTCTCACGAGGGTCTTACGGTCTTATGATAATCGCGATAACAGCACTTGCGTAATGGAGCGCATTATGAATAGAATAATTAAAAAAGTTCTAGGAGACTTGGATTATTGGTGTAAGATTATTGAGGGACGTATAAAAATCTTGAATTTATCTTAATCACCGTGGAATGTTTTTCATTCGGCGTTTTATATTTTAATAATTTATATCGTGAGTGACATAGATATGGGGAACGATTTCACTTACGATTTTCTACGACCTATCATAGTAACTTTTGACCAGCTAACCAGCAGACTGAATCCAACTGTACTAATGTCATTCAGTTTCTCATGAGTGATCCTCGTGCACGATTTTTCAAGGTTTTACATGCACGCAGTAACTGCGGGTCAAAGTTCGTCTGTAAGACACTGGTATTAGTGAATAGCTAGCGCGAGACAGAAAATGGCGACGGGAAAGCGCAGGTGGCTGCCAGATTTTTATGGCGAACCTCGCCGAGAAAATAGTTGAGAACGGCCGAATTTTCGAGCGATTCCAGAAAAATTTTCATGTTTGTCCAAACTCGACTGCATACTAAACAGCGCAAAAGTATGGCGGCTCTGCAATTCTTTCCCTTTCACGTTTCCCAGCGAGCGTAGCGCATCGCGTTATCGCATTAGTAAGCACACGGCCCACAACCTCCTTTCTCGCGTGGAATAACGAAAAAATCTCCTATTTACTCATTGAATATGAAAAAGAGAAAGAAAAAATAAGATAGAAACGACCATATTTGTCCAATTCTCTCGTTTCCCATCAACCGTATCAAATTAATCAGCGGTTGTTTTTTTTTCCCTCCATTCAAATAACCCGCGCTTGCACGTTTCCGTCTTGGGACCCTGTGTATGATCCTCTATATGCATGAGCAAAAATTACTTTTCTCTCGCGCGCCGTAGCGGAACATAACCTACGTAGATAGCGATGTGCGTGTCAATGCGAAATGGTGCATAGAAACGATATACCAGTTTACAGGAGTAGTTTATAGCGTACGACGGCGTCTCTCCATTTTTTGATGACACGTCTCTAAAGTTTAAGCCAATGCGCAGATATGACTTTCAACTTTTCATCTACACAGTGAGCGACGGTTCGTATGAGGGCACGCCATGACGGTATACGAGCAATTTAAATTTAATGCTACTCGTCGAGCCCTCAATGCGTTTCGTGGCGATTCTTATCGCGAGATTGCGACTTGAAGGGAGCAACGACAGCTCTCCATGTTTTTTTCTTCTTCGCGCCCACCTCCTTTTCTTAGCAACGATGAAAAGACGCCCAGCGCCGTCGACGCAGCTTGCGAATCCGTACTGAAGAAGATAGCCACGAGACAAAAGGAAGAGCCAACCAGTCGCTCCGGAAAAATCCTTAAAGGTGGTCGCCGTAAAAGCCTTGTCCTATAAATACATTTTTCGCTGTTCCTTTATTTTTTTCTCTCACTCTACCTTAAGCCGCGTCCACAGTCTGTCGCTGCACGTATCGCTGGCGACACCTCGTAAAAGCAACAGCTCGTCATCAATCGGTTGGAAAATTGTATGACAGTTTTCTAAAATGAGGTTATGAAAAGGAAACATTCTTGTACGATTTTTGTTTTAAAGATAGTGGAAATGATACACAGTATCGTCGACACTGGACCACGTGACGTAACCTCATATAATTATTTCAACCCGTCCCTTCAATTAATTTTTTTCGATTAAACTTCTTTTTTTAAGTGAACGTCGTTGCACACCTTGTTCCCCACTCTGTATAATCCCGTATCCACGTATAATCGTTTGTGTTTGTTAAATAAATGCGTCTCCCCAAAATGCAACAGTCTTATTACACTCAATATTATTATTATTATTAATTAATATTTATAGCAATATTATTAATATTTATAGTAATATTATTAATTAATATAATTAATTAATACTTATAGTAATATTATTAATTAATAAATCAAATTAACAGCATGGAATCCCCGGCGGTTCTAATTCCACTTGGTACACCATCTGTCACAATAAAATTATAACCATATGGATTACGCGTATCGATAATATTAATCCAAGAAAGAAATCAAAGAAATAATACAGATGTAACGTTATCGCATAATCAGCATTTGTCCACGCAATAAAGTTCGTTTCGCTTACAGCCATTTAGTAAATACAAAAGACGGGAATCGTCGTAATTGCAAATGTGGTTTGGAGGTTACGACAGCAGCGTCTGAAAGTCAGTGAAAACTTTCAGAAATTTCACATCTGTGTAAACTCAAGTAAACAATATCAGAATGATTTAATGTATTTTTCCTCGTGGAATATATTGTTTCTAGATTTCGCAGCAATTTTCAAAGCAATGAGACAGTTCATTCTCCGCATTCTTTGTACGCGAAGAGACAGGACGTCACTGTGACGCAAAATTATGCAAATTCGCAACGATAAGAATCGTGCGAATTCAATTTGTTAACTCAATCCACACTTGTGTATACGTGTATAAGTACATTATACAATGTATTTATAAATACGAAACGTGAACGATAAAAAGAGTATGTATTCTTAAATCGACAGCCACGTTATATGACGACTTTTATTTTCTTCCGATTCGAGTAAAATCACAAACGATTTGCACAACGCTGAATATTTTATTGGCGATTATAGATATAAAAAAAAGAAAATTAAGAAAATCTACAAAAACCCTGTCAGGATGTTTTGTGTGCTAACTTCGCTGTTATTAATCGTCTAAGCACGGGCCATTTTCTACTTCATGCACCTTTCCCGCCATTCATGGATATGCCGCGGCTGCTTATTAAAATATTGAATAAAAAAGAGAAGAAAGCAGCGACTTATCTAATTGTGCCAACGATGTTAATCTAGAAGGTAAAATGTCTTGCATGGAGGAAAACGTTTGTAATACATATATAAATGACATTTTATCGTCAATAAACAACGCGATAGGATTTCACAAGGCTGTTTTCACGATTACAAGTCTCGGTTCTATGCAGATACGTAAGCTTTCGTGTTCTAGCTATTTTATTTATTGAATTTCTCAAGGCCAACCGATACGACATTCTCACCTTCTGATAAGAATTGTCTAAACGTGCAATTGAATTATTACCCTGCCAGAAAAATTGCGCACTTCAGCGATGAGTTTTGCAAGGTTATGGAAAAAAACGAGGCATAATAATAACAATACGAATTGGAAAAAAACTTATCAAGATGCGATCACGTTATATGTTGTTTTTATAAAGAGATCGCGACCGTGCGACAATATCGGTTAGTGCTGATTGGGGAGTTACAATTAATCGATAAGAATTCGTAATTACTGCAAATTAAAAAAAAATAAGCAATTTTTTCAATTGGCACGCTTGACGGATTCCAGATGTTTGGACAGTTGTTTAAATAATAATGATAAAAAATTCATCACGTTATCATAATGACTTTGGTTGAATCTTGTCGGAGAAAATGATCTGGAAAATATTGCACAATATTATAAATGGACTGTTTTTGGACGTGTTAATTAAACACATATATTAATGGAAAGATGGTCGATGGAATTTTTTTTTAATTTCCTGTCTCAGTTAACCTTGCGATTTGGAAGTTTGAAAATCGAACTCCTACGTCGAGCTTAATATAAATGAATAATTAAAATTTGTTCTTCTTGTTATTTTTGTCTGGTTATATACATTTTGTATTTTTCGCCCTTCTCTATTCAAGAGCAATTGATCCGCTTGGAATATATGAAGACGTCTATTATTCGCGGGCTAATTAGCCGTGTAAACTGCACTGCATTTAGCTGACAATTAGCCGCCGGCAATGACGTAATTTATCGTCACAATAGGCAGACGTCAAATTGAAACGGGATTTGATTCTCCTGAAATTTCGGAATTGGATACTATTTCTGACGATACATTGATTATTCGATACATCAATGGGATTGTTAGAGAGAAATGCTTTAAATATTCGGTACATTGAGGATATTTACTAATTACGAATGCAATTAAAGCAGCGAGATAATAAGGCCCCACCATAAATAAAGTCGCAGTGAATCACCGGCGTAAAAATTAGTACTTTTCTTATCACGGGCATGGAAGTTGCTTTCGATAAGCCAGCTAATTTTTCTTGTACGGTTTTTCAAGTTCTCTCTCCGATGAATTTACCGTCTGTTGGTAAAACGATTGATCTTTATATTACGTAAAAGGTCAGGAGTAACACTATAGGTGGAGCTTGTATCAATTATTGCTTTAGTAACTTATTTTGTTCTTGTAGTGGTATTCAATGTCAATTAGTGATGACTTTGTTTTTGACACCTAAAAGCAGGCAATTTTTGAGGATAATTGTTTCGTTCTTTTGAATTTCATTGCGTGGGACAAGTAATAATAGTAACTTTTCTTGTTGTGTTGGTTACCATGTTTTGGGAATACAGTACAGTAACAAATTATTGATCGGGATATGAAAAAAAGAATGCACTATTTTACAGTGAATTGTGCTGAAGAACTTTTTATGATTTGTAATATAAAATGATTGTCATTGTTGTGTTTCCAATGAATTGTATGAAATTAAAGGTTGATCTGATAAAGAGACCACAATAAAAGTGTGGATTATGTAAATTGCTTTTTGCTGCATAAAAGAGCTGTGTGTAAACAAAGCAATTGTTAAAGGATTCTAAAAGTAAAAACGTAATGGGGTCTGAACAAAGTTCTCAAGGAGCTGGAGCACAAGGTGCCGAGGGAGGCAGAGCTAGAACTGCACATCTACGAAGAGGGAAGAGTGTTCCTAATCGTGAGAGACTTCCTGATGATACACCACCAAGATGTACCAGTCCAGGACCAAGCATTTGTTCAGATTCGGATCTCCCTTATATATCGTATACTGTTAATAGACCAATTGGAGATTCCCCAAAAATGACTAATAAGCAGTCTCAGCTTCATCGAGGGAAAAGTTTAGGTGCTCAGGAGATATCTAGACGAAAGTCTAGTCTGGGAGCTATAGGACACAGGAAGCCTTTATCAGATAAGGCACATAGTATTGTCGTGGTAAAGCCTGCGATCTCTGATCCAACAGCTGATAAGGATCCGGATCTTGTGAAATTACAGAGCATTCCAATGTTCCTTCCAATAATGCGTGGAACACTGAACCTTCCTCCTGGAATTCGAGATCCTGAAGTCTTGGAAAGACTTGATCCTATTGGACTATTCAATCTTTGTGCAAGGTATCAACATCATTTAAATACTAATGCACAGATGATTGCAGGTGAACAATCAGCTTTATGTACAAATATTGATGCAGAAATTATTAAGGTTCTCAACATAGCAGTGGAAAGGCAGAAAAGATTTACTAAATTTGCAGAACAACTTAATAAAGTCCATGAATTGAGCAGACAGTTGACAAAGTGTCATGTGCAACTCAATCAGACTTTAGAGAGTCTCGAAACACTAAATAATTTACTACCTGTTGAGGACAGGCTCGAACCATTTGTGTGGACTACTGGCTAAAATTAATCTTAAATTTCACATTCTCCAAATTATGGGAAAATGGTTCCATGGATTTGGATCTGTATTATGTTGGGTCTATTTTTTGTGTAATTATTACAGTTGCATAATAAAAAACGTTATTTAATTGCGAGACTAAGAACAATAGTATTTTTAAGATCCTAACGATTTTTGAGCTTTAAGTTTTCTATAAGCAGCTATGACTTCTGACTGCTGTTTGTCCAATATTCTTCGCTCTGCTGCTGGTAAGTCTTTGCGTTTTCCAGTTCTGTCTACAGTATTAGATTTTGAAGAGCTTACCGTATCTTTTTTGAAGAGAGAATTTAGCAGAAGATCTTTCTTGCCTGGCTGTAATAAAAAATAATAAAATCAATATATATAAAACTGATGTACAATATCTGATATACCTTTGCACTGTTAGTTTGCTCAATTTTTCCAGGTCGTATCCTGAGTTCTGGTGGAGCATGTACAATATCTCCAAACTCGACTTTATCTTTAAAGATTTTAAATTCATCAATATTATCCTGAAGCTTCTTTTGTTTCTTAGCTTCAAGTTTCTGTTTTCTCTTCTGTGCCTTAGTGAGTTTCACTTCATCTTTAGATACCTTCTTCTTTCTTTTTATGTTTTTGTGTTTCATTTGCAACTTAGCTAATTCGTCTATTTCGTGTTTGGGTGCTTCCGTAAGACCTTCAATCTTTCCAGTTTCCGAATTTCGTTTAACTTCAACTCCATATTTCTTCTCGAACTGTGTTTCATGAATAAATGCTTCAGTTTCTTTATTGACTCGATTCAAAAAAGCACGTCCATCTTCACCAGGTCTTTGAGAGAATATTGGCACAACTTTATCTGGTCTGGCTTTAGGATGTATCGGTTTTAAGACCTGCTTTCCTATCTCGATCAGCCCAGTCTTGTTCTTTTTTCGTTTCTTCTTTATCTTCCCAATTTTCCCTGACTTAACATCCTCCTTAAGCTTCATAACTCTAGCCAAACTCTTCGGTATAGCCTGTTCATTCACATCTTTTGGCGGAGCATTTATTTTCGTTTTCAACCTGCAAAAATACTTAATACATCCTGTAACCTAACCTGTTCCCAAAACTAAGTAACCTATATCAAAATTATTGCAATAGTACAAGAAACTATTTACTCTGCAAATCGCCTTGCTTGCTGTTTCGCAGGATCCTTCACACCTCGATGCTTTTTTCCAGGTATTTTCCGGCCCATTGTACTTCAAAAATAATTCTTTAAATTTAAATTCACCAAAATATACTCTCAACCCACGTGGAAAGTGACACACTCCCGTTTAACAGACCACATACCAACAGTAGGTACGTCAGAGATAACTTCAAGTAAAAAACAATCATCGTATCGTGAATTGTTACTCACAAAATCGCAACAATAGCAAAGAAATTAAATCCTCATAAAATGGATTTAAAATTAACTAGCCCCTATTAATAAATTCATAACTGCAAGTACAAAATTGAAATATAATAAACATTCCGCGCATGCGCACCTTGTCAGCAATGTAGGACAACAAAAGATGACCCAGTCTGACTATCGACGTTAAAGACTCACCAGTAATATGTTACAAGGTCCTCCACTTGCAATAAAAATTTCAATAAACCAAGCAAGACGCGTGAGAAAGGAATTGGCAAGTAGTAAAAGTTAATATCACTGAAAAAAAAAAGAATCTACGTTCACGAATCGTATAAACGTGAACGGATGAAAAACGCAAGGCCTAATATTTGTTCATAACAATTCATAATACGATCAGCGCCGACCTGACATGACATTGACCGATTGATCTTCCACAGAATGACGTGCTTGGTTCGTTTACGTACATTAATCCCAGAAGGACAAAGATGCAGCCATTATGCGAATACATTTACGATCCTAAGGATGTACGGTAACGTCGATGAAGGATCCGACAACACGACAAATAGGTTATCGAATGGCGAGATAACGGAAACTGAGGTAAAGCGTAAGCAAACAACAAGCGAAGAAATAGAAGAACTCGTGGCACCAAATAATTGTTGTATGTCAGGCTGTGCAAATTGCGTGTGGATACAATACGCGGAGAAATTGGCTAACGTGATGAAAGCAAGTGATAAGGACGTGCAAAAAATAATAATGGAGAAAGTGGAAGATCCAAACATGCGTGCATTTCTATCTATGGAATTGCGTAATCGTAATATACTTGACAAATGACATGAACACTAGACATTGTAAATAATTAGATAAATATTTTGTCAAACCATACTAGCGTTATACTTTTATATATCCTATAAGATTCGCGCGCCTGCCCCTAGGCAACCGGGTGTACACCGCATTAAGAAACTATTATAAATACTCTATCCCACGCAAAAGAACCTTGCAAAGATTATATATTTCCTATATACTATTATATAATAACATTATTATTCTATTGTCAATTAAATCTTGTTCCAGGTATAGTATACACAAAACTAAATAAGACATTCCCGGCATGGTCCATGCGTTCTTACGTAAATATATGAAGTAATAAGGAAAAATATGAATCTTTGAAGGATATTCTGATGTCATCTAACATTCTTTTTTTTCAATTCGTAAATAATCGTGTGTACGAGGTTGCCTAGCAGCCTTTTATATTGTAACAGTATTATTTTGGTATCATATATACATATACGTACAGGTTGGCTTTAGATAGCCGTCAGCTCATGTAAATATTGTAAAGTACATCCGAAAGGAATGGAGGAGGCGTACGGTTTTATTTACAAATCGTGCCATTTCGATTTACTTCCTGGACAGAGGAAGAGTTAACGGGCGGCATGTCCATTTTGTATATTTATTTTCATGCAGGAGACGTTAAAGCAGCACAAACTGCTGCGGTTCTTTGACTTGGCTGCATTGAGCTCTGACGATGTATCAATATACAAACAAATCTGGAAACGTCACTAGCGCCATCTCTCAGAAATCACACGAACTCTGTTACGAATAAATTCTATCTCCCTCCACTTGTCCTCCTATCCCCACCTAGTACCTAGGACTACCCCCACTACTACTCCCATTTTTATACTTGAATTCTTGATCATCTTCCAATGACGCTTTACACGTGTATACATGATGCTTAGGCGAAAAAATAACTGATATATCATCCATACAAAATTCTACCAGCCATTTTAAATTATATCTATTGTAAATTAATCTAAGGTGTTGCCTGTGATAACTAACTTGGATTAAATTTTGTTTTTCGATATTTTTACAGTCCACGAGGAAAACGTTAACGCGAACCACAGAAGATTGTAGAGTCTAATAGTGTTTTAATAAAATTTACGGTATAGGAGAGATTTTTTTATGTATATTTTATATTTGATATCTTACGATATCTCAGCGACATCTTGGACAGGTTTTATTTATTGCATTGCGCAAAAAGCACGAAATAATTTGTTTTATCGACGGATTAACTGATTTAATTATAGAGATGGTTACCAGGTGGCACTGCTATTGTGGCTAATCGATTACAGTTCAATATTTATGTATCAACTCGTGTGTATTTTAAGTAAAAGATTAACAGTTTACAGCAAGTGAAAAGTGGTTTGTTTACAAATATACTATTTCTGTATTGTACTAAATATTTGTGCTATAAATATTTCATTATGTAAGTTACATTAATATATTAATATTATCTAACTTGACCACGTGGCTTTTAATTTCAAGGAGTTATCATTATCACTACAAAAAATAACACGACAGAATATCTTTTTTCATACTCATTCTACGCATCCCACTAAAATATCATTTTTGTAAATATTACCTAAATATTATATAGAATTTTAAGTACCACGTTTTTTGGCGGGTCAATTATACAAATTAAGTCCAAGGCTAACGAACGGTATCTCGACTCGAAGGATCCAGTTCGTCAGCTTTGGGCATCCAATAATAAAAGAAAGAATTATTACGGAAAAGAATAAAAAAAAATTCTCCATATGACCCAACCAACAAACACAGTACCCTAAAGAAAAAAGTATCACCATCTCAATAAACGTAAGAAAAACGTTGGAACAAGATGCCCCCCAAAACCCATATCATCCAATCAAGCAATCTCGCCAATGAAACGGCTGTCCTCGCTCAATCAAAAAAAAATCTTCCAACGAAAAGAAGAATCAAACCTCTAGGTCGTACCAATACAAAATCTTTGATTTTAATACATAACCAAGACTCTCCTACCAGACCGCGAAAACACGAAGTCCAGTCAGCAAATCACTGAAAAGGTTATAACGACCGAAACAACGTGTCATCACACCTACATATATCGATCATACGTAATGATACGCCCAACCATACCCATAGGAAACAGGCAGCTACTCTACACCATTAAAGTACATACCAATAGCAAACACAAAAAATCCCAAATATATATATATCAAACGTATTCAAGCAAGAAGAGAATAAGAGACTAACAAAAGTGTGAGAGAGAGAGAGAGAAAGAGGTAAAAAATAAAAGAAAGAGAATAAACAAGAAAGATCGAGAGAGTAAAGAAGCCTCGTAGGAGAGTAGAACGCCGTAGCCTCTCTTGGTTGCTTCTCTTTCGCATATCGGAACTTATGGTCGGACTCTCTCATGCGTGTATGCACGCGTGTCCGTTTTACGCCACACGTGGCCGCTATACGTGTACGCCCGAGCTATACTCATGTGTGTAGATTTATTTTCGCTTTATGCCGGCGCCCGCAATCTCAGAAGTGGTTCTCGCGTTGACAGGTTCCGAACGAAGATCGTACGTGCGTTCCGTTCCTACATTCGTTCCCTCTTGTTAGAACTTTGAAAGCCCCGGAGGAAGAAGCTCGTTGCGTCGTTTTCTTTTATATTAAAATTTTTTATTTATCACAAGAGTCACGTCTAATCAACTTTGTGCAATAACTATTGTCATTCGGTACAGTGTCAAGTATATACATATATGTATATCTTACTGAAGCAGTGTTCAGTCATACGGGATGAAATGCTGTTCAGTGTTTTTGCTGATTAAGAATTGACTAAAAAATTGTTTCCTCTTTTTAAGGGGGGATTTTGTGTCTATTTTTTTATTGCGTGACAGTGGGGTTGTTTATTGTTCTTTACTTTGGATAGTATCAACTGGCGAGGCTGTGAGAGAATGTTCGAGGCTATGATAACTTGTGAAAAATAATTGTGTAACAGGATTTTACTGTGTTGATTGGAACGTGATGATTTTGAAGAAAAATTAGTGTCTTTCTATTGATATCACGTAACGCGTGGGATTTGTGTGTGAAAGTGAATTTGAAATTTTGGCGCGATAAATTTTTAATTGATTGGCGTTGAATTGATGCAGTTCAATTATGATCCATGGAATAATGGGATGCGTGAGAAAGTTCTTGAAGGTCGTGATGGATCGTAGGAAAATCGAATATTTGTGTGTGAGAAACGTTAAGGTGATTCACGGGGTGAAGAATATTGACGCGTTTCTATGAAAGTCTACCAACGACGACGCTCTTCGTCGGACTGCAAATTTAGTGATTCTCTTTAATTAACTCTTATATGACCGTCCGAAAGTCATTAGTGTTATAATTCGTTTTCATAAAACTGTATTCTAATCGGAAACCTACCATTAAGGTAATTTTCTTAAATCAATCATTGATTCACATTAAAAATATGAATACTCCCGGTCTCAAATATTCTTCCTAAACATTGTTCCGACACTCGATCGACGGGGGGTCATAATATAATCAACCTAATAGCAGAGCAAGTGGAACGCCAGTAACTTGTAACAAGTGAAACAAACAAAGTGTCTCAAGAATATCGGTCAGTCGAAAAGAAACAACGAGAAAACAATCCTAACTCATAGACTGTTGTTGCTACATTGGTTAACAACTAAAAAAGACGTCAATAAATTCTGATCGTACAAGAAGAGACAGAATCAAGAGTCAAGGAAAAAAAATTATTGATAAAATTTCATACTTTATTCCCTACTGTACCGACACAGCAATCCGATCGTTGAAGATCATCGAAATAGGAGACGTTACAAACGATCATCATTCACGAGTGATCCTTGGCTTCATCAGCAATAACGTCCCGCCGTTTCAGGTCGATCAAAGCAGCATTTATAAAAAGATCAAAAGATTGATGCAAGATCTCAGATCGTCCAGAGATCTTCTTGACCGACGTGGCATCGAAACCGGAAGAGGTAAAATATAATTCCACCCGGCAATCCCTTGGCAGACATACGAAAATGAGGAGTTGAGATTGGATCCGTTAGTCGCATCGTTCAGGATGCTCAACACGGAGAATCGTAAGTCAAAAAGTTCAACCCAGGAGTTAAAGAGCACATTGAGCGCCACGACGCCCTGGAGTGAACTCTTGGTGAACTCGGCCGTTCCAGCAGCCGCCGTCGCCGTTAAGCTCTGCGAGGATTCGGCAGACGAGACAGTCAAGAGCGTCGCCGTTAAGGATAAGCCAGGCGTCCTTAGCAACTTCCAGAACAGGACCTTGAGCAGGATCAGCTTCCGGGGAGAATCGGGTCCATTGTTAAGCAGGTAAAACTTTGATGGTTCTATAATAAATTTTTAACATAAATCATTAGTCAATTTTACTTGTAAATATACAAGGAACGTTCGTAGACATTAGAAACGGATGTGACCTGGTCACCCAGAGACATAATGATAATAAACAAAAATAAATTACCAATGGCGTTCTTGAAATTACGCTTAGTGTCGACTGCATAATATATTTATTTCGAATGCCGCGATTATCGCGGGTTACACGAGAGTGGGGATGTCCTAGTGGGATCTGATTGGTCTAGCCTTATCACTCGGGATGTATGTAATCTAATAGAAATTATCTCTTGACCGTGTGGTTAATGGCTTAACTACTGTCCTTGGTTAAGTTACGTCTCTTGGTCTCTTTGTTGTTACTTTCAAGAATGAACAACGATTACGATTGGATTTAATATTGGACAGAATATTAAGTGTTTTATCGGAATAAATCTACCGCTTGATTCTTCTTTTTGAATTCGTTTAATGGCCCGGAACTTATTGCCTGTCGTAAAATTTAATGACTCGAAATACGGTTCACTTCGTTCTCCATTTTCATGACTATCGATAAGACGTCTAAGCATCAAAGACTAAAATGACGATTAATAATAAAATCCATTTGACTAGTCTTAATAGGCATGTCTAAATGAATTACAGTTTAGGGAGTGTCCGATCGTGGCAATATATGTTTGCCTTACCTTAACGTTCCTGGCTCGAGTAAAAGTTGTATAATAATATATAAATAGCAAGCGCAGCGAAGAGTGTCCATATTCTATTTTCATCATTTTCGCGCAATCTTCCACCTGGTCCAGTTAGCATAGACCGTTACGAAGTTCTCGTATCTCCTGGAACGTTTAAAAATTCAAAAGCCGTTAGATGATTTAAGAGACATAAAAGCACACAGGCATCGTTTACGCAGAAATATATATTTATATGTACGAATATATAGATTTTTAAATATATAAGAAACAACTAAAGTCGCTCTATTTATTTCAAACTTCGCGGTAACAGCGCGCACAATCAGATTTCGGAGAAAACTATTAATATGCACACGATGCCGTGCTATTCTCTGGGTAGAAAGGACGCTATTATTTTTAAATATTTTTTCCTAGTCAAGCTAGGTGCTTGTACGCATATCAATATACGGGGTGATTCAAAATTCGCACACGGACTGTAGAATAATATTCTTGGGATGAAAAGAGACCACGAGTTAAGAGACAAACATTTCATCCGACAATTAGTTTTTGAGATATAAATATTTAGATATAAATGTTGAACCAATCACGTGTTACCGGCCACCGACAGGATGCTGTGCTCTCTCTGGATGCAGGGTTAAGTCTGGGTGAAGTGCGGATGAAGTGCGGTCCAAGTGCGGTTGGAAATAAAATTTTTAGTGGGATAACCTGAACAAATTTCCTTGTCATTACGAAATTCAGGAATAAGTGTAGCTGAAGTTTGGTCTATGTGCAGTCATCCATTAAAAAATGTATTTGTAGCCGCACATGGGCTGCACTTCAGCCGCACTTAGGCCAGGCTTATCTCTCTGGATCCAGAGCGAGCACAGCTTCTTGTCGCTGGTCGCAAACACGTGATTGATTCGCTTTCAATATTTATATCTTAAAAATTAGTTGTTGGATACAATTTTTGTCAACCGACTTCTAGGCTTTTTCCATCCTAATAATATTATTTTACAGTCCGTGTGCGCAAATTTTGAAACATCTTGCGTGTATATATACACGAATGGTAAAGAAGAGTGGCTATTAAGGCGATACGACTATCAAAACAAATCCAAGCAACCGATCTGAAATTTTAATATGTTCTTGGCAGATACATAGTCTTCGTGCATGTAATATTTCTAAAAGATTGACCGTCCCTTTTCTGAGATATACGCAGTGAAACTAACGTAACTTGCATAATACAGATATATTTGCCGTGTTAATTTGACGTCATGTATTTCGGCTTCTGAACGGTAAAAATTCGTGAAATTTTTATTATACAATTATTTCACATTAAAAACGACTACCGCAGTTTTTTGATGAAGACAGTTGAAATTATTTTTTTTCAACTTTTTACAACAATATTTAAGCGATATAGAGTATGAAAATTCATAAATGTATACGTCTCTGTTCTTCGACTTCGCTCAATGACGATATGTCATGTAGTAAATATTTTTGAGAATAGCAGTTTACTGTTTATTCGCGAAAAGAAGAAAAGACTACTATACATATATGAAACAGTGGTACCTCCTTAATTGTAATCTAAAAATAATATACGTTTGGAGTGGCCTTGTTTTTCGTGTACTAAAGTCAAAGAAACAAAAGAGAACTCAAACCAATTCTTTCGTGTAAATTCGTCCAGGTGGTTTCCGCGTTTCGAAATGGCCTCTTTCGCCACGAGACTAATGCTAACCAGTGTCTACTTTACCAACGCGCCTGTCTAAAATAGTATTGGCATTGATTGTAGCAGTAACACAGTCCTGTTCCTTGAGATTTTTCGTAGTTTGAAAATATATGCAGACTCACGGCAAAATCTGGATCACAATGCGCGTCTACAAACACGAAAATAGTAACCGTGGCGCTCCGGTTTCCTCCTGCCGTGATTGCAGCAATTATTATTCGACGTGGCGTCGAAGTAAAAATAGACACGCTCGTCCAATTGCGGAAAACGTAAATGACGGTCAAAACAGTGCGAGGTTTTTACTCTTTGGAGGTATCTAGGTTATTTGAAAAATCTGTCAAGTCATTGGTGTATTTTTTTCATGTATATATATAGACACATATATATATATGCGATATATATTTTTTTTGTTACGATATTATGTATCCCTTTGAGAATTTAATTTTAAATTCATTGGGTTATTGACTCTGATGGTCCTCATCCAATATGCGACCGTTATCAAGGCTTACCTTTTCTATGCACCTACTGATGATTTTGATCATGATCGACTCGGTGCCAGGATGACGCATGATTGGATTGAAGAAAAAAAAAAATAAAGAATGGTTTGGCTTAGCCAAAAGCCAAATTGGAACGCACAGTGTCGCGCAAGCTTCTAGTTCGTTAGTATGGGATTTAATTAGCTTGCTGCAGGTATCGGTCCTAATGAGAATCAGTGAAATTTTTTTTGAAATTTTCATTTTGACGATTACGTTGAATATATTTGACGAAGTGTTTTGAGTGAAGTTTTTCGAACTTTTTTCTTTTCATTATTTCTACATTACCAGTGCCTGGGGAAACTCTTGAGGTTTTTAATGCACGCGTTTTGGTCGTAGTGATATTTTTACTTCGTTGGTGCAAATCAAACAAACTCACGTTTCTTAACGAACGCGTAAATCAGATAATAATCTTGCGAATATTGATCGACGAGGTAACAAATATGTTCAGATACAGACGCCGTACCAAATTTGAGTGTAGTTAATGTATGCTCAGTGAATATGTGACATTCGAACGCTTAACTCGTCTGCGAATCCCTAGAATCGATCTTTGATTTTTACAAAACTTAATGCATTCAATTGAAATAAAAAAATTAAATATTATTTCAATATAACATTCATTTCCGGTCGCTTTGTTAAGGTCAGTTAAAATATGATTCACTTAAAATAAGAAATTAGTATGATTCTCGACAGAATTTTTTAATCATAAATATATGGAATTATTCCAACTGCCTAATGCTGTTCTAATACTTGATTTAAAGTGAAATTTTTTTTTAAATAACAGCATTTTTGCAAGAAACACGTGTTTAAAAAAACGTCTTTTGAAATACGCGTGGTCAACGAATGTGGTGCAAACGTCTGATCTGGATCTTTCTCTGGCTGTGGACGCGCTGTGATATTTGGCTTTGAAAACGCGAAGTCAAAATTGAACGTGCAAGAAAGAAAATAAAGTATGAACGATCGCACAAAAATGAAAACTTAAAAGTGCACTGCCCTCAAATTGGTACTGATTGTCTGTTTCACAGTGATGTCTTCCTTAGGAAGATCTTACAGACAGCCATCTTGTTGCGAGCAAGGTTCACTCTAAAATTAGAAGGATTGAGATCGGCCATTACTAAATCGCTTGTCGCGGGGCGTCAAGTTCGCGCGAGCGCGACGAATATCGGCGTCGAGGGACGTCGCGACGCACCGGTGCAAATTCGTGACGAGTATTCCGTCGTGACGTTAACACCAATAAGAATTTCGTGTCGAAACAGGAAATGGACAAATGCAATATAGATATACAAAAAATTATATACACACACATGTATATATATACAATTGAATTTAAAAGAAAGGAGAGAGAGTACAACAAAAAATTCTTATGAAGACTATGGAGAGCAATAAAGACGCGACGAAATCAGCCGTGGAAACGCTCCAGGCACCTACTAAGACTCATCTCGGCGACGGAATGGCTCTTTCCGGTTTACGAAGGGCAATCTCCCAGGTGTCGATGCTAGTTTACAAAGCGACGACTTCCGGCGAGGCTGCATGGCGCGAAGAATGCCTTAAGTACGGAAAATAATTCCTTTGAGTATTTTTTTTGGCTTTTCACCCATAAATCTTTTCATCTTGTTGAACCTCTGTTATTATTATGGATTCATCCTTTGGAGCTTTCAATATTGTCCAATGGACCAAAAGAACACGAGGACCCTTTGGTTTCCCTATAACTAAATTACTGCGAACGTACGGAAAAGATAGTCAAATCTCGATATAAATAACAGCAGGAAGTAGATGTGTGTTTGTGGTTGTGAAAAAGGATAACTGTACGCGCCACGACGCCTCTGCGTAATTAGAGAGCAAGCAGAAAGAGAGAGAGAGAGAGAGAGAGAGAGAGATGGAAAATGGCATCCTGTTGTCCCGGATGGAATAATTGACCTGTTGCAATTTCTTGAGTAGTCGTACAGTCTCGTAGACAGTGTCGAGTTTATTTTCTTAGTTTTATTGCTCTTGTTGTAGAAAAAAATTTTTCTCTCGGTTCGTTGTGCTTTCGAAAATATTGCTCAGTCAAATATACAAAGGGATAGTATCACGAGAGGTTTCCCCTCTTTCGAGAAACCTCAGCACTCTAGCGGACAACTTCTGCACTTAGCTTTATCGAAATCAATATGGCGACACTAAAGATTGCGTCCCTGTTAGTGACGTTGAAGAAAAACTCAACAAGATAAATGTCCGTGGACTTAAGACTTTTTTTTACACTTGACTGACGGTGCACTGAACTGTATATAGACCGGTGACGTACGATTCACGTGGGCCTTTCAAAGTTACATCATTATGCTAACGGGAAAATAATATAGTATGCTCCATGGCGTCCGATACGACAAACGCTCTAGAAATTTCTAAATGCTGTTTATAGATAATACAATATCTTTTTGCTTTAGACTGTACTTCTTTGGATCTAGGGGTCGATCATCTTCTTCCCTTTCTTATTTAAAAATGTCCGTAGCCGTGAAACGTGCATAATTCTATTTTGGCCCTGTTCGTTTACTTTTCCTACGTGAAACGTCAACAGATCTACCATCGTGTGAGAAACTTTTAATTTACACTGTAGTAAGTCGACGCCATTGGACAAACACTTACCGTTTGCGTAGGCGCCTTCGCATTTGCATCGCATGCGCGCAAGCTGCAGAAACACTTGTGTATGCTATCCGCCATTTTACGTACGTCGTCTGCGAGGACAAAGAAAACTTCGTTATACATCTGGCAAAAACCCATCGAGGTACCGAGCCGTTATTATGGATGGCTAATTAAAATTTGGCAAAAGCTCTGACGTATCTTCGTTTGAAGCTTCAAACTAAATCTGGCAAGAAAGGCACCAGCCATTTATGAAAATTGAGCCCAGTCAAAATAGTCGTGTAAAATTGTCTGCCGTTTAAACAAATCAAAGAAGCTCATAAATTTATGAAACAAAGCAGCTAGTTTGTAAGAGAACAAAGAAAATGTTGCGCCATTAGCACGTTAAGCTCGAAAGCTTTCTCGAAATTTGAATTTTCAGAAGCCTGCTCTATTTTTGTCCTGGGTCACCGTGTCAGGGTCGCACTAAACGAAAGCTTCGGATATAACGCGTACCTTACTGCATTCTAGAAACTAATTAACCTGGCAGTATTTAGTGATGATCAAAAAATAAGTAAAACAAAAATGACTTTTACGAGCCGTTTTTGCAAGATGGAGTAGTCAAGGTCTTGGCGCCATTTTGAATTTTTGCAAAAACTATTTCGCACGAAATTTGGCTACGATTCCGCTGTCTCCTGAGTCGCTTCTACGAATTCCTCGGCGCTTCCTAGACAAAACGAAAACGTTCGAGTAGATGCGACCTTCGTCTAGCGTTCCCAAGGACGTCGACGTCGACGTCGGCGTCACTTCTGTCCCTTGAGTGTAGCAAGTTCAGAGGGATCCTCTAGCGTAACACTCTTAGCTGCTGTCCACGTTGCCAAAAAGTACAGCAATTCCGCAACGAAATTTCCTTCTTGGCCACGCCTGAAATTATCTACATTTTTTCCCTTTTTTTAATATCAGAAATTACAAAATACCGTAACGCGAATGTCGTAATACGATGACGTATATATGGGCCTTGAATAATACAGATAGTGTAAGTGAGCATGTATGGCATCAGTGCACTACACACTAGTTTTCCGTAACGAGCTCATTAGTAATTATAATTAATGAATCAAAATGGCCGTTGGCTTTTATTTGAGTTATCTAATCTTACGCTTGGTAATCGATTATCATTATCCACTTGCTATAAACACTCGAAACGCGTCCGAAGTTAAGCATTTCAGTATAAGAACCCCTAGACAAATATTTGAAGATACCTGACCTACGGCTGCTCAGGTACTTCGTTGGATCTTCACAGTCTCTGTAAGGTTTTTTTGGGCTTTCTTTTTCCACTCTTTTTTTTTTATAGCCACGTAAAATTCACGTTACGAGCCATAACGCGCACCGCGAAGTGGCTACAGGCTGTAAGCAGTGCTTTATCAGAAGATTGCTAAATCTCCAAATATTTGTATAGAATTTTATGCTTTTTTCTTTCCCCTGACTTTGACTTTACGAGTTTCTTTTGATTTCCTTCATCGCGACCAAGAAGGGTCCATTTCCCAAACGCAACAATACATATTGACCAATACCCTTCCCCAAAACTAACAATAATAATGCCCGGACTGGTTAAACGTGGAAAATAAATTACTCGTATTTCCAGGAAACACTTGCGGTGGTTCCTGCCTCCAATTCCTATCTTCATTCACCCCCCGCGACGATTCAATCGTCGAGAAAACGAAATGGTTCGTGTACGTTAACGACGCGATGCTTCAAGTTAATGATTATCCAGATTTACGACTGTATAAATAAGACTGGCTAAGAATATTGTGATATTCTGGAATCCGCGGGATAGAAAATGATAAGTAGCCATTAGCGTTTAAAAAAAGCCGTTACGAATTCATATTTAAAGTAACAGTAGGAATTTCAAACTCGTTATAGCAGAAACAAATATCTTAATATCCCTGACCTACCATACAGGTGCGAGATGTCTTATGTCTGTTATTACATATCTTTTCCTTATCAAAAATGTTCATGTGATCGACGCGTTAAATTTTTCATAATTTTATATTATTAACAGCCTTCTTTCTCGTCGTCGAAAATTTGTTTCTGGCCAAGTGCCCGCAGACGTCCGGGACTTGGAAGTAAATCCCTAATCGTATATTCGGCCGTCGTGGCATTAGAAATATCGGATATTTTTGGTGTTAACGATATTCCATTTTAAACGGCCTCTAAGAAAATCCGTGGGAGTATGGTAACCTAGACGTCGGACCTTCTACTACCACCCCCCTAACTCCTTCTGCCCCCACTCCTACACCCTATTCATGCCGTGGACAGATTTAGAACAGAAATTGAAAGGATTTATCGTTTCTTTCGATTTTCATGCGATTATCTCTTCTTCCATCTTGCGTTTCCTCGTGACAAGATCGTTGACATTATTTTTGCTTAATTTTGTCTTAGATATCGACAGACCAGATTCAGCACGAGGCGCGTACGCAAACGGGTCGTTTTCAAGCATGGCGACTGCAACGTCGTTCAAGGAAACGTTGCGAAGAGAAGACGTCGTTACTTGCAGGTAAAATAATATCTGAAGGAAACGATATGTTTGTGATTGAATAATAATACTAATTAAGTAATTAATTATTTATTTTTATTTACTGCAGGATATCTTTACGACCTTAGTGGATGCACAATGGCGCTGGACGCTTTTGGTCTTTTCCATGAATTTTATGCTATCCTGGCTGGGCTTTGCATTAGTATGGTGGTTAATCGTTTACACGCACGGCGATTTGGATCTGGAAAATAAAAATAATGCTTCGTTCACACCGTGCGTCAGGGACATACGGGGATTCACCAGCTGCTTTCTTTTCTCTGTAGAGACGCAGCACACCATTGGGTATGTCATTTAAAATCTAGAACGCTCTCGCTTTACTCTCTTTCGTTAAAGGTACGAGAATTGAAAGAAGTATTAATAAAGGTAGTACTCAGTAACCTGTTTGTTATTTTTAGATACGGCTCGAAGCATACCACAGAAGAATGTCCTGAGGCGATATTCATAATGTGCATACAGTCAATGACCGGTGTGATTCTTCAGGCCTTCATGGTGGGGATAGTTTTTGCAAAATTGTCACGACCCAAAAAACGCACTCAGACGTTACTCTTCTCGCGAAATGCCGTAATTTGTCAAAGAGATGGTCAACCCTGTCTGATGTTTCGGGTCGGCGACATGAGGAAGAGTCACATAATCGAAGCCCACGTCAGGGCACAGATGATTAAACGAAAGGTGGGTTGTGATCATTTCTTCAGCTCCTCAATGAGATTTCAAATAAAACGTGACAACTGCAACAGAATATTTTCGTCGTGTTAGTAAAAAGAATATTATAAACGTAAATTACGTAATTTCTCATTAAGGAGTACCGAATGCTACTGTACCATTTTAGTTAATTGAATTTCGTAACCACGTCTATTAACCACCACGTAACCTCAAGGGAAATTTTAGGTGACGAGGGAGGGTGAGTTACTGCCATTCTTCCAAACGGAATTGAAGGTCGGCGGTGACGGTGAAGAAGACAAAATATTCTTCATATGGCCGACCACCATTGTTCATAAGATAGACGAGCATTCGCCACTTTATCATTTATCAGCCAGCGACATGCTTCGCGAGAGATTCGAGATCGTCGTCATTCTCGAAGGTAGATGGCACTAGTGATCCTACAAAAAAGAAATACATAAAAACGTTATTAAAAAAAATTAAGAAAAATACAGCATCCTCTTAATGTAACAATTTTCATCACTTACAGGTGTAATAGAATCCACGGGTATGACCACCCAAGCAAGAAGCTCTTATCTGCCGTCGGAAATCCTATGGGGTCACAGATTTGAACACATAATAACATTTCGCAAGGAGACTGGCGAATACGAAGTTAATTATACACTTTTCAATAATACCTATGAGGTCGACACACCACTGTGTTCTGCGGCGCAGCTGGACCAACTGAAGGCGATGCATCGCGCTAAAGGAGGTGAGTGTCACAGACACTTGTAAAGTTATTAATAACGAATACGGCTTAGAGATGCTGAACTCACCAAGTCCAATTAATTAATTGATACCGTAATTTATGATCTAATCCTATGAACGCTGGAGAGATATGTGCTCTCCTATAGAGCGCAAAGACAGGGAAATGTAATTGACCTCAATTAGGTATCTTCTTTGGCTTGATTGAATCTGTGGTGACACTAGTCGTCAGCAAGATGTCAGATGAGAATATCTTGGTTTATCTGCAAATTTTTTCAAATTATTATTACCGTTATTTTATTGTGTAATAAAATAATAGTTGTTGTTTTGGTTGTGCTGTTCTATCTTTGATATTAAATACTTTGTATTTTTCTTTTAACACAGAACGTACCAGCTCAGGAACGTTTCCAGCTTTTAGGGATGATTCCAGCAGTTCCTTAACTACCAGTTCCGGTTCCAGTTTAGCATCTTCTGTCGGTGGTTTACATATGCAGGCTCCTCCCACTCCTCCTACACCGATACCGGTAATGATCACCGGCCCTGACGATTCACCTAGAAGAGGTAGCGTTAATGTACCGATGAATCAAAAACTCGCTACTTTCTATACGCAAGATGAGGTTAGTCGTATTGATTTTTTTTTAAAGATTTTCGTACGGTTTTGGATTTTTCATTTTTTCTTTCACTTGGTTATAGACCTTGGAACCGGAGGATTATCAGAAAAATCCTAGCTTCAGTTCTGTTAGCTACACTGTGGAGGATCTTAAGAATCAGGAGGATTACAATAAGGTACTAGAAGATATCAATGCCAGCCTTAGAAGAAATAGGAAGCAGAGTATTCATGGGAAGGACGATAAGAGAATACAAAGGGAAGGGTCCAGGGTGACCTTGGAATCAAGAAGAAGTGATTCCAGAACGAATATAGAGGACTCTATAAGAAGATCAGCTTCGAAATCGACTATCGATGGACCAAATTATCCTGGAGCTATGAAAAAATCACCATCGCGTTCCACATTGGACTCTAGGTTAATATCCAAATTATTACATTGTTATCTTGCCCTATAAAGTTTGTACTATAATACAATATTTTATATGATTTTTGTACAGGCACACAAGATTCGCAGATTCTCCTGAAAGAACACACGAGCCTGGACACCCACACGCCATGCCACGAAGAACAAGCATGAGTGAAGGACACAAAAATAAGTCGGAAAATCCAAAAAAGACCAGCTTCGTCCTAGAGGAAGATGAGACAGATAGGACCGACGATGATCATCCTCAGGAACAAGTCATCAGGATATCCCCACCACCAATGATACCACCACGACCGGAAATAACGGACGTACAAAAGACAAATCATCATTCACAACATGCTGCTCCAGAAGAGCATGTCTAGGTGAGTGAACAACAAATTGAAATAGAAATACATAAGTCATGGTATCATAAACCGTATAAGAAATCATTCCTAATTATCAATTATTAAATCCTCAAAATAATACCTGATAAATATCAGCCTATACGCGCTACCACATCTAGCGAGGAAACACTAGTAAAGACGACTAGCCTTACGGGACTTTGTGTCTGACAGTTACTGGGCACAGTGAACACAGGAGATACTCTGGAACCAGCATAGAAGTTCTGGAGGGGATTGAAATGCCATACATTTTGTTTAAGGGACAAAAATACACAGTGGCTGGTCCTCTTCGCCAATATCTCCTCGGTGCCAGACCTAAATCATTGAAACTGCCATTAATCCAAGTACTTGATACACAACGAGATGAGATCAGGTTGATTCCAGTAAATAAGTCATTAATATTATCAAACCGTCAAATGAGGAAATAAATAATGGTAATTGCCAGTGATCATTCCCCTGAATCAGCAGGTCCAACCGCCATAGTCCGGACTCCTAAATCATTCTAAACTGGAATACAAAGACCTCATGTGGAGTAGTTGCACTGTGAACCCGGCTTAACGTCGTCTAACAAGCTAACATCCGGTCAGGCTTTAACATTCAAACAGCTTTGAGTCCCATTTCCGAAATGGATACGTACCTTAAACAATTCCTAGGATCGTATGTCCCTATCCCAGTTAACCCTACACGGATACTCCCCCTGGGCGTCCTCATAAAAGATACTCCGGGGTACTTTATCACCCCACGCCTATTACAGCGTATATTTTTCGTTATACCATTAGAAACGGGATTCCAAAGCATGCAATCTCTTCGTTATTCTTTAACGAAGAGATTTGTATTTATTACATTGAAATTCGGTGCATTTAATTGGGTAAAAAGTGCATTTGAATATAACTCGCGGGAAGCGTCTGTACACAAATAGCAGCCAAGAGAAGTCGCGTTAAGGCGATAAGGAACCCCGGAGTATCCGGCTAGGGTTAATTCTCTAATACTGTACAGCTTATGATTTGCATCCAAAGAGTACTAAGTACTTTCTTATCGCATCTCAGTGGCTTAATGTCACTCAGCAATGACTATCAACGTAATCCCTATTACCTGGTGCCGACAGGAGAGACAACGGCGCGCGTGCGTCGCCAAAGAAGTACGTGCCCGAGAAACTTGATAGCCGGTTTAACGCATTTCGCGTGGTCTCATGGGCCACGGCATCGGGACGCCGACGCGCTTACCAAGGAGGGAGCCAAAGAGGCCGAGATTAAACAATTGACTGGCGTGATAACGAGGGCACTTCCCGCCACTAAACCCATCCTGTCGTCTAACCTACAGTCTCTCTAACTACATTTCAACATCCACTCATCCATCTGCCCTTCAACCGCTTGCATCATGTCCCGGTATTATGGCGGATGGTCTATAGCCACGTACCGTGCATAACGGAAACGCTGCGCGTGCGCGCCAATTTTTGAATTTTATATATCATTAACGGTCATTTATCGAAAGCAGTTGCACAACGGAAGGAGTACAAATTAAAATTTTTTTATATTTATATAAAGTATCTAGCGACCGTGTCTTCGACAATTGTTCCTTTGTCACAATAACTCGTCTAGGATGACAGTACGTAATACGTACACGCTTGGTAGTATCGTTTTGCGGGAATTGCGACACCCGGGAGGTCTGTCCTCGGTCTAATATGTTGATTACTCACTTGTCCTGTCTTACGAATAACGATCTCTTTGCGATATTTATAGCTTAGGGTCGTCCACACGTTACGCAACTGTCGCCGCGATGGATGCATCTCTTATGGCTTATCGCTGTGATTGAATTTGATACCTGTAGAGCGATAAGACATCGCAACGTATAGTCTGCCCACGAGTAAAATAGCTTAAAGTGACAGTTGGCAACACGTGTTTCGTGCTAAGAGACTATCGTAGCAAAATTTCCCAATTGCCAGTGCTCTTTTGCTGAAGGTAATGAATGGTTTTCCATTTGTTTCCATTGATTTACCACACATTAACTTTGGCAAAGAAGCATTGGCAATGGGAAATTTTGCTACGGGACTCGCTATTTTCCATCTGTCACTTCGAGCTATTTTACTTGTGGACCGACTATAGTAGAAATCTACTTATCGCTTGGCATTTTAATGTATCGATTTGAACGCACGCCGAATCTTCTTAGTCACAATTTAAAAAAAGTTATCGCGAAAGAGCACGTTATCGCCTAAGGCTACCGTGAAAGATTCACGAAATTAATGATAATACAAAACTAATCTGAGTATCGATGATTCAGTAAAATATAAAAATGGAAGTAAATATTAGTCAGTATCGTGAGTAAAATTTCGGTGAATTATTTATTATGCGAGAAACAAGCAAAAGTAATTGGTGTCGCATCCGCATAAGTTGAATATTGTGTTCGATGAGTCATTTCTGATGACTAGAAGAATGACAGCGAAATTTCATGATCGCTCTAGCCAGTCCTATAGCGATTAGACAGTATGTTTCTTGGAAATGGCATCAGAGTACGAAACACGGAATCGATCATTAAGGTGGAACGACTGTTTCATATATATAGTAGTTTTTTTTTCTTTTCGCGAATAAACAGTATAATGCCATTCCCAAAAATATTTGCTACATGACATATCATCACTGAGTGAAGTCGAAGAACAGAGACGTATACATTTTTTAATTTTCATACTCTATATCGTTTAAATATTGTTGTAAAACGTTGAAAAAAAAATAATTTCAACTGTCTTCATTAAAAAACTGCGGTAGTCATTTTTAATGTGAAATAATTGTCTCATAAAAATTTAACAAATTTTTACCGTTCAGAAGCCGGAATACATGACGTCAAATTACCACGGCAAGCACATCTGTATTGAGCAATTTACGTTATTTTCACTGCGTATATCTCAGAAACAGGACGATTAATATTTTAGAAACTTTGCACGCACGAAGGTTATTTACCCGCGAAGAAAATATCAAAATTTCAGATCGGTCGCTTGGATTTGTTTTGATAGTCGTACCTCCTTAAGTGGAATCGAAGAGATGACTAATTTCTGAGGCAGTGGTAGAATCAAGTGATCTGGCTTAAGGCGTGTTTTCACGGGCGCGTCGAGGATGAATCGATAGCAACCGGTTCTTGTAGAAATGATGCTATTCCTTCTGAAACGTTACGGTCGTGCCCTCCGGCCTGACTGACGCAATTGGTTATTACCATTAAAGTAGAAATAGTATCGTACTATAGTAAATTGGAGTACACCGTAACAGGTATACCATAATATACCCAAACAGTAAATAATAGTTAAATTGAGTAATATCGATTCGCCAAATATTTTTGTATCAATTATCGCTTGATTACGTATTAAAAATAATGATAGATATTGGTATAAATAATAAGTAACGAATATTACAAGAGAAAACAACAGTATGGAATAACAATGTCCTAGGTATCTCCGTGATGCATGAATAGTGACTATCATTTTTCTGTGTGACGAAATGATAGATATATTCAATAGAGTTACGTAGCTGCTTGACACGCATGGGATCTACCCACCAATTAATCATTCGTTAATTAAAGGACGTTATTGTCAGCCACTATGACGATAGTACGTTCATGTATACTATGCATACTGGCTTCTCACAGCAAAAGATAACGTCGATTTCCTGTTGACTCCACCGTGATTCCCTTCCAGGCACCGACGCAGGTAGATCGATCATTATACCCCAAGATCACACGGCAGATCCATGATCATCCTGATCATATACGTCACAGTCGTCGGAGTCATTCGGTTCCAAGAACAATGATATTTCTTAAGCATACTTACTAAACTATGGCTAATTGTGTAACCCACAAGGAGTGTCTATGATTAGCTAATTAAATATTTGAACTAAATAACAATTGCTAACGAACGAGAGTCATTACAAATATTATATATGATGCACAAGAAGATTGTTAAAAGAATAGCACAGTATACAAGTTTACAAAATTCCCATGAGACTAGGGCAATATCTAAAACTATTTGCCTTCACGAATGTGCTCTTTCGATCAAGATACAAAGGTGTGCAGCATCTCGAAAAATGTCACGATCAACATTCACAAACCTCATAGCCCAGATCGTTAGAGGCATTCTATAGATTATTAAGATAGTTATCGCGAGGTATCGATTTTCTTAGGAAATCGTTGAAACTTTGCCTATCTATTATTCTATGCTTCTTGAATACATGTGTGAAGTTTCAAAATACGGAATGAAAGTAGCCAAAATTGCACTATATAGATATACCTCGCATGTTAAAATAGCTATATTTCTTTCGAGATATCTTAGCTTCTAGGTGGTAAAAGTGGATGAAATTTCCAGGAGACACTTCTTTTACATCGAACATTACTATGACGATTTTTGAATAAAAATCTTGGAATTTTTCATTTTTTTCCCTGCATTATTTAAACAATATGTAATATGAAATTTAAAAAATGATGGATCTCTATCCTCCCGCTTGTCTCAAAGATAATACCTTACGCAGGAAATATGTTTGTAATGAATGGTGAACAGGGTATTCACAGAAATACGAATACTATTATTATGATGCTAGGTGAACTACCTTAATAAACAAAGCAATCTACCAATGCGATCCTAAACATATATAATATTTGTATAGACATAGTCTCTCTCTAGGCACAAACCAGTACTGTTCAAGAATCTTCGAAATAGCAACAAGTGGTAAAGAGAGATGAAGGAAGGTAAAGATAAGAGACATTAAGGCGAACGTGTAACGTACCGGAGCTGACGTCACTGGACGACTCAGCGCGATCGCTATTGCACTCTTGCGTATCCGCCTCCATTTGCGGCATTAAAACGCACCTACGTCTGTGTGCGATCAGCGACCACAGGCTCCCACGAAAATATCACGAAGTTACGCTAGTGGTACCAACCATCATACGTGGGTACCTACATAGTCGTTCCCGTCGTCACGTTCTCTTCACTTAGAACTTACCTTGTCCTCGCGGTGGCAGCGACAAGCAGAAAGGAGCAGTAACAGAACGTTCAATCGAAAATCGACGGCGTCCGAGTGTCGGCGGAGTCGAACGAACGTCGTGTATTTAGCCGGCGGAGTGTCACGTTTTCTCCTGGCAACAGAAAACTTGAATTTCTAACGGTCATGGATTACACGCTTATATACGTTACTACCTCGTGAGTGCCAATGCGATTCCGTGTACGATTGACGTTGGTGTATAACGTGTCTTTATCCGCGTGCACAGTTGCGATTCGAATTACCATCTTGATACTCAACGATTTGTTGCTGCTGAATTACGTTGCCAAGCGTCACCGCATCGCGGCGCTGCTGCTCGACCATTTGAAATTTTCAAAAAGGCGCGAACCGTTTACCACACACGCATCCGTCAGTTCGTAATTATATCGGAAGGAATGTTCGCTTTCATGGATACAATGCGGCAGGCTGGAACGAACTGTGGAACAATGAACATAAGGTATTGATGATAATAAAGTTCATTAACGAATATTCTCTATCAGGATGCCGTGGTCTCGTTGTAATGCATGCTTACCGGACACGCGCATTAGTTTTGTCATGGACATTTCCTACCTGGTAACACGACGAACAACGTAATTCTTCTCGACATCCGATTACCCGCCTCCTTGCATGATTATTTAAATACCCCGATCAGAGTCTACGTTCCATTTTTTTTCCCAAGGTATCCGGAAGTACCAGATTACGGCATACGCCTCCCTAGGAAATTCTAGAACAATTCCTATCGCATTACTAGAATTATGAACAGGTCGCTCCTATACTACAGTCCCTTCTGGTCGTTTATGAATGATATCTCTGTGCTCCACTGTTATATCCGAGCAGCATGCCTGTCGCACCTATATACACAGTGTAACCGTTCAAAATGAGTTCTCGTAACAGTACTTGACTCTTGCGAAACTAGACTAGGGACCTTCGCTCGTACAGAGGCAACCTAGCGTGAATCAAAAACCATAGAAACGCCGGCGCCATTCCGTTTCACGGTATGGATATTGACCTGTGAATTTTGTGTATTTTATTTCTGAACACCCGTTACACGACGACTTTGCTAGTGAGTAACGAGTATACATACGTGATACGTCTATCCTTTTTCTTCCTATCATTTTCGCAACATGTTTTTGCCATGGTCCTTACGACCAGCGCGCTGTGTCGCGTCTTTACGTGCACGACGACTCGCATGGGCACGTGTCACTCTGTATACATATCTATACTGTGTGCACATATGACACACGCGACATAACGAAAGTCTCTCGAGTCTGGTGGCTCTGTAACATAATGAAACCATAGTCTAGAAACTTCTATCTGGTACATAGGGCTCGTTACAAAGACGTGAAACATTTTTGACATTATATATGTGTGTGTGGTTATATATATATAGTATCTTGGAAGAAGGAGTCTTAAAAGTTAATATATAGAATCTTGAGTAAGACGCCAATGGCACGTTGAGAAACGATAAACCCTGTTGCGAGGCGGTATTTTTATAAAGAGTACAATATACGTGCTCCAGGGCTTTCTCGTCTTGTAAATTCCAGCAGAGAAGCATTATCCTGCACTGACTAACGTCAGGGTAGAATAATGAATATTGGTACGATGGATGATGGTAGAAGAATTTTTAGAACATCAGGAATAATTGTACTGCCTGAGTGAAAATGCACTGCAAAATGCACCATTTTGTACAATTCTTCAGTCTCAAAAGTGAGCTAAGACTTACGGCGTCCATTGACGAGTCGTCAAGTTTTATCGATCGATCGTAGACGATTTTACGAATTTCCTATGCCTGCCGCGAGTGCGAGAGAGACGGACTTATGTCCGCTTGCGTGCGTAAGACAAGGACGAACATACCGGTAACCCAAATTCACGAGTAAGACCCTTCTTCGATTCTTCTTCGCTGTACATGCAGCTTTGAATGACCGTGACTTTTGAATTATTTGACGTATCCGAATCAACCTGTAGTTACTAAATTTACTATTAACTGTCTAATCCATCTGGTGCACAGTCTAAGCAATGGGTCGTCACAAGTGAAAATCATATTATGTTAAATCAACTGATTATAATGACAAAATCAAAGACGCGTCCGTTAGTCGAAACTAGGAAGTCAGAAATTATGCGTCTCTGAATTAACGATATTAGTGAGTATTATAAAACATCAATTTCACTTGATTATCCGTAGAAAGAGTAAGGGCATTAGACACGACGGTACCAGGTGTATTTATACCTCTAGCGGAAACGGCACTCTTCCAGTTAGTGGTGGTGAACACAGATATATCATACCTTCATAAGAAACTGTACATGTGAATATATATATATATATGCTTCTGGAATATAGGTGTTTGTGGTATGTAGGTACGTGCGTACCCCCGCCATAAGAGGCAAATGCCATGGCATCCGTTGGCACAATCTCGTGCAACGGACGCGAATCTGAAACAGTTGCGAGAGCGACGCGTCGAGCGCACGAGCGGTCGTCATCGCGCGAAACTCTCGAAATTCGAAGAGAAGGAAAAGAGACGAAAAAAGAAAAAAAAAGAATAAAATACTCCGTGAATCTCGTACTCATTGCCGTTGTCAGGACTGTACGAAATTTGACAGCTTCGAAAGGAAGCAGTCCGGGATTTGTAAAACCATAAGCCAAAGGTTCGAGTATCGTTATGGGATCTTGTTTGTAGTAGAGAAAAAAAATGTTTCTCGAATTTTGTCGCTGCGACGAAATTTTTTTGTCTTTCTTTCTTCTTTCTTTCTAGAATTGTTTATCACGGATCATTTATCGCGGCTGTGCCGATGTAAAGCTGCGCAAACACGTGACGATGACTGAACAAATAATGTGACATTGAATTCGGTATACTCGGCTAGATGCGATATCGCGATCATCCCGTGAAAAGTTCGGATCTAGTTGGATCGGGAATCTTTGTAATTTTTTAAAAAGGAAATATGGCTTTTACGTGTATTTCACTTTGTATTATTGAGAGACTTTTTTTATCGATCGCAATGTGTTTTACGGGTGTAATGACAGTGTTGGTACCAGTATGATGGTTATGACGTAGTGTTAGGTTAAATGATTAAATTTTTTTTATAGGACTGGCTTCACCGTTTGAAAGATCATTTGCGTTATTGTCATTTTACTTGATCTATAATTAAGGGATATAATTTATAGGTGTGTTCGAAAATGTGCCGAGAGCATCGTTGTGTGCCGATCAAATGTATTCAATAAACAGAGAAAAAACGAATATCTCAGCGCTCTCGGCACATTTTCGAACACACCTGTAGTGCTCCGGAGCACTTAAAAACGCTAGAACGAGCAGACCTATTGTATCATAAACTGGATCTTATGTGTATACTTGTCGCTAACATGAGGATCGGCAAAATTATCCCTCTCGCAGACCGGTTTGACCCGTTTAGAAAAATGATCTTAGACGCTCTGCCGATCGTTTACCTAAGGACCAATGAGATGTCGAGAATCACATTCCTCCTCCTTCAGGAACTTTCTGCATCCAGTTCCGTTACCTTGTTCACTGTGTGGCTGGTACCCATTATTTAGTGTCCCTTTATACTTTCAGGTTTAAGGATCCGCGAAGCTGACGAAAGGACGACACTGCGGAACTGGAAGGAAGAAGAATTAAATAAATAAAAAGAAAAGGAAAATTGAGGATCAAGAAAAACAAACAATATGGAAGGACACGATTTACTTCCAACTTGGAATTCCTATCGAATATTTAGTGACTTCGATGCCTGTTCAAGTCACGTTCCACACTGACTAGGATCCCGACGTATCGAATCCAGTAAATAATTTCGAAAAATTACCTGGAGGACGTCATCGCAGAGTGACGAGGATACAGGATGTACTCACCGGAAGGAGAATGAATTCTAAATAAAAAAAAGCAAGGATTTAAATAAGCACTTAAGTAAAATTTTGCGAGAAGAAAACTATCCTCTGTACAATTTTAAATGCGCGCCTGCGCGAACGACATGCGCGTTACGGACGAGTTTTGGTGGTGATCATTCAACCGGAAGTGTTATGCGTGCCGCTGCCGACGGTATGGAGGAGCCTCAGAAGCTCTTTCGGTTGCCAGGTACCATAGAGGAAGAAGAAGAACGCGAATCGGAGACTCAAGTGAATTCTGAAAATCCGCCCGGGGCTGAATCGCCACTTTTAACACAAAAAATACCAAGCACCGTCACCGGATTTCCCAGAAACGTTACCCTGGTCAGGGTCAGCACGCAAAGCAGCAGCATTGGCGGCGGCGTCGGCCGACAGGATTCTAACAGGTAAATAAACGATGCTACCAAAACTTTCAGTTTATTATAAATTTCTTTTATTTAATTAGGCCACTCTTTCTATCTTTATCATGAAGTGAAATCGTTTTATGAGACTGAATTTGACTAGCGAGTCTCGATGAGATAAGTGAGAGAGAAAATGTGAAAACGATTTCGCAAGATTTCGAGGCTGATTCGACAATAAAATTGCTAAATTTACTTTTATCCTTGCTGTGCGAATCTGACTTGATTGCCTGGAGGTTAACGATAATATCGTAGTCATCCAACGTATTAATTAGAATATCCATAATATATCCATGCGCAATATTTAAAATAACGTACGTATATAAAATAGTAAAAATGAATTTCATCTCAACTACATTATATAGGGTTATTTCGGCCAAACGCACCAACCTGAAGTTAACCTATATCCATCCGATTTCTATCCTATAGCCAACTTCAGTCAATGTAATAATTCTTGCGTACAGAATGTCTCAAAAATATGCAGGGCTTATTCCATTGTAACAGTCCTGAATAACCCAGTTCACGTATAGTACAATTATTGACTTCTCTGATACATGAAAATAAGCATAGAAATATTTGTCATTGATACAACATTACAATCGTCATACATTTGTTTAAACGATTAGATATATTTTTCTTCGTCCACCACATGACGCCAGCTGTCACGTGAATGTCTACAAGTACCAAGGAGAATCAATAGTCAAATATTAATTGCCCACCAACAGACAGCAGTGTAATTTTTCAATTATTCAAAGTATTATTATTTACCCATGTAATATTCGGGTTAAATACAATTCATATTTCAAAACAAAATGTCTCCCTGACAGTCCACGGAGCGTAATACTGTTTTTGACATTGGCGGTAGAGGAACGAGATTGTTTTTCCCAACAAAAATGGCGGCGCCTCCTCTTACAGTGTACATTAAACGTAATTATAACCTCCCTCGTCAGGATATTTACTTCTCTGATATTTACCTTCATCTCTAGCACGCGTTCAAGCTGTCGTCGTTTATCACCAGCGACAGCTGATACGAATGACGTACCATATCGTAACTTAAAAGTAATGATTCAAGAGTGTCGACCGATCCGTACACGTAAAGAGGTCAGAGATCAATGATGATCTCTGCAGTAATCTCCCGATTATCAAATACCCGAAAGAAAAACAGCCAAAAATATCTAACAACGTAAATAAGGACAGCGCGAAATCACTTTACCCATTAATTCTCAATAATCAATCTGTCTCGATTAAACAGACTAAACAAACGAAAAAAAATGATCATTTATAAATATTCAATGACACAAATGACTAGTGTGTTTACTTCATTCGTCAACTGGCAATTATTTAAATACACTTGCTTTTAACGTTAACCTGCAAGACGAAGAACCGTGAATCGTGTTACCTGCTATTTCCGTCATGCTATACAGTAAAATCTTCGTATTCGCGAGTGTTAGGTACCATAAAAATGCCGCGGATACAGAAAACTACGAATATTACTGCGGTAGATAGTAACTACAACTTAAATAACAAAACTGCAAAAATTATTTATAACAAAAACAAGAATAAAAATAATATGAAAAATTATTATAAATCAGTCATCCCTCGCGCGCGGGTTTTTTGTCAATGCATAAAACCCTTGTATGCTCGAAATGTATTTTAGATGATTTTTAAACTCTGGAATAGTGACAGCACGAATAACGAGATTTCACTATAATCGCGCGGGCTTTTTTGAATCGCTAAACGGAAATTTCCAAGGAAATCACTGTTCCCCTCGGTTCAATCGTACGCGTCGTGTGCGAGATGAGAAGAAAAAAAGAAGAAGAATTATCTCGCACATTTATTACTTAACCACTCGTTAGTCTTATTACGAGCGTTTATCGAAGCTTGCGAGTGTGACCTCAGGGCTGACCGACTCGCTGCAAACTAGTATCAACAGTCCTTTTAACGTGGTGCAGCTGATCCAACGAGAAACGCACGTGTCGTAACGTATTTTCGTTGTGACAAACGCTTTATTTCGCACTTAATTAATTGTCGCGTCGTATCCGTACGTCCGGTACGCCGTGGCTTCTCGTCGTGAAGCAACCGGAAATTCTTTTAACGGGCGCTATGGGGGATACTTATATCGAACGTGAAACAACCACGAGGATCATTGTACAACGTGATCGAAAAAGTGTGCGACGAAGATCGGATCATAAACGATGCAGAGTACGAGATGCCTGGTTGGTTGGTTGGTTCGTTTGGATACCATATAGAAATGAGTATGATATAAAATAACTGTACCGATCGAAAATTCATCCATCCTTAAACGTTTTAGTGCCACGAAGCGCGATCGACCTGCTCACACTCTGTGTCAAAAAATGCCACGGCATTTCGGGTAGTTTGGCATTGTTCAACGTGAAACGAAAGAAGCCAGATCGTGTCGCTTGGAATTTTTCGACCGGATTTCTGCAGCGATCCGTGGGTATTAAAACGGTTAAGGGATGGATTGTTTGAATTTTTACTATGTATGACTGTTTTGTTATGCTGATTGATGATCGATAAGCTTGCTATTTCTTAATGATAACATACGAAATCTTTGATAATCACACTGTACGCTCAAATCTCAGTGCGATTAGGTATCTGCGTCCATCTTGACATTTTTTTTTCGTATCCGGAACATAAAAGCGGTAAAAAAAGGTGAATTTTTTTAAACGAGAATCGAGAAAAAGTGAAGCGAGCGAAGTAAAACTTTGTTAAATAATGAAACGCACGATTCGTTGCGCAACAATTCAAACTTTCCTGCGACTGGCAAAAATTCTGGCCCAGTTGAAATTCAATTGAATCAACAGAATACTCGAAACATCGCCGAGGCTCTCGAGTGCGACGCCGAGAGTCCCGACGATCCATTTTAATACTTTAATGTCCACTCGACGCCCCCCACAAATTTTTCGTTGTCTCAGCGAAATATCCCACTCTTAACACGAATCCATTGTTCGGCCCCGTCTTACCCGTAATCAGCGATTTTACAGAGGTTGGCGAGTAATCATGATAACAAGAGTCAGCAAGGTGCCAACGCTGTGATAAGAAGTCATCAAAGTTAGTCAGTCCGGTGCTGAGCGTTGGGATGGTTAAATCGGTTTCTTAGTTAACATAAAAAAAATTCATAACTACAACGTATAAATGTCACCTAGAAAACTCCTTAAAAAGTGTACAGTAAAGAATGAAAAAAAGACAAAATTGAGTGTCTATTAAAAAACAACATGATAACAGTGATAAGAAAATAGCGTAAAATCACAGTTTTTAAATGTCAACGGAAGAATTTACCTATCAACGTAAAGCTTTAGATTAATTTTGAAAGTCTTTCGAATTAATTAATAATGGAGTTTGTGTAAAGTCCTTAAAAAAAAATACAAATTTCTACAACAAATTCTAAGTGTTGTTTATCACTACGAAGTTCCAGCGTTCACTTGAGAATGTTAAAGGGGTGAACAATAACCTCAATGCACGCATCTAAAAAAAAATCTTTACAAGATACAAAGCACAATGAGTTCAGTGGCTTAAAGTAGAATAAAACGTGTATCGCCCCTAGGACGCTTAACTTTTTGCGAATTACAAAGGCAAACGTCGTCCATTAGTGACTGATAAGTGGAGGCTGCTGGTCAGTCGACATCGTCAGGTACATATAAGACGTCCTACATACTTCGAGTAGTCAGTCGATCATCCACAAGCTGTGTCGCAAGTTTGCGACAGAAGTCTTTGGCGTAGTTTATGGAAAAAATTCTATGACCGATAACCAGCTTGAGTTACCGTGAAAATCTGACAGAGTAAAAGCTGTGAGTCTCTACTCTTTGGCGGAAACAGCCAAAGTAACACGAACCTTCAATCCTCACACGTGATATGAACGAAGGACGCGTTGAAGTGAGCGACAGGACATTCTGGACACGATTGTCACCCCGAATAATTCGCTCGACTTCCGGCAACTTCGTGCGTTACGAAGATAATTGTAAAATTAACGGAGAAATGTCAAACGGCAATTCCAACGGGCAGTCGTACTCGCCGGAAAGTGGCGAGGATCAAAAGTTACTTCCTTCCTGGAGTCAGACGCCAATAATAGTGCAAGTACCGAAGAGTCCAAATCCGTCCTTTCGAAGCAGGTAGAAAATCTTTCTGTCAATTATAATTGTTAATTATCAATGTACGCATATAATCAATGCGTTTTCTTTTTAATTGGCCAACGTCATTGTTGCGTTGGAATTACAAGTAGGTAAAAAATAAGTGGGTAGATTTTGTCGCGCAATTGAAACACGTTGTACCTCATTAACGATATTAATGCGCAATGTAGATGCGTCGTGTTTTATTATAATTTATTGACGACGATTAGAGACTCTTACGGGATGACTTAGTAGCCATTGAAAGTCGTTCGTTGTAAACTGTACTTCGTTATTTCGTAATCCAATTGGCACGATCTTCTAGAGTAATTATGACTACGAATTATGGCAATCGATATATTGGCAAATTTTTTCATGTGGAAATTTCGTCTTTTCCGAAATTGGAATTTATGTAGCTCGTTCCTCTTATTATAACGTAGTAAGTGGTACATTAAATTATTGTAAGATGCTCTTATTATAACGTAGTAAGTGGTACATGTGAAATCACCTTTAAGTATTCGAGAAAAAAATTTGGCGCGTGTAATTGCCACGATAATTAATCGAGTTTTGGTATTTGTCGAAAATTTTGACCTTCAACCTTTCGCTTCTGTTTCATTAATTGAAGTGATATGGTTTATCTCTTCTTCAGTGTTATCCAAAATGGCGATTCTTAGTGGTTGAAGTATTACACGGGACAGAAGATTATTGATTTTGTAACGCTTTACATTCTTCGCTTTTATTTTGATTGTTTGACGTTATTTGTTCGTCGATATAAATTCTAACTAACTAACCTCAACATTTGTACTTAAGGCTGTCTTATCGATACGCGACTGAAACGATAAGGTATACCTTGCGATCGCGATAATTTCTTTCAATGACGTATTCCTCGAGGTTACTTATGTCGCGTCTATGAACACGAGACGATTCTAGATTTCGTAATAAAAAGATTATCATAATTATCTTATTACAAAATAAATATTTACATTGAAATTCACTCGTGGGCATTAATCGTTGGAATGATTTACTGTCAGTCTGCTTTTGGATTTTTTTAATCATTTTTTAAACAAGACACTAGGTCAGTTGTGTTTGGATTAAATGCTTTTTATTTACTCAGATTTTGAGTAACGGTCAATTTTGTAAGCTTTTCCTTCAGAACGAGGAAGAACGTCACACGGCGAACATCCTAAGGATATCCTTTGGACGTCCTGTGGACGTATAGACCTTGTGGACGTTTCAGGGACATTTTGTGCTACATGGAAATGTTTTATTTCTGTACACGGTCTAGAAGAACATTTTAATGAAAACTTAAAGAAACAGACTTTTTGATTGTAAAACCTTTCAGACGTTTTCTTTGTCACCCTTGGGCAGTATATCATTAGCGTTGATGATCTTTCAGAAAAAAGTTTAGTTCATCAGCAAAATGATTGGATTGAAAATCATGGGCGTCATCCTGCTTGTATAGAATATGGCGGATGCGCGTCATGGGACTGATTTACGTCGAGTAATAAATAAATTACGAGATAACGTACGCTGCTTATTTATTGTAACGTCAAAATGGCGACGTTCTTTTACCATAGGGAGAAAAAGTCTCGGGCTTGAGTCTTGACGAGATCAGTCTACAAGTCGGGCACAGTTACTGATCTCGATTTTACCTCATACCAGAAATCGGCACGCGCTTAATTTTCAAAAATTTTTTGCAAAGACAGTTACTGCTGTGTACTAACGGAATCTTGGGATGGCATCAAGTTTTTTCAAAAATCACGTGACGATGATGCGAAATGCGAAGAAGACCATCGTGGGTGTAAAATTAAAAGAGAATACCTTACAATTAAGAAAAATAAAAAGAATTTGCAGATACCATCGTAAACTGCTTCTTACTAGCTTTACTCGTTGATTACATTTCATTAAGAAATTCCAGCCATAACGTTTTATCATTCTTCATTCCGCGTCATATTTGCGATTCATCCAACGTGATAGGATCAGTATTAATCTTTCTCGTGAGACAGGATATTCCAATGATCGTATGAAACAGAGATCTACTAGAGCCAGGTACCAAAGTGACGTTAAGGAGTTTAAGACTAAAAAAATATGCCATAAAAATGACATTAAACCACCAATTATAGAGCAATAATCAAGAAGAGGACTTTATCTAAAAAGTAGTATGATTAAGATAATCCTAACAGATTTAAGAAATTATCCTGATCTATGTAATTAATATGTAATTACGTCTAATCCAGATTTACATCTCATGACGTGGATCATTTCCTTAAATATTTTCTAATACTTTATCTTACTGAACTTAGTGAATTCTTTGTCGAGTATGCTTATAATATAGATCAAGGGTGAATATGTGTGTATAATAAATTATATCGTTGGGCTGATCAACAATTATCGAGTTATCGATTAACAATAACGATGTTTACATTGATGTCGCGTAATAGCTGTTAATTATCAAGCCTCGCGGAATGATTCATTCAAAACAGGACCGTAGTCGCGCGTGTAGAAAGAGTATAGAATCGGCAGGTCGTCCAAAGCCCATTCATTAAAACCGCTTCAGCGGAACGAGATCGGAATGATTTGAAATTTAAATTATCATTGTTTTTTTTTTCCAAGAAGAAGTCGTAGCAGGAATATCTTAAAAGACGAGACAAAAGTAAACTTACGCAAGTGGCACGTCGCCTGGCGACCTTGCCGTTTGCATTTTTCATTTCCTTTTTCATTTTTCCACTTTTCCACTCTCGCACCTAAGTACACCTAGAAAAGTTATAAGAAACACAGTATCATTAAGAAGCATAAGAGCCGCATTGAAAATTCAATACCCATAGAGTACAAGGTCGAATTTCCTCTTCACAAATATATCTTCTACCCAGTGTAATTATTTTGTAACTAGCACGGTAATTAAATAATAATAATTAATGATTATTTTCACCTTGTCGCGTTACAGGAGCCGCTACAGGGCAGGTCCAGTGAGAAAAATTCGTAGACGAGCAGTCCACAAAAATGGCGAATGCAATATATTGCAATCACGAATATCACGCAGATCACTACGCTTCCTCCAGGACATCTTTACCACCCTGGTCGATACCCAATGGCGTTGGACATTGCTCTGCTTCACGCTGAGCTTCTTATTGTCCTGGTTAGGATTCGCTGTTATCTGGTGGCTCATAGCATTCACCCATGGTGACTTCGAAGAGAAACACTTACCGCCTGTCCAAGGAGAAAATCACTGGACACCCTGTATATACAATATATACTCATTCACAAGTTGCTTCCTCTTCTCCATCGAAACTCAACATACCATTGGCTACGGCAGTAGGACCACTACTGAAGAATGTCCTGAGGCAATTTTCGTCATGTGCATCCAGAGCATTGCTGGCGTGATGATACAAGCCTTCATGGTTGGCATTGTCTTTGCCAAGATGACAAGACCTAAGCAACGTACCCAGACGTTGCTCTTCTCTAGGAACGCTGTCATCTGTCAGCGAGATGGCGAACTTTGCTTAATGTTCCGGGTGGGAGATATGAGAAAGAGTCATATTATTGGCGCCACCGTCAGGGCCCAGGTCATCCGATCAAGGACAACCAAGGAGGGTGAATTCCTGTCGCAGAATCAGCAGGAGCTGGCTGTTGGTACCGATGGCGATAATGGCAACCTCTTCTTCATCTGGCCTACAACAATTGTTCATAAGATTAATGCAGACTCGCCATTTTATAATATGTCTGCCGAGGATATGCTTACCGAACGGTTTGAAGTTGTCGTCATCCTGGAAGGAACTATTGAGTCCACTGGTCAGACGACTCAGGCTAGATCTAGCTATCTACCTCAGGAAATACTCTGGGGTCATCGATTTGAACCTATGGTTGGCTACTCTAAGGAAAGACAAGGATATGAGGTTGATTACTCATTATTTAATAGTACTACTCAAGTGGATACTCCTCTTTGCTCCGGTAGGGAGTTGGCTGAATTCTACAGGGTTCAGGATGATCTTCGTCATGGAGCTGGTGAGTTGTCAGTCATTGTCATTACTGATTTTTAATTTACGCTACTCTCAGAACTTTGATCCTGGATTGACTATCGATGAATTCATTAATATTGCATAACTTGCATGGTACGAGTGGATATTTATTTTTTAACATTTCTCAGTTCTTATTCCATTATTTTTTTTTGGTGTGTTGTTGTTCGTTTATTTTCTGTCTATCTGGCTTTTTTGTCTATTGGTCCTGCTGTGCTATTGTCTATTGTCTGACTATTCTTGGTGCTGGTATATCGTAGATGGAGTCGGCCTGAGGAAAATTCCTAGCGAACCAAAAACCGCTCCGGTCATTTTGACACACTCGAACCAAAGCAACGACGGAGGATTGCTAGTGCCATCGCAACTACAACAACAACAACATCAGCAAATCAACGTACCGCCAAAGCTTCACATAGACATTCCATCGATAAGAGAAAATCAAGAAGTTTAGATACAATTAACTGTTGAACAATCTCAAGCAAAGATTTATATATATTTGTTTTTAATTATCTGCTCTGTTACGTCCTGTCGTTGAGTCCTGTGTTCGCCATTGTTTCTATGAGGTCGTCATTTTGACTCGTAATAGAAACAAGGAATCCAATATGGAGTCGATGGAGGATGAAGAACAAACAGTGTGCTTAAAAAATATGTCCAGAGTATCAACGTTGTGACGTCTGCTAAACTGGTCAATAAGAATGTGGGAAATACAAGAAAAAAAATATCAAAATTTAGGATTCCTAGGATCCTCAGAATCTCTCATATGCATGAAATTTCTGGTACTTCGGGTTTTTAACAACTAAAACTAAACACTAAACTTATCTCATGGTACTTGGTCTATTGGTCTAAGATGAGAACATAGAAACCTGGGGGTGAAGGGTTAAGCTGAGATAAATAAGTCTGGATCCTAAGGAACAGAATGATTTACAGGTTTTATAGTCGACGATGATGGCATCACGGTGGATCCTTATCTGGATATGTATGCGCAGTACATGGGTCAGCATCCTCCTCAAAGTTCAGGTCATCATCCTCTGATCCATGCTGAGAGTACTAAGAGTGCGGCTAGTGATATAAGTCTAGAGGATAGCGCGATAGGACGAAGCATCTACAGGGACAATTCCCTAGGTCCACAAATGCCAAACCGAGAAACCGGACCAGGCAAAGTTGTTGACTTAGATCCCGACGCCATTCAGGTCATCGGCGAAGCTGAACTATATCAGTTACCAGAAGCGGTGAACAAGGAGATCCTGAAGAACAGTAGAGAGATCGTCTTCGAGGAACAAGAAATGGACAACTTACCGGAAGCAATTAATCCTAGACGTCCAATAGTATACCCAGGAAGTTTTGATGACAAAAGATCCTTAAACGGATCAAAGAAGAACTTGAGCTTCAGAACTCTTGGACTTGACGATGAGAAACGATCACTCAACGGTTCCAGGAGGAATCTTAACGGTTCCAGAAGGTATCACCTGATGTTAGAACATGGTGATTCTTTCAACGGTAGTGCCAGGAACCTCTTCTACGTAGGCAGTAGAGAAAATCTCGTTGGTCCCCGAAGACACACAGGGAGCAAGGAAAGACTGAACGTCATTCGCAGGACTGTAAGCGACATGAAAAGATCTAAGGAAACACCAGAGCTCAGGCCTCGTAGGAGGTTACCTGAAATCAATCAGAACAATCAGGGTGAGGTCGGGATCGACATTGAAAGAGTTCCTAGACAAGATAATCCTGATAATTATGCATCACCTAGTAGTTCAGTCTTAGCTCCATCAGATCGTTCACCGGAGTCTGGTTTCGTGGACCACACTCAGTACTCCAGTCCGGAATCCATAAGACGTGGTCCCAAGCTACCTCAGAATTCCGTCATCGCCAGGAACAGACGAAGTTACGAAAACGCACAGCTCCAGGATATGAACGAAGTTCTCACGAGAGCCATCAGCGAGAGTAGTTCTTCAGATAGTGACAGCACCGCCAGGAACGTTGTGACTCCAATATCAGTGCCTAATAAACATATCACAACAATAAATTCCAAATCTAATTCCAAGCCGATGTCTTATACCAGTGTTTAATCAAGCAACATCTAATCGAATGGAGTATACGCATACCAGTCTATACTACCTTTAAACTAACTCTTGAAGTACCCATTGGACTGTTATTGTGAGTAAAGACAAAAAATTAAACTATCTTATATCTTTGTTATCTTGGTACAAAATTTTACGCGAGACTGCCGGTCGGTCTTTTAGATTATGTTAAAATACCGATTAAACGGATAGACCAAAAGATAACGAAATCAATTATAAAGAAAAGAAAAAAAAATCGACAAACCGAGAATTCTCTCGAATCTACCATGTTCTTATTATATTATACGATAGACAATAAATTTAGCGACAATAATACTTGCGAAAGTGCCTTAATGTTTAGCGACCAATTCTCGGGGTTAATTGTTCGAATCTACGTATGAGTCATGTGTGTGCAATGGCTGAGGAACGTGTGATGGATGGATCCGCTGTCAATATTTAACGATACAAATAGATTAGATTAATCCGCGATGCCTTCACATACCCTTTCGCTAAGTCTTAAGGCGAAAATAGTCAGATAGATTTAGGCACTTTTTTTTTTTCCTTTTTTTTCCGTCATTTACGCAACAATTATAATCATTGTTGTTACTATTATCAAAAACAAAATTCGAAAACTCCTAGGCAATCCGCTATCTGCCTCCGTGCACGCCTGTACGCATGACGTATCCGTTTATGTATGTGAATGAGTGTGATGAACGAACGATTGATAGTCAATATTTATTTACTACCGCGAATATATTTTAGAATAATATTATTTGTATATAATACGTTATACAGTGCGCGCAAGACGTCAAGATATTAATTATATCATGTGCGTATAGTAATTGCGTATATGCATGTGTATACATAGGATATTTCCTCCCTCGAGTCGCAGGACGAATTAAGGAGAATACGAAAGTGGAAAGAAGTTGGAGAATAGAAAAGAAAGAAAATTAAATCAAGTGGAACGTATTTTGTCATGACACTGAAGAAAATTTAGAAGTGCGAAAATACGAGGAAAGTAATGTATGCAATGGCGCGTCTAGGATCTTCGGCGCCATTATACGTTTTACTACGTCACCATACGAACACCGTAAACACCCATCATTGTGATTATTAGAATTAATTTATGCGAACGTTGTTTGTAATAAATTTCAAATGGAAAATTACTGAGTAGGTTTATGTTTTGATCGAATCCTTGATGCATTTTGATTTTCATTGCTTTTTTTTCACTTCCTTTGGCCACTTTTATTACTACGGGTACGTTTCGAAATTCATCTGCGAGCACTGCGAGATTCACTGTGTCTCTGTCATAAGCACATCGATAAACAGAGATACAATGATACTTGCAGTAATCGCAGTGAATTTTGCAACGTATCCTATAGTCTTATATTCCATTTATTCTAGCGAGTGAATCTAACCTGTATAAATCAAATTATTTTAATTGCACCGACCCATTGAATTCTGATATTTTTGTGTAATCAAAACGTTGCACTAATTTTGAAATAGAGATGAAGAGAATCTGAGGATGTTGAAGGATTTTGTGAGAAGCTTATTAACTTTTGGACGATAGCGACATTAGATATTAATTTATAGCTGCATCTGTATCGGAGCGTTTTCACAAAGGATTTTTCGCTGCATCGTCAATAACTTGAATTATTATTATTGCTTCACTTGATAATGATGATTTCGTAGTGCTGACTCATCAAACTATTTAATGGTGGAATTGTACAGACAGTACTGATTGAATCGTGTCACGGAATCGACGCAATGTCCAAGACGAAACGTAAGTAATTAATAAAAAGAATATACAAAAGTAATTTTTCATTCCTACAATATTTGCGTGGAAGCATTTTGTGTCTAGTTATCAAACAATTTTTCATGTACCGTTAAGCTAGTCGTTCTTAGTAATTTCTAACGACTTGCTTGTGGAAGGATTAAGTCGTTAATTAGCGCGGGAACGTGTTAATAATTTAAAAACAGAAAATTCGATAACGCCAACAACGGTGTAAGTAATCATGAATCGCCATGCAGAACACAGTGAGGAGGAGGATCGGCCATTACTATTTCCGGAAGATGATTGCCAGAGGATGGACGGATTTCCGGTTGCATACGAAACAGCTGTCACTCAGGGTGTTGTGAATTATTTGGGAAAATGGCCGTCGCATTTATTCGCTGTCTTCGTTGCCGGATGTCTGGTATTTGCCATGTTTTTCATTTTCGCCCTTATCACTGTCATCTTCTCCGTATCCGTTGACAACAGGTGCCGGTAAGACTCTGACTGTAACAGTGCAAATTTATTGATAAAAAAAATATATTGATTACAATTATTACAGGCGGATGCATAACGTTGAAATTGATAATGAGACTTCCAACAATGTTTACTTTGTGAAGCATGAAAATAGAACATGGAGTAAGGAAGAATTGTGCTTCATTGAAATTGCTGCGCGTGAACATCCTGAATTGAATGTATGATTTTTTAAAATAATTATTATTAACAAGAAGAAAGTGAAGGATTAATTAAAAGAAAATCATTGAATCCTGACAGATTTATCTGATAAATTTATTAAATGAAGAACCGAATGGAAAGAAAGTGAACAAATTGATGATACAATTGATTGATGTTAAGAGGGAAACAAGGTCAATAGTGGATACAATTGATTTTTTGCAACAAGTGAATAATCCTTTCTTCACTATCGGTTCTAAGTTAGAAGAACGTATGAGAAAGAGATTGGCTGATATACTATTAAATGTCAGAAATATTGATGTTACTACTGAACGTTTTTTTAATGGGTAAGTTCACTCGTGATATAGTTTAATATATATTTTATTTCATGCTTGTCTTTATTCCTAGATCCAGATTGGCTAAGATTTATAGACAGTTGGATGATCATGGTATCGAATTTGTAGCAAGGACTCATATCCTTTGGAATTTTCCTGGGATTGCTTTGGAGCCTGTATTATATTCGAGTCTGAGACACGTTCGACAATTTTTGTACGAGTCAGTACAATGTTAATTTCACTATTGAACGATAATGGTAATTTTGTTAGTTTTATTTAATATTTTTAATTTTTTCTTTAATAGAAATTGCAAGAAAAAGTGCAAATCTGGTCAGATTGCTACCATAGAATCGAATGGTGATTTGTTAGCAACGGGAATCACGTGTCAGGCATTTATAGGAGCCCTTATGGAGGAAATATTAAAAAGTAGAACACTCGTTAGACAGAATATTTTGAAAGAAGCAATAAGTAAATTCTGTCCAAGGTGCGTTAAAAGGAATTACAAAAAAATTCATTATACATATAATAATCATTTTACTTATTGCGACAGGAGGGGTTACTGCCCAGGTGTAAGGATCTACAAATTTGAAAATGTATCATCCCTAAATAACCTTCACTGTCCCATTACTTATCCCGAGGGAATACCATCTGACGTCACATAACCTCCCAAAAAATATAGCACGAGCGACTGATCGAGAATATCTTCGAAATTTACAAAGACTGATCTCCATCGTGTACTATGGAACCATTTATTTAACAAAACGTGTACAGAATCAAAATACATAATAAAAATACACAATACAAAAACCATATTTACAGTTATCAAAAAAGATTTTTATCCCAGGATTAAAAAAGAATCTTGTTCTGCAAAATTCTCATTCGAAAGTTCTTCGTTCGTAAAGTCGAAGAACTCCCAGCCAAACCCACATTTCGGCAGCTAAATAGAGAAAATATCGAAAATCGTATAAACAAATAAATAAAACCAACAAATTCAATGAAAATAATAAACTTTCAATAATCATACCAACAACAACCACAGCACAAGTGGCATACGTCAAAGCCACAGAGAATTTAAGATAGGTGAAGAACAACCAAGTGGCAACAACAGCATCGCCAAAGTCACAGACAAAATCGGCCATCGACAAAACTAAAGTGGGTATGCTCCATCTTGCTTTTTTCTACAACGTAAATAAATTTAAAAATGGCACCACGAAACCGTGTCAAGTGCATACGACAATTGGCATTCGAATAATCAATTCGTTTGCAGACAATGAATACACAATTAGTCCATCAATATCTCCTGCACGCCATGTTCACAATTTATACATTGAGCGCATCCTTCAACAGTGAGAAACAGTGGTAATTATCAATAACCTATTTCCAACAAGGGTAAAATATTAATCAATAATCAATTACCGATATCAATGAATATAGAAGCATACAAGCCCCAATGGAAGATACTAAGGAATACGGGGCAGAGTATCCTCGACTCAGAGTAATAACTGCTCTGTGAGATGAAACGAAGCCAGTAACGGCACTTCCGTTCTCCAGGAGGCTGTAGACAGTGCGACCATGTCGTAGATCATGGTAGCTCAACACCAAAACAGAAACGGCCAGCAATAACGTCTGAACAGTGTGATAAATCTCGGTTTCCTGCGGTAGCGATTTTCGCTTGACTTGGTAGCATCTTGATTTTGTTGTTGCTGACAGCGTGGAGCCGGGGAACTTGCGCGGTCTGCCTTTCCGCAATGGGAATTCTCCTTCCGCGCCCTAAAAGAAATGCGTATGCATTTGTAAAATTTCTTTCTTTTTTTTTTCAATTACAAAATTTTTGAAAATTATAAAACTGTTTTCACTTACGGGCGATGCAGCGTAGACCGTGCGCGAAGATTCAATCTTCCCATTATATCCTTCATTCTCTAGACTTTCTTGATGATTGTTATTCATTGCATTAATTTTTTATGGTCCTAAAGGGTTACGTTTAATGGAACGATAATATTAAATGGCGATCGTACGCGAAGCTATTGCTGATAGTGACTGACAATGACAAATCGATCAGAATCGATACTGATCGTATTGCTTTGAATATATTTTTATACATTCTTTTTACATCTGGATGATCCTTGGTATTCTAGGTTATTGTGATGTCATCGTTATCATCAACTGTCATTGTACTGTCAAGCTCTAAATTATACTCGGGTTTTACACGGACTTCGGGTCTCGTGTCACAACAAACATCATTTTATAGATCATGGCGATTCGTGGACGTCGAAAGATCAGCGATAATGCCGTAGGATATCGAGTTAGTTAATTAACAAATTCTATAATTCAGACTAGAGATTTTGATTTGGTCATTGACAGTTAACCTTCTAGAATACGTTTTACGTATTTTCATTGTGGATTGTGTAATGTTCGTTAAATTTCTTTTTTTACAGCGTGTTGGCCGCTTAGCGTGTTCCATATGCGATCACTATGTCATGGGAAGTCCCATCTACGTGATAATTTTGGGCCTGATTGGGACCGTTAGTCTATCGTAATACGAATAACTCATTGTTACGTAAAACCAATTCGTTACATTAATCTAAAAACATTGTCACATAAACAAATTGGTTTTTCAAAATTACATTCTCTTCCAAGAATGGCATCATCCCTCAAAAGTATCTTTAATTAAATCTAAAAGAAAAAGAACCTACAATACATTATATTTAACAGGTTATCACAGCATTTGACATAATTCGCATTATGAATTACAAATTACCAATGAGATGCCCATCGCGTCCTAGGGGAGACGAACTTGGTAAATGTATACGAATTCTAAATCAATTCAAGCGCTTAGATAATTCTAATTGATCCCTCTAATTAATATACCTCCATTACAAGTTCCCTTGGACGTGGAAAGAGATTTGAAGTTGATGACTTCGATCTTAGCTATAGAACATTACACATTAATTATGTTGGGCGCCATTACGGTAGAAATCCTTTCAAATCAAGTATTGATTATTTCTCTGTCAATAAGAAATAAAATTAATACTGCAATAGGAATATCCAATGCTACACATACCCTGGTTACTGATGCAACTGTGCGTCATCATCGTTGAGGTCATCGTCTTCTTCGTCAGACTCTTCCTGGACGGTCTTCATGTAAAACACGATGAGATTTTATTGGCAGTGATAACGGTTCACAATTGGATGCAAGTTTTCTGTCTCTTTCATTGGCAAGCACGACGATCTTTGTGAATCACCTGTGACAAACAATATCTTTTTTAATAGTACAAATAAAAAGTTGTGGAATATTATACCAATGAAACATCAGCATTTTGTATCAACACTTAATGTTCATCACCTTTAAATGCAAATGGACATGCAAATTCTAAGAGAGAACGGTGAAAAACAATTCTGGCGTCTTACTTTTACATCTTCTATTTTTATTAAGGAAGACTTTTTCCATTAATGTCAATGTGCTCGTGCGCATTGAAGGAATTGGATGAAAGTATGATAGAGATAGGGAAATACTTTGCAATAGCAAATGAGAATGTTCAACTGTTCGTAAATTCTCAGCTCTCCGTGAAACTCGCCATCTTTTTTTTTCTTCCTCGACAAAAGCGTGCTTGTCAGTTTACCAAATGCTATGAAAAGCAACAAGATATTTTCGGAATCGATGAGAATACAGAAGAAAAATTGTACAGATTGAAAAGATTGCAAACAAAAAAAACCGTAAACAATAATAAAAAAAGTAAAAACGTCATGAATTCTGAACAGGATACAAAAGGTGGAATTGAAGAATGTATCGCGCCTGTAGAAATTGTTCCACGTGTCACAAAGCCAGCTACAACGAAGGTAACAAAACTTGTATAACCCTCGCAGCAATAACAACAACCAAAAAATAATATTAAAGGTGGCAGCACTATATCTGGGTATAATGTGTTTCGTGGCAAATTGTCTGAGTTCAATGATTCTTGAAGTGGGTACACGATTTCCATTAGGAAGTTCATCATCGGGAAAGTCAGGCACATTTAATTCGCTGTTTCATCGAAATTACAGTAACGGCAAAACTAGACCAACAGATTAATAAGAGGCGTCAGCTATTAGACAGTTATGAACGTTTGCTTTCAGGTTTGAAAATAAAAATTCTTGCCACTAACATCGTCGCCGGTTTCACAGCCACCGTCATGATGTGTTTTGCTGATAAATACAGAATACCTTATCTTTATATACCTTGGCTTGTAAATACACTCCAAGGGATGGCCATGTGCGAAGCACCAGCCCTTCTAAAATCGGCTTATGTGTTATTACCAGAAGCTGGATTATCGGCTGCCATATTTTTCTTTATAACATTGTTGCTGTATGGTAAGAGTAACAAGATTGTCTAATAGAAGTACTTTTTTATTGGATTTATTATTATTATACCTGTATATAATATTTTTATTATTTAGTCGAAGAGCTGTGTCTGTGGAACGACGTATTCGCAAATTTTTATCGTTGCTGGATCGAGTACAGTGCGAAGAGACAACGAGCAGCCAATGAAATTATGAACGAATCGAGATTGGACAGACGGCATCAAATGCTTGAACAAAATATCGAATTTGTTCTTGATAATGAAAAGTTGCTACAGGAACGCACAGATTCCGGTGACGGAATTGGCAAGTTACCAGCAGTTGGTCCAATCTCATCAGCAAGATTTGAGAACAATTTTGATTTCAAGGGACATCTTGGTCGGAGTCGATTTACGAAAGTAACCGGATAACGCAAATGTATAAGCTCAAACAATTGTTTTACATAGAAAAATGGTGGCACTGCAAAACAAGAGTAATATTATTGAAAAATAGAATATTTACTGACTTACCCATTGAAGATACTTCTCCTGATAGTACAGAACACTTGCCGCGCATCGCCGAAACAACATGGCGGCCTCTGAATCTCTTGCGCATGCGTCGTCCGATTCACATTGCTGCACGCCGCACAGGCATTATTTGTCATATAGTGCGCCGGTTAGATCCCGTTTCTGGTTGTATGTAACGGATTCTCTTTGAAAAAGTGGCCACGGCTTTAGCTACAATATTATACATATTTCCTCCGAATCCTCACGCAAATAAATAGACAGTGCAGTGAGAGGGTGAAAATACTAAGAAAAATATCAACCTTAAGCACAGGAGACATTTTTGGAGGGAACAGTTGAGGTACGTTAATCAAGCACTACATAATTTTTAGGTTAGTTTCTGCCGCCTAGTGAAACTTGTAAATTATTAATTATAAATCCTTACGTTGTGATATTCCTCGTTTTTCAGTAAGCTCTCTTGACTCAGGAATATCTTTTAATTATACCACTATTAATTTTTGTTTATTGTTCTACTTTCGCGTCTTGTACAGAAACTGGCAGTTTCCCGGCATTCCACGCGATTTTCCTTTAATTCGTTATTCCTTAGCAGAAATTCACGACCAACGAATCTGTTGCCTATTACCTTTATTTATTCGATATCACAATAAAATCTATAATTTTCATAAATTCCGTACCATATTCTATGAAAAAGTCGTGCATACGGTTATCGCGTTGTCTCGTATAAATCAAATAAAATGGCACAGTGTGTGCATACGTATAACGTACAGCATGAGCGTCACGTGTTGCTCAATAAACGCATGGAGTATATCGCGCACAAAAAAAATAAAACTTAAGATTTTGCGAAACTTGGTACTCCTCCAGAAATATACATATACATTTAGAAATACACTTTACGTACGTGTTTTATTACTGGAGTACCTCGTATACAGGGATATAATCTATAGCATAGATCTAACGTATATGTAAAATGAGAATTCAAATAGCTTGGTTTAGATATATATACTTTTATTTATTGGCATTCTTTTATTGCACGGCATGGCACATTGGCCGCAAATTTAACAAACAACAGGAAAACAGGTACTAGTACTTCACGATACTAGTGCGAAAATTTTTTTCTGACGAGTGCAATCACACGAGTTTAGAAAAGGTTTTTCGCACGAGAATCGAACAAAATTTTATTTCACAACGTGCGAAAATGCAGTTGTACGCACGCGAAGCGTGAAATAATAGTACTTTACGATACTAGTACGAAAATATTTTTTCTGACGAGTGTGAGTTTGCAGCACGAGCCGAAGGCGAGTGTTGCAATCACACGAGTTTAGAAA